>JAJQXH010000028.1:455000-872500 GCA_022343465.1 Oscheius sp. G VE-2021
AAAACGGCATGATTCTTCTGATTCCAACAATTCCTGAAAAAGTTAAGTTGTAAAGTTACTTAATCCCACAATTTGCTTAAAAAACATAGAATAGAAACGGACTGACGCATTTTCGCCGGTCATAGTTTACGTTATTTTCTGTTTATATCCCCGTTACCGCGAATTCGGCAATGAAAACAACGGCAATCCGCTGTTTCTACAACATTATTTGCATAACAAACAAGGCATCTGGAAATATTTAGCCAAATTCAGGACTACAGATAAAACCAATCGATAAAATCGATCGATCCCCCATCGCGACTCCATTTAGCCACCTAATGAAGACAAACCTTGGCATCCGCTTGTTCCACATCGAAGGCTCATTTTTCTTTGCAAACGAAGAAAACTGTCTTTAAAAGGACAAAACCAGTACTTTGATCGTCTTCCGTTTTTAGCATTCTTCGTGGCAACGCAAACGGAAAGTGTAAAGGAAGTAAGCTCCAACTGAGACACAGTTTACAATAGGGAACCAATGATCACCTTTTTAGGTTAAAGTAGGCGTCTGGAACTTTTTGATAACCCGGAAGTGGAACTGTTTTTCAGTTTTCTGACCATCTCAGAAATGGACCACCAAAGAAGACCCAGAAATCGATTAAAATGACTATCTTTAATTCTTTGTGGCACTATAACATTTGAAAAAATTGAAGTTTTTACTTTTTTGAACGTCGTCGAGATCTGTATCACGAACTTTCGATTTCTGACTTCCGGCGGCGCGATTCTCCCAGCCGAGTGAAAGTGTTTTCAATTAACCCGAGATATGCATCATTCGCCGGAAGTTGAAATTCTTCCATCACAACAGATGAATAATGGGACGGCCACTCAGAATTGAAAGTTTTCAACGATTTTGAAAGCAACGATGGTTCAAAGTCCAATTTAAAGTTGTTGACAACTAAAACACAGAAATTTTTTACCTTTGGAGTTCCGAGTCGTCCAAAAGTTAAAGTTTACTTTTAAACCCAAATTTTGGTTTAGTTGTCTGATCTCTGGTTTTAATAGTTTTTGTAGAAGACGCGCTAATGGTATTCAGTCAGCGCACATGAATATGAAATGGCCTAGCTGTCTGCCAAGACGTGGCAAACCCTAGTTTCTCCAGCGACAAAGAAAGGCACAAAGATACGTATTGCCACAAACTACGAATCTAATAATAACAGCGAAATTATGGCACAATCATCCAAAATAGAAAAATTTGAGTTTGTCCTTTCATTTCTCGCGTATGTTGACCATCTGCACAGAATGTCCTTTTCTGGGCATCCCCAGGAATTATTTGCACTGGAAACAGGTTCTCCCCTTTGTAACACAGCTGATCTTCCCTCGATCGGTGACGAAAATGGTCGACGCTTCCGGCGCTCGGCTGAATCACGTTCGGTTTAGAGGCCTTGGCGTCGCCCGATTTACCGATCTCTGCGTTACGAACGCCTCGTTCCAAAATAGGCACCCGTATCACGAGACTAACTGCGCGGGTACCGGAAGAACGAGAGACCACCGGGGTCAAAAAGTCGAAACTCCCTGGAAAGTAAAGTCCATCGGCTGCAGGAGAGGCTTTCTTTATCAGCAGAATTCGTTGAAGGGGCGAGACAAGGATCAGGCGACGATCGACGACCTGCACTAGGGAACTCAGGGGGAACGACGAAAAACCGGCACAAACACAGTCGTTCAATCTTCGCGCTTTTGACTTTATGACGTCATTCGAGGGTATATAAGGTCTAGACGGCTGGAACACCTTTCAGTCACCTTTCTCTAGCCATTTTAGCCCCGTCTAAACGTTTCAAGGTAAGAACGTTAAGGTTATACAGTTTGTCACAGAGTTCACCTCATATCGTTTTTCTTGTCTTTTTCTTATGTTATCAGTACTGCGGGGGGTGCCCCACATTCTTCAAACCCTCCATAAAAATTTAAAGGGGATCTTTGTACTTTACCCTTTCTTGTAGTTTGACACAAAGTAATATGCATATTTCAAACAAAATAATTTTCTGATTTCGAAAAAAATGTGACTTCCGAAAAACAATTTCACCATTTTGACTAATTTGGCTAGGCTGAGTATCTCATGTAAACGTTACATAGATCAAATTTAGCTTTCAGGTAACTCTAAGTCAGTTCCTAAGTCTGATCCAGTTTTGTAACAGTCGCGGTTTTAAGACAGTTCCTAAGAGATCTTTGACTGGTCGCGAAATTTGATAAGTTTCAACTTCCGGGTCAATTTTCAAAGTTTGCTATTTCAACAATTAAAAAACATGATAAAATAAGGTGAAATCAAAATTTTTGATTAGTTGTTTATGATATTTAAAATGTTGTGTTTCAGAATTTGAATATCAATTTGTGAACTTTTTAAAAAACAGTTATTTGAATAATAATAGTATTACACTGTAGAAAACCAAAAGACAGTAGTTTTTAATATTGGAGTTAGTATGGAATAAGGTTTTTAGCTAAGGCCTAACTTTTGTGATCAATTCAAACAATTTTGTTTGGTCTCAGATTGGCTTACGACGTTAATTACGGATAAACTTCCTCAAATGACGTTTTGGCGTTTTGATTTTCGATTTCTAGGTCAATTGCCCAAAAACAAACGACGGGTTTTTGATGTTTAACCTATCCCATATAAACAATCGCCTGGGCTTTGTTCTGCGTCGCTGGTCAGTCGATATGCACCCAAATGCACCCGGACAGTCTGCCTCTGCCCTCCGACCTCCCCCGCTTTGCATGCCCCTCCCCCTTTCTCAGCCCTCTCCACAGGCGCCTGCTCTCTCCTCCGGGTACGCAGCCATTCTTAACTATGAGAATTTAATCGTCAGCTGAAGGGGGCGGGGCTCCCCGCCCGAGTGCAAGCGCACCCATCGCCGAGCGCCATTCCGCCCAGCAACCCAGCCGACGACGCCTCGCCTCTTCTTCCTTCCTTTACTTTTAAACCAATACCGTAACCCTTAGCCACACTAGAGAACTTCCCTAAGGCTTTCTAGTTCTCCTTCATTTTTCCCGCTTATCTTTCCCTTTTTCTGCACTTTGCAGCCATTCCTTTTTGATAAGAACCCATTGAATCTTTCGCAATCTGTCAGAAACCACTCCCACCGCCATTTTACCCTTACCTAGTCTTCAATTTTACTACTTTCTTATCTGTGATGACATTAACTTATGCTTTTTAGCCCCGCTCGTGCAAGTCTCCCAGTCCTTGCCCGAGTGCTGACTTTCGTTGACGGAAGTCCAAATTGCCAGAAAATCCACGCCGTTGAACGCTTTGAACGGTTAGCTCCCCCAGCTACCGCTCCGCAGGTATGAATCAGTCTGGAATTTTCAATTAAACCCCGATTTGCAGGTGACTAAGGCCCCCCAGCCCAGCTCCTGCACCCTCAAAACATTTGATTTCATCTTTGTGCCTCCGAAAACCGGAAAACCTCCTTGGTAAACGATATGGAACTGATTGGAGAGCAAAAGGTCAGTTTGAGTGGAGGGGAATTGTAGCCAGCCGCGGGCGTCGATAAAGAGAGTGGGCAGTATTATGCGCGAGTGGACATGGGATGAGCTCTTTTTTCTAGGTTCTCATCCTGGACTCCCGCCCTGACACGTTGGCAATCGCGAGAGACGTCGCTTCCTCGAAGACCAGCAATGATAATGACGATGCCTTCGTGCTGGTCAACTTGGACACCATCTTCGATCGCTTCGCGCTGTGGAAGAGGGAGCTCCCCAGGATCGAGGTAAGAGAGGGAGAGAGAGACAGCGAGAGAGAGACAGAGACAGAGATAGAGAGGGAGAGGGAGAGAGAGAGAGAGAGAGAGAGAGAGAAAGAGAGAGAGAGAGGGAAGGAGAGAGGCAAGAGAGAGAGAGAGAGAGAGAGAGAGAGAGAGAGAGAAAGAGGGAGGGAGAGAGAGAGGGAATAGAGAGATAGAGGGAGGGAGAGAGGGAAGAGAGAGAGAGAGAGAGAGAGAGAGAGAGAGAGAGAGAGAGAGAGGGAGAGAGAGAGGGAATAGAGAGAGAGAGAAAGAGAGAAAGAGAGAGGGAGGGAGAGAGCGAGACAGACAGAGATAGAGAGAGGGAAAGGGAGAGAGGGAGAGAGAGGGAGAGGGAGAGAGAGGGAGGGAGGGAGATAAGAAAAAGAGAAAGGATATACTAAATTAAAAACCTGTATATGAAAGAAAAGGTAAAGAAGGGAAAATGTAAATAGATAAATTCACCGTTTCGCCCCCAAGCCACTGACGGTGAAAATATCAATATAATAGAGTGAGCGGTGCATAGTTAAATAGAAATTTCAAATTGAAAAGTTAAATTGTTCATCAGAGAAGCCTCACTCTAAAGTTACTATAAAAGAACAAGAAACAAGAGAAGAAGATACAACTTTAAATAATGATAAAGAAAACAGCGATGATAAAGGGAGGGATAGGAAAGCAGAATGTACTTTTGCGGCGTTCGATGGAAGAAAGCGCGCGAGAATGTGACTTTGGCGCCAAAGGGTGACCTGGACGCTGTAATTATGTCTCAACACCCATGGTCATCGGATAATCGATATCTGCATCAATCCATGAATAAATTCTGCTAATTAGAATAAAACAAGGGCTCTACGAAAATAGATGACATAAAATTTAGAATATATTAGTTTCGTATGCGCTTAATTAGATGTTTCACCGAATCTAAAGTTTTATATCCATATTTTGCTCTAATTTCTTTAAATCTGCAAATAACCTTAAAGAGGTGAACTGTCATGTTTCTTTCTTTAAATCCATTTTTCAAAACGTTTTTGTATAATGATTTAATTCGAATTTCAAAATCAGTTTTCAAACTACAACTTCTGAAGATTCTGACAGTTTGACCGGTTACGGTATTTAAAATAAGACTAGAGTGAATGTTTGAATCGTGATGTGGGTATCGTATAATTTCGAAATTATAATCATCTGTTTTATTATATAACTTGGTTTCCAACTTTCCATTGATTAATTGAATTGAGAGATCCAAAAAGTCACATTCATAGGGATTAGGATTTGTTTGACTGAGATTGAGTGAATTGTGATACATAGATGCATTCTGACTTAAAACATTGTTCAAATTGTTTCCGATAAAAAGAATGTCATCCATGTATCTAGCTACAAAAACGTTTTGATCATAGTATAAATGTTTGTTTTGTAGTATGAACTTCCATAGCCATAAGTGTCAAATCAGCCAGAACTGGAGATGCATTATTACCTTGCGGAATGCCTTTGTTTTGCTTAAATATAATCTCTTGATATTCTGTAAAACTATTATTTAAAACGTACTGTAAAAGAGAGATAATTTCCGATGCATGGTAATTTTCTTTATTTGGTCTAGGTGATTCACTGTAGTAGTAAGTTCTGCCTGATTTAACCAAGTAATCTTTATCTTTACCGGCATTTTTGAAGCATGTATTTAAAACATATTTTACAGAGTTAATAACACACTCATGTGGTAAATTGGTAAATAGACTTTCAAAGTCAGCGGTATACAGAGAGAGGGAATAGAGAGAGAAAAAGAAAGAGAGAGAAAGAGAGAGGGAGGGAGAGAGAGACAGACAGAGAGAGAGAGAGAGGGAGAGAGAGGGAGAGAGAGGGAATAGAGAGAGAAAGAGGGAGAGAGAGGGAATAGAGAGAAAGAGATAGAGAGAGAGAGAGAGAGAGAGAGAGAGAGAGAGAGAAAGAAAAAGAGACATTTCTCATCTTTCAGCCTTTCTACGCCGTCAAGTGCAACACCGACAAGGTCCTCATCCGCACCCTTGCCGCCCTCGGCGCTGGCTTCGACTGTGCCTCCAAGGAAGAAATCGAGGTCTGCCTTGAGACTGGAGTCTCTCCCGACAGGATCATCTACGCCAATCCCTGCAAGACCCGTGCCTTCGTCGCTCATGCTCACGAACGTGACGTCAAGATGATGACCTTCGACAACAAGGAAGAACTCACCAAGGTCCACCAGCTCCACCCTGACGCCGAGATGATCCTCCGCATCGCCGTCTCCGACCCTACGGCTACCTGCCCTCTGAACCTGAAGTTCGGCGCCGAGCCAGTGAAGGATGCTCCCCAGCTCCTGAAGACTGCCCAGAAGCTGGGAGTCAACGTGGTTGGAATCAGCTTCCACGTCGGATCCGGCTGCAACGATCCCATGGCCTACAGACTTGCCATCAGCTACGCCAAGGACCTCTGCGAGTTCGGTAAGAGACCCTCCAGAAAAGTTTCTATGTAATGTTTTAGGTCAGGGACTTGGCTTTGACATGAAGATCATCGACATGGGAGGTGGCTTCCCTGGAGCTCAGCACCAGCTGTCTTTCGAGAAGATTGCTGACGTCATCCGCCGTGCTCTGGACGAGTTCTTCCCCGACAAGAGCATGAGACTCATCGCCGAGCCCGGACGATTCTTCGCCCAGGGACCTGCTTCTCTGGTGGCTAATGTGATCCACTACACTGAGGTTCCCGCCAGCAGGATCACCAAGAACGGTAAGAGTGCTCGAAAGTAACAGGCTTACTGTAATGTTTCAGCTGAGGACGCTGGAGAAGGAATGATGTACTACATCAATGATGGAGTCTACGGTTCCTTCAATTGTATTTTATTTGATCACGTGCAGCCCACCGGACGTCCCCTCTTTGTGAGTTTAAAACTTTAAAATTTGGTTTTTCATCCACTTCCTTGTTTTGACTCCTTGTTGAAACCCTCTTTTTCAGGAAGGAAAGGACGAGACCACCTACCCCACCACCATCTGGGGACCTACCTGTGACTCTCTCGATCGCGTCGAGGAGAATACTCAGATGCGAAAGCTGGAGAGCGGAGACTGGCTCCTCTACGAGAACATGGGAGCTTACACCTCCGCCGCTTCGACCACGTTCAATGGATTCGCTCGTCCTGTGCCGATCTATGTGATCTCCACCGACGCCTGGAAGAAGATCAAGTCTTCCGTCCACATCTAATGAAATCTGCATATCACACCACCGTGGCTTTGTGCAACTATTCTTGGGTAATGAATAATTAGTTAGTTAAACGGTGTTGTTTGTGGAAACTTGTTTGACACGGGGTGGAACGATTGATGGAGTTCGGCGAATGGGGGAAACCAGAATTTATTTAGTCAAGTCTGAGAAATGAAACTAAACTACTGTTAGAAACGGTCAAAAACTACCTCTCTCTCTCTCTCTCTCTCTCTCTCTCTCTCTCTCTTTCTCTCTCTTTCTCTCTCTTTCTTTCTCTCTCTCCCTTTCTTTCTCTCTTTCTCTCTTTCTATTTCTATCTAGAATTCCTCCACAAACATGTTTATCCTTTCCAACCGATTAGTGTTTGTGTTTCTGCCCTGTATTTTGTACTAACTTTTTCTGAGGTCCCAATTTACCCCTCTCTCTCTCTCTCTCTCTCTCTCTCTCTCTCCTTCTGTCTCTTTCTTTCTATCTTTATCTTTCTCTTTTTTATCTCTCTATCTCTCCCTTTCATTTTACTTCGAACAATTGTATAGTAAAATAGCTCCTTATAACAGAAAATGTAGTACGATGCAGAACTTTGGAAGTCGTAAATATTTTCGCTTGGGAAGGCGGTAGTCAGCCGCGAACCACAACAAGATACATACTTGCTTTCTCTTAGGATTAAATAAACAAAACGAGTCTAAAGTGTGCAAGACTCGACCATTCTTTACATGTTGTCTGATATGGTGGTTTTCAAATGATCAAACTACTTACTGTCTAGGTCATAATGTAGCCTTTACTTTTTTTATCTTCAGTCGATTCTGTCATTTTCAGGTCATTTCATTATCAATGCATACTTTGGGTTACAGAATCCGAAGGTCACCGGTTTTTTATGCTCAGACAATTTCTGTACACCTTCAAACTATAAACGTTTTTGCAAGCCCAAGAAATATTCATGGGTTAAAACTGGAAATGGGGAATCGCGCAATGCAGAAATTTCGCCATTTTTGCATCCAATCATTAAAAATTTACGAAGGTTCCTATTTTTATGATGTGATGCCACCAAAATATCTTCTGAGCCTCAATTTGAAAGCTCGAGAGAAGTTCATTGGCAGTACTGGCCTTCCCAGACGACACGCCATTTCGAAATGAAAACTCATGTTTATTAAGTTTATTAAGTAATTATTAAGCAGTTTTAAAACTGCTGTTGTTGAGATCATTGTGCCCGTCTGCGGCGTTCTTCAGTTGACGTTGGATGTCCAATCTCCGGTTGTCTAACTTGATTATGTTTACGATCCTATCATAAATCTCGGACCGGGCTCTCAGTCCCCAAAGGAAATCGTTGTGATTGAATTCCTTCAGCTTCAAAGCCAACTTTAGTGACTCCTTGCCAAGGGTTGGCATAAGGAAGCCTTCGACGTCCTTGGAATTAGCCAGCCAATCAAAGTCTGAGTAGAAGAGATAAACAGGAGAAGTGATGTTTCGGAGATTGTACTCAGGAGGGAAGGGCTGAAAATAAAAATTTCTTGGTTTTTAAATGTCTTACCTGTCCATACATCCGAAGATTTCCTTCTCTTCCTCTATCGAAGGCCTGCATCCGCTTGCTTCTAACCATCTGTGCAAAATGGACCATATTTCTGGCCGAGGTCCCTGCTGGATTATGAGCCAAGTAGATTCCAACCCTCGACTGAAAACTTCAATTGTCTTAGTTACAGTACCCCCTACCGAGTTAAACTGGTTGCTGTTTGGTCCCGAAACGGAGAAGATAAAATTCTCGCAAAGGGGATTACTGGCTGAGTTGGTATCGCACATGATGTTCGTAATTAGACGAGTTAGAATGTTGTTGGACAGGAATTCGTTGTCTCCGAAAATGGAATAAACCAACTAAAACAAGGATATGGTAAGTTAAAAAAGGTGTGGCTACGTTGAACTGTTCGTAGATTTGGCCAAGGTACTTGAACATTCCTTGAACGTTACCCATTCGACCAACAGGAGCAAGGGCGTGGAATTGGCGGATCTGAAATGATTCACCATAGAATTTCACCGTTTGAGTTCAGCATACTACTTGATTTAAATGCGTACTACATAATATAATAAATGAGCACATTATAATAGTTTTTTTCAGTTTTTCTCATATTGAAGAGCGTGAAAATTTGTTCAAGGAAATATAGTGCATATCGAGATATCAATGAGTGATTTTTGAGAAATATGCAGACGAAATGTTACTTTTAGGCCATTCCAGGCGACAGGGACCTGTGAATAACCGGATTAACGAACTTCGTGCACGATGTTTACGCGTAATTCATCGCCTTACCGACTTTTTTAGTCACTTTCGAATTTGCAATGTTCCCGCTTAAAAAAATATTCTTGTTGTCTGACATAATAGCGCCGTGAGTGTCACACCCGTACAAAATCGGCGATTGTCGCGGGGACCGCGCTCCTTATAATGACCCTAGTCATCTACGAGCTGGTTGCAGAAGCCAGATACCTCTTCAGATTACAAAAAGTTCGCCTTCGGGTAAATGAGGCGATTTAAGCCAATATCCTGGACGAGTTACAGCTAAAACCGGTTTCATGCGGCGATAGAGGGTCCCAGAACGAAAGGAACCATGAAGGTTCTAATCGCTGTTTCAAGATCTAAGAAACATTTTACAACAGAGAACCTCCAGGTAGAAATTCGAGCGCCTTATTTTAAATGTTTGGTTGAAGCTCAGTCAATTGTGCCATTGATTCTCGATCACTTAGAGAACACCAGAAAAATCAAGAAATCGCTAATGGCCACGGCACCAATCATTACCGTAATTCACCCGTAGTTGTGTTCGTTCCCAAGAGCGCCGAGCCCAGCTGGCCGAGACACGCAAAAAAGGCTGAATCACAAAGAGACAAAGAAGGCCGAGTCAGAGCAGCTGGCCGGCGGAGAATCGCAACAACAACCCGCGAGAGAGCGCAAAACGAGGGGATGAGAAAAGATCCACCTCTTGGCAGACACACCCAGCTCAAATAGGGGTTTAAAACACTTTTTATGAATCTTCGTGTTCCACTATGATTCATAAAGGGAAGCAAGCTCAATTTCTGATGGTATCAACTAACCTTCTCAGCATACTCGGGTCTTTCATCCAGCAGAGCAAACATGGTCAAAGTTCCCTGCGAATGGCCAACATAATACAAATGCTCCCTAAAATTATATTCATACTGAAACACTATGGAAATTTTCACCTCTCAGTCTTGTTCAAAATATAGTCAACCATAGCAGGCATATCATATTTGGCCATTTCTTGCCAAGAAAATTTCCAAAAGTCGGGGTGATTTACATCCATCCGGGTGTGTCTTTTGGAATACACGTTTCCTCTTACATTTCCCAGCCAGACGTCAAAACCAGCATCTGCGAAAATGAAGCCAGCTGATTGGGAAGGAAGGTTCAGAAGCCAGATTGAACTAGTGCAGAGGAGACCGTGTTGGAGGAGGACTGCAGGGCGACGGCGGTTGTTTTTACCTGCTGCAACACAAAGTTTAGTTAAAGTGATTGGAAGAAATGAAAATTTACCTCTTCCATGAGGAATTCGATGAAGCTGAAGTATGTATCCATCCTCGGTGACGACTTCATGAGTTTCTACAGGATATCCCCAGTGGTTGATGATTTCAGGCTAAAACGGTAGTTTGTGTTTCCAAACTGGAATGTATTTAATTAAAATTTTCTATTTTTAGGAATAAAAAATGAAACATTGCCACGCAAAACCATGAGCAGTATCTACCTTGAAACTTTTCTTTTTTTTCGTTCCAAGGATCACCGAAGATTCTAATCTACCCCAAGTAAACTTTTGACGTGCCCGAAAGTTAAAAAAAAAACAATTAAAAACAAATGAGGTAAACGAAAATAGAATTTCGGGGTTGCAATGTTGTGGCAAATGTCATGCACAAATAAAAAAAAACAATGGCGTTGCTCCCGTTGAATCGGATTAAACGAAAATTAACAAACTCGTAAAAATGTAGGGAAAAAACTTAAAACTTTCATATTATAACAGCTCAATTTTTGGTCACAATAAACGAAAAAATCACAGTTTTGTTTGGTTGAAACTATTGCCGCATAGATTTCCATTTTTTTACTACGTTGAATCCCTATACCTATACCCAAAACTACCTATCTACCGTAACCCGGTTAAAAAACTTGATTTTTTAGTTCCTCAAAATAGTGTATTAGGTCAAATATACGTTTTTCAAACGTTCGCCCGAAATCCAAAGTGCTCAGTTTTCCCAATATCGCAGATGTTGCCGTTCTGCTCGATGAATATAGGTTTCTCGTCTTAAAGTTGATTGAAGGGCTACGTAATAATGGAAAAACGTAAATTTTCGTATAAATATTCAGAAAAGTGAAACAACATTTGAATCACTCAAAGCAATGTTTTTTTTTAAATTTTGAGTATCAATGCTTTGCCAGTTTTTAATAACACATTTTATAATTGTTTGTTTTGGCACTCACAACATTCATGATGGCTTCCGGGTCAATGTTGATTTTGGGAGGCAGTGTTGCATTGACTGGATCAATGGAGTTCTCATCATTTAAGTTTTGAAAAGCCGCTGAAAACAACATTTCGAAATTGTCAGAGGAATTGTATACCTGGAAAGGGAGTTACTGTCGTGAAGGCATTGAATGGATTGAATCCCACAAAAGGAGTAATCGGAGTGAAGCCAGGGAATGGTTTAAAGGTAGGGAAGGGATTGAAGGTGGGAACTGTGGGAAACGGCGTGAATTGGCAGAATGCCGGTGGCAGCAAGAGAAAGAGCGGCAGCCACAACATAGGCGAGGAGTGAAAATGGCGAAGAGAACGGGGTCATCGCGCGGGGGAGAAAAGTCGCAATCGAGACCTTTCACCATTTATTGGCACCGGATTTGGGTGTGATGATCCTCTCGCCGAGCGGTTGACCCTTTCACTCAATCCAGTTCGAGTTCTTCCGGATTTTCAGAACGGGAAGAGACAATTGCACCAAACAAAAAACCTTCGTTTCCTTTCCAGATCCATAGAATAACCATGATTTCAGTAATTAAGCGATGGCCCAACTTTTGTCTACTTAAACTAATCCATTGGTCATTTGGTGTTTGCCCTTTAAAGATCCAAAATATCTGTTCGTCGAAGATAGATCAGCTAAGATAACGTTGCGCAACGTCATTTGGAACATTCTGCGGCCGCTGAAATTACGTAACATCGCAACACTTGCGCAACACTTGCAAACTTGCGTTACATAAGCTTACAAATTCATTAAAAAATGGAGAAATCATATGTGACATCCCCCTGATTAAGATAACTAATATATATTCCACATTTTTAGATATAGACTTCGCAATTCCTAGTTTTCCCACTTTTTCAACACTTCAAGCCTTAGAAATTTTCAAGTCACACCAAAAGTTGCTTATACAAAGTATTTGTTTAAACTTCGTCAGGGTTACATATACAAATCGCTGAAAGACTAGGATTGATGAAAAACTGTTTTTTTTATTGAGCCCAATGTACATGCACAAGTGGAATTTGAGATGAAATACCATTTACTTTCGAGGAGAGATATGTGTAACCTCAGTTTTCCAGTTACAACATTACAAAAAAGGTTTTTTTCAAGTTAAATGGGTCTCAACACGATTTTATTTAGCCTTGAAAAATTCGACTTATGCTGACTTATGCTTCTATGGGCTCAAAAATATTCTGTTTGGTAATCTACTGTATTTGTCCACTTTGTAAACTTATTTGGATTCTGAGATGAAGATCGGTGATGGTAAAAAATAGGTTTTTCCCCTACAAAATGCATGAAGAAAACCAAATCTTCCTATTATGTTTTGCCTATCACACGCTCGTACACGTATGCAGCCATTCTTATGTGATTTGGAAAAAAAGCAGACAAAGTACAAAGTACAAACAATCGTTTAGTTCAGTGAAGATTTTTATAATTTGGTCCTACAATATTTATGGCTTTTTATGGTTTTCAAAATTTCTTACTTAGGAATATTGAAGGCTAACGAAGGCAAAACAGTATGAAAGACAAAATCGTGGTTCCTAGCCGTGAAAATCTGAAATTTTCTGTGGAATTCTTATCTACTTCAAACTGTTGAGAGGAGTATTCGAAAATCAAAAAGCTGGCGTTTTCTTATCTTTTGACCCAAGTAAATATCAATCTTGGCCATGTTTTCGTTTAAAACTGAATAGCAATGTTTTGGTTATCCAATTACCAGTTTTCCATAATTTTATCCGACATGTTATTCCACCAAATCAATCAAGTAATCCTATTTCCAAATTAAGTTGAAGAAAACTTCAACCGAAACCGAATGCGCGCTGATTGCCGCAGGTTGTCCCATTTGCTACCAGTTACGGTCATAACATCAGCCGAAAACGAGACCCCGCTGGAGTATCCGCGTTTAAAAGCTGCAGTTCCCAGTTAGATTGAGGCGCAATGAGCGTTTTCAATGCAACTGCCGGAGCACTTGCCTTCTCCTCTCTCACCCTGTTGATTTCCCTCTACTCCCTCTACAACATCTACAGCGATGTGCAAGTCATCTGGACTGAGCTGGATGCACAGATGAGTGAATTCAAGGTACCGTAATTCTAAATCTGGTCAAAATATGCACCTTTAGGCTCAAACTGATGACCTCTGGAGTCAGATGTTGAACCTTGGGGCCGCCACTCCTTCTACCCGTCAGCGTCGTCAAGGAAAAGAGCAGTATGGAGGATATGAAGCTCAGGGAGTCAACGCAGGTCCTACTTGCAGTGAGTTTTTAGAAGATTACTGTAGAACACCTTGCCTTCTTAGGTTGTAATTCTGGAAACGGACGAGGTGATGATGACTTCGGAACCGGAGGTTGTCCTCGAGGACCCGCAGGATCGCCTGGAGGTCCAGGACCTGATGGAATCCCCGGAATTGACGGTCTCGACGGCCAGAATGGAGAAGACGCAGATGACTGGCAGAACGCTCCCTTCAATGGCTGCATCACCTGCCAGGGAGGGAAGCCTGGAGCCCATGGAGAGAAAGGAAAGCCAGGAGTTCGTGGAATGCGAGGAGCTCGTGGAACCCCTGGAGCGCCTGGAAATGATGGAAACCCTGGAATGCCCGGACAGATGGGACCTCCCGGAGCCCCTGGAGAGGATGGAAAGATGGGAGCACCTGGACCCAAGGGACAAGATCTTGAGCAGCCAATTGCTAGGAAGGGACATCGTGGAGCTCCCGGAGACCAGGGACCCGCTGGAGACGAGGGAGACCAAGGAAATGATGGAAAGGCTGGAGGAGCTGGACCTGAAGGACCTGCTGGACCTCAAGGATTCCCTGTAAGTTTGTGCAAATTTCAATCACAAAAGCTTATTTTAGGGAGCCAGTGGACTTGCTGGAGAGGAGGGTAAGGAAGGACTCCGCGGACAGCCTGGAGCCGATGCCACCTACTGCCCCTGTCCTGGAAGGGACAAGAAGAAGGTACAGGCACCATTTCCAAATGGGCGACAACAAATGTTTTTAGGAGGAAGAGGGAGCCTATGCCCCAGCTGCTTCTGGAGGAGCTCCCGCTGCCAGCTACTCTGCCGGAACAGGAGGATACTCCGCTGGTGGAACTGCCCAGGCTTCTTACGGACGCAAGTAGATGCTCCATATGCCTTTTCTGTGATATCGAGCGATGCGGTTCCAGTCGAGCGACAAATAAATGGGCATATGCAACTTGTGATGTCAGGCATTGGTTTTAAAAAGAGTATATTTCAAAAAAAAACTAAATTCATAAAGCCGTCGTAAATAACACAACCAGTATGGTCACATTTCGGAAAAATTAAGAAATTTAATGAAGAAAGACAGTAAACGTCTAAACTTCTACCTTTTTTTTACAAAACGAAAAAAAAATATTTCAAGAATAGTATTTTATAAACACTTTCTCTGGAATCACAACTGCTCTCACTGTATGATGCAAAATTTTGATAACTTTAACTGACGATTTTACTCTTTACAAAACACTTTTAGTTTGATTAAATTTTTAATTGTGTTTAAAAAAACAAATGACGCCTCATAATTTATATTTATTATTTTTGGCTCTTGATTTGTTAAGTGATCTGAGCCACAATCTTAACCCAAATGGTTCCGGTTTTTTTTCATTTGTGACGCAGTATCAACATATTTAATCAATATGTTATTGAATCCGTTTTATTTTTTTTGGTTTCTATTGATTCTTGTTGGTAGGTAAAATGCAATAATTCAGTAAAAACTAATTTTGAAACACCAGTTTTCAACCCGAATAACTTCACCTTCAGTATTCTATTAGAGACGTCACGGCAAAAAAAAGAAATGTTCTTAAATTAAATTTTGGTTAGTGGTATTAATTAATCGGGCTGCATTTACTCAAGTTTACAAATTAATTTAATGTCGTGTTTAATCAAAGTCAACCAACAACTTTTGTATGTTTGTAATATTTGAAAACAAATGTTACATCTACCAGTTTGATAAATCACCTTAGCATTTCAAACGTATGTTTTCTTTAAACTAATGTCGAATTTCGCAAACATCAAGACAAAACGTCTTATACCTTATTTTAAGTGCACGTCTGTTGCATTCCTTTAATTTTCGCCTTTCTTTGCAGCTAGGCACAGACAACCCTTATAGTAGAGAGGATTGAACTCAAAAAATACTAGATTTGGTTCTAGGCAATGCAAACGAGCATTTTGGAAGCTAAAAAGTTTCCTTAATCTGTATATAGAACATGTCTTTTTTAAGAGTGGTTAGTATTCTTCGATTAAAACACAAATCGCATCAAATGTGTCGAAAGGAATTTACGGCGCTAATCCAGCGCGATAAATGACGCGACGTAAATAAGGAATTAAGCTGTCCCACATGATTACCAGTTGGCGATCAGGTTCCACCGAGATCGGGATTCCTACCGGAAACCCGGGTTTATCGCCCATAAAAGGCACCCACTGCTTGATGGAAATATCGGCGACAATGAGCGTATCGAAGGCAACAGCCGGGGCACTTGCCTTCTCCTCTCTCACTCTTCTTATCTCCCTCTACGCCCTCTACAACATCTACTCCGATGTGCAGGACATCTGGAGCGAGCTGGACTCTGAAATGAGCCAATTCAAGGTACCTCGCTCTTTCAGGGGGCTACCGAAGTTTGTAAATTTAGGCTCAGACTGATGACCTCTGGACTCAGATGTTGAACATGGGAGCTGCTACCCCTTCCACTCGTCAGAGGCGTCAGGGCAAGGAACAGTACGGAGGATATGAGGCTCAAGGAGTCAACGCCGGTCCCGTTTGCAGTAAGTTTCTAATGAAAATCACAAAGTAACCTTGTTTCTTAGGTTGTCAATCTGGCAACGGCAGAGGAGATGATGATTTCGGTACTGGTGGCTGCCCTCGGGGTCCAGCTGGAGCTCCAGGAGGCCCTGGACCCGAAGGATACCCCGGAATCGATGGTCAGGACGGCCACCCTGGAGAGGACGCCGACGATTGGCAGAACGCTCCCTTCAACGGTTGCATTACCTGCCCTCCAGGAAAGCCTGGAGCCCACGGAGAGCACGGAAAGCCAGGAGTTCGTGGAATGCGCGGAGCCCGCGGAACCGGAGGAGCCCCAGGAAACGACGGCAACCCAGGATCTCCTGGACAGATGGGACCTCCCGGTGCTCCTGGAGAGGATGGAAAGATGGGAGCTCCTGGACCCAAGGGACAAGACCTTGAGCAGCCTACTCCTAGGAAGGGACACCGTGGAGCTCCAGGAGACCAGGGACCGGCTGGAGAGGAGGGAGACCAGGGTAAGGACGGACCTGCCGGAGCTGCTGGACCTGCAGGACCTATTGGACCTCCCGGATTCCCTGTAAGGAAACCACAAATACTTAGTCTACTTCCACTTTTAGGGATCAAGTGGACTTGCTGGAGAGGAGGGTAAGGAAGGAGTCCACGGACAGCCCGGAGCCGATGCCACCTACTGCCCCTGCCCTGGAAGAGACAAGAAGAAGGTACAGTGATCTATAACACCTGAACCAAATTGACCATTCAGGAGGACGAGGGAGCCTATGCCCCAGCTGCTTCTGGAGGAGCGCCCGCTGCCAGCTACTCTGCCGGAACTGGAGGATACTCCGCTGGTGGACATGCCCAGGCTTCTTATGGACGCAAGTAGATGCTGTCCAGCTACATACTCATTTAACCAAAAAGTACAATACGAGCGATGCGATTTCAGTCGAGCGAGCAATAAATGGGCGTTTCACAACTGTGTAATCTTAATCATATCAGTTACAAGAGACACTTGTTTAAGGAATTCTAGTCTTCAGAGAATTCGTTGATTAGCTCGACAAGCAAAAGTTTCTGGTTTGCCCAAGAGCCGAAACGCACATCAGAGTGTCATCAGTAGACTTTACAAATGCTAAACTCGAAGTTTACTAAAAGTGGCTTCACAAACCTAAAAGATTGTCAAGCATAATTTAGTCTGCGACAGATGTCAAAGTTCTGATAAAATGTTTAACCTTCTAAACACAAATCAAGGGACTTTGGCCAGTTTTTTGCAAGTAGCGGTTTCAAAACGTTGGATTTTGGGAGCACTTGGTACTCATTTTCCGTCATTGCGAAACGTGTTGAACCATTTGTATCATATTAATTACCATGGTTTATCCAGAAAAAGAGATGTATGCCAGTACACGTTCTTTCCATACCAACGTGCAGAGAAAGACAAAGCGGCGCATCCCTACGCGTTGCTGCCCCTGCACATTTTCCCAAATGAGTCACCGCAGCTTGTTTAGCTTTTTGTGCCTAAGTTTGGCTAGCCCCTAAGACAATTTGTACATATCACTAATGCTTAGAGTGATTTATTTTTGAGCGATATGGATCAATTATGAGATCGTGAAAAAGAAGTTATTCATACATCACATTCAGTGCGAAAGTGTCTTCTGTTTGCTCGGTCGACGAGTTTTGGAAGAAGACAAGGATCTAAAATCAGATATTCCTTTTCTCACTGAATGTCACTTACTTCGACAGTAATTGGCTTCTGAATCACATTCAAGAAGAAAATGTTTACAGCTCCTGTTTCTCCTCCTGCGAGTTCTACAACATCGCGTTCAAATTGAACGAGCTCTGGGCGAGATGAGGACAATCGGAATGAGCGCGCGATGCTGTACGGGTTTGAGAATGGGACCTTCTGAAAACAGAAATTAAAAGTTTAGTTTCATGGCTTCATACCTTGGCAACAACTTGTTCTTGATCGATTGGTACTTTGAGTTCATAGCGACGGGTTATAGTTGGCTGGGCTGTTTTGGAAACCATCAGCCAGGCGTGTTGAAGTTGCCTGGAGGAACTGTCTACAGCTGTCAGTAGAACTTGTTGGCGACCTTAAAAAGTGCATAGCATTCTTGTAACAAGTCTACGGTACCTATAGTTTTTGGAACAAACTGCATAGGAATTGACATTTGAGGTGACGTAGCCAAGACCGGAGCTTTGCCAGAAGAAGGGAAGACATCGTTGCTATCAGAGTGCACTTCGATTAGCTGATTTCCTGTTTCTTTCCTGAATGTGCAACTTAATTAGGGATAGAGATGCAAATGGTTTAAGAAACCAAAAAACCAAAACAATTGCATCGGCCGGGAATCGAACCCGGGCCGCCCGCGTGGCAGGCGAGCATTCTACCACTGAACCACCGATGCTCATTGGTAGGCGGGTTTCGTCTTCGTGATCAATGCGCCGCGCCGCCATTGTGGGAAGCAAGTACCACACGTGGCGTTAGTGTAAAAATCTTTTTATAAAGACATTTGGGATCTTGGCTGAGTATCAAATCAAATTAAATTTCTGCGGAATAGAACCACAAAAATGTTTCTAACGCTTGAAAGACGCAATTTATCTCCTTCAACGTGCATCGCATTACTTTTTCCAGTCATCACTGCGAGATCCGAAAAATGTGGTGCCACATGTTCTCAATAATCGACCTACTAGCTACCACCAACTGCTACTGTTGTTTACTAGTACATCCAGGTATTTACCGTAAACTTTCTCAGTCTGCTATATAGTTTTTTTCTGTCTGATCTGTTTCAATCTTATTCTAAAGCTTTGTCGTACTTAAAGGTTTTCACTTAACCAAAGATGCCGTGCGGCAACAAAAAGGAAATTTTGCCGACTACCTGAAAAAAAAGGTTTTCAGTACAAAACGTTGAGCTCCGAAATTCGATAATGAAGTCGATCAAAGTGAATTTTTTATGAAATCGAAAATAACGTTTTCTTACGAAAATCGTAGTTTGCTGAAGCCCATTTTAAAGGGACCATTAGCCTCCTTTTTGAAATGAGGATCGCTGTTAGGCTAATTCGCCCATTTCATTTAAGATAATTTTTTCCAAC
The DNA here is from genome assembly GCA_022343465.1 of Oscheius sp. G VE-2021. Classification (NCBI taxonomy): domain Eukaryota; kingdom Metazoa; phylum Nematoda; class Chromadorea; order Rhabditida; family Rhabditidae; genus Oscheius; species Oscheius sp. G VE-2021. Next base: position 474,230 of record JAJQXH010000028.1, read on the forward strand.
ACCGCTCCAAGCAACGGTTTTTCACAAATGGGCTCGTTAGCATAGGATTAGCCTACATTTTGAAAAGGAGGCTGATGGTCCCGTTAACTTAAAAAAAGAGCAGAAAATGAAAAATATAAACGCAACAGACCAAAACTAATACATTTTAAAGAATACAGGTAACATTGGACCGCTCAAAAGTTTTCCTTGAAATTGAGATACAAATTAGTTTACTTCCACTTTTATGCAAAAAGTTGAAAGCATTTTCAAAAATATGGTATTACTGGTATGGCGATTTCAAATTTGTTCTTCGATTTGCAATAAGTAAACTGGGAAAAAGTATCCGAGTCATAGTACATAATTTAGCAGTTAGTCACGACAACATTTTCTTAATCTAAAGGAATTTCAGCAAACTACAAACTTCAATTGTTTAGGAGTTGTCTTTTTAACTCATACAATTCATTATTTTCATTTTCATAAATGTTCTAAGTAACCTTTATCCTTTTTGTCTTTTGATTCCCCTCTTTGACGCAACAGCTCCCGCCGCTGGGTCACAAGGTCCCATTCGGGACGCGCCATGTGTTGATCGGATGCTGCCATCATGAAACGCCTGGTCCGCCCCTTCAGCCTGGGCAGGTGTTGTCTTATTTTTGTTTTGTTTCCCGCCAGCTGCCTCACCCCCGCCCATGAGGTGCGTTACTCCCTCATTCCGCTCCTACCTTCCTTTGCCCTATTGCCACCTTAGCCGCGCTCTCTCAAATGAACCTCTTCAGCTATAGCGACATGACGGACTACGCCCTGGTGCGCTCCAGGAGCGTCGCTCTGCCGAGGTCCTACTCGACTTACAGCGTCAGCTCTCCCTCCCTTCAGGTACTAGACATGACTTACTTTGGTGAAACGACTTCTAAGGCCTGAAACTCAAAGGGATCTCCCGGTTTTGCCAAAAACATTCCCTAAGCTTTACACAAAGTGTGATCCTCCAGTGTACAAATGTTTCTGGTTGAATCTTGTATTAAAATGAAACACTAAAAGACAGATTGAAAGAGTTACTTCTTAAGAATCTAAGGTCTAAGAATTGTCTTTTAGCTTGTCCGCACCAGCTCCCTTCCGGACGTCCAGTCCTACTACCGCTGGAGCGACAAGTACAAGCCCCAGTGGCACTCCGTCTACCAGACCACCCCCTATCGCTGGCGCCGTGACTGGGACCTGGTACCCCCCCCCCCCTTCTCCAGTCTAAAACAAAGTATTTTCAGTACGACGACTACTGGTACGACAGGTACTACTACTTCTCCCCGCTGTACAGCACCTACTACCCGAGGAGGCGCTACTACCACAGTGACTACCTGCCCAACCCCTACTACTGGAGCCCCTACAGCAGCTACTGGACTCGCTACAAGGGGTACTGGTGAATCGACGTATTGGTTCTCAAACGAAAAATGGGATCTAGGTACGACTACGACTACCCCTCTTATTACCGCCGCTACACCAACTCTGCCTTCAGCCGGTATTTGAACACCACCTACACGCCCTACAGGTGGGATTTTGAATTTTAATTGTTTCTTAATTTTTGAAATGGAATTTCAAAAATAAAATTTTTTTTAAAACAGTTTTTAAATCATTGGAGAACGATGAGCAACATGTGAAAGTGTTTACCTGAGGTTAATGGCTCGGGGGCGTACTTACACGCGTTTTCATCTCATTTTACACAGCTGGCGGGGGTTGCTCTTTGGTTTACGTAAGGAATGCAGACAAACATGACAAACCAATGGTCAAAAGGTGTTTTAACTAAGGATTTAACTTTGTAACGAAAAATTATAATTTCAAATTAAACTCAATTCAGCATGGGCTGGATAAGCTGGGAATTTGCCAAATAGCTTGATAATTTGTAACTCGGTTGGAACTTCAAATTTGACTGTCAATTAGACTAATTTGGAGGGTTTCCTGAACTTTCAATGTGAAATTTTCAGTTTTAAAGGTATTTTTGTTTTTTTCAATTATAACCCGTGTTTTCAATTTGCTACGTTCTGTTATAGTTCGGAAAAAGTATTTAGCCTCAAAAATCCTATTTTTCAAGTAGTTTACAGTCCCACGTAATCTATTTTCCCCTTACGCTACTATTTTTACTTCAACGACTACCTTGTTGACATGAAACTAGCACCTGAAGTATCGAAAAACAGAAACAGACACCTTTCAACGTGGGAGGGAAATCCCAGCTGTTATTTATATCAGTGTAACGGGAAACCATGGGTAAATAGATATCGAAACACGAAAACAGCTTTTAAAAATCCAGGAATTAAGAGCACTTGTGTCTTACACAAAGAACAAACAGAATATAAAAAAACACATCTTTTGAACTGTTTGAACACTAATATTCGCAATTGAGCTTCCTTAACTTTAATATTACAAAATAAGTAAAGGAAAATCGTTTTTACATGTTGACATTTTTGAAACTCTTAAGATTGTAAACTTGAGTAATAGATTCAGCCAAGTAATTTGATGGCAAGTGTTTAATTCTCAGTCAAGAGCCACAAAGTAAAAAATTGCCAATAAATATCAACTTAGCAGTTTATATTTTCGCCAACCTGCCAGAACGGCTTTAATTTCAAAAACAACCCTTTTAATAACTAATATCCGTTTTTCAGATCCTACCTTCTGGACTCGCTCTCGACGTCCCTTGGCAGAGGTCTGTCTATGTACAAGGCAGGTAGGGTAGTCAGTAGCAACGGGGGGCAGTAGTAGCGATAGTACGGCGTGATTTTTTACCCCAAAAGTTTTCCCCTTTCAGCCAGCTATCTATGGTACTACTAATCCTTTTTCGCCGCTCTATCTCTACTACTAAACCCTAGGTAGTAATTGCGATTACCACACCAATGAGATCATTAAGGCCTGATTCCATACAGGACGCTTGATACCTATTGGCTTACTCCGTCTTACTGGGACCGCCGTTTCAAGGACTGGCGCGAGCTCTACTGCTCCACTAAGGATCAGTACTTGCCTACGACTTACGATAGAAAGACCCGACAGTACTTCGCTCAGTGGATGCCCTGATCTGTCCGTCTTTAGTGTAGAGAGTCAATAAAACGATCGCTGAGAAACCCACCGTGTCATATTTAATCCGAAACGGCAGTTTTGCCCAACCGTTGCCCTCACTTCCATCCTTTCAACGGAATGGAAAACCAGATGCCAAGCAGAGAGAAGCCTTAAAGTCCAATTGGATGTCTTTACAAAACTAAGTTACCTGTAGCCCTGGGTATCTCCATAGATCAGCACAAGCAATGAGCGGTTAGAACCAGGATCACCGCAGAAGACACTGACTGAGAGTTCTTGAACCACGCCTTTGGTTTTGAGGTTGACTCGAGCTGTAGCATCAGAACATTTCACAGAGACGGCTCGGCGGTCTTCTGAAACCACAATTTAGTCAGACTCCAAAAGATAGGAAAAGATTGTTTTGGTTGTAAGGTTGATTCTGTTGAGCTTGTACGCTTCATAATGACTGATTGGTTCACATGTTCAGCGGTTGATTGCGGATTAGTTGGATCTACGTTTGGGTGTGTGAGATTTGTGTGGGTGTGTCTGACTGTGTTCGTATGGACGACTGTGTGAATGTGGGTGTGTGTTCGTGAGTGTCTGTGTCCGTGAGTGTATCACTGTGTGTACGTTTCTGTGTGTATGTGTATTTGTTGGCGTTTATATGTGTCTATATTCGCGTTTGTGTTTGTGGGTTTGTAAGTGTATATGTGCCTATGTGCCTGTATGTATGTGTTTGCAGGTCCGTCTGTGTGTCTGTGTGTCTGAGTGTCAGCATCTGCGTTAATGTGTATCTGTGAGTGCGTAGTATTTGAGTGCGGTAGTGTAGAAGTGGGGAGTTTGCGTGTGTGTGCGTGTGTTGGTGTGTGTTTGCATGTGTGTATGTGTGTGTCTATGTCTATCTGTATCTATGTCTGTGTCGGCGTATATTTGTGCCTATTTGTATGTGTTAGTAAGTGAGTTAGCGTGTGTGCGTGTGTGTTTGACTCTGAGTGCTTGTTTGTATGTATATGTAGGTGCGTGTGTCTGCGTGAATCTGTTTGTGTGTATGTTTGTACATGTGCCTGGGTGTATGTGTATGTGAATGTGTGCGCGTGTGCGTGCGCGTGCATGTGTATGTGCGTCTGTCTGTGTTCATATGCATGTGTGTGAGTGTGAGTGTGTGTGTTTCAAATGTATCCCTTACCAACTAACGAATCAATGACAATATTCCTCGTACACTGCATATTACTGCAATGATAGAACCTCATCGTCCTATAGACAACAGGCGGTCTTCGATGAATCTTCAGATCCAGGATAGCCAAAGGCTGGCCATTATCCCATCTCCGGAACAACACTTTCGTCTCCGTGTAACTGTTTCCAGTGGTTGCTGCAGAATAAGTAAACAAGAATGGTACATAAACTGTTTCCGCAGGTTTAAGGAACACCTGAATCTACAATTTTGAAAACCTTTCTAGTTTCCTTACCTCAGCCCTATCTGCCTTCACATTTCTGACCATGTCCTTCTCCAACGGAGTTTGAATAGAATGTTGGCGTTTGTAGAAACTCCACATTTCAGAATCTGCTATCACCCTGAAAATCATTTTATTGGAAACAAAATTGTTATCTTACTGTAACTCAGGGCAATCCATTTCAATGACGCAATTGATCGGCTCAGAATAAGGGTTTTCAAGTAGAAATTCGAAGAAATTCTGCTCTCCAAGGCCTGGATAGATGACATGAGGAGTTGTGATTCCACGAAAAACGGCTTGCAACAGTTTGGAAGCTTTGCTTTCGTATCGCAACCGGCGGTATGCTTCTAACTGCTCATCGAATACGAATTTCTTTATTTCTTCCTGAATTCAGTTTTGAATATTTTAAAGGGATTTGAACTACCTTTTGTGTTGATTGAGGTATACTTGTCTTTAGACGTTCCCATTGGCGAAGCTTTTCGTGCGTTTGTTCGTTGAAGATTTCATCGTACCGTTGTTGAACGTCTAGCCTGAAAAACCAATTTCCATTAAACTATTTTTTACGCATTTTAAAAACTGTATCGATTTGCATATTTTAAATTATTGAGTTCCTTTTGAGTTTGTCATGCCTTTTCGCGCGCAATCTTGCTGAGACCTAAACATGAAACTCATTATTCATTGATTTCATTCAGTAACACACTTATCCACTACAAATTTGAGCTTAACCGGATAAGTTTCAGGAAACAAAAATTGAAATTAACGTTTTAGTTTTCAGTAAAAGCTCATAGTCTTATATTAAAAGCTTAAAGAAAATGGGAGAAAAGTATTTTACGTCGCCATGATTACATTAATATAGTTGACGTCAATCCTAGTTTTCCATTTCAGGCCTTAGAGCACCTTAAATGACACCAGACGCTAAATTGCGTATTAAAATTAGGTGTTTAAGTATGCGTACGTAATAATGCGTCAATATTATATTTGAAAAATGTTGTGAAACTAGAATTGGCGACGACTATAGTGCATTTGTTATTATTGGAGCTGAATTAGAAAATTTATATAGTTGTTGTCAATCCTAGTTCTCCAGTGTTTCTCAAATGTAACCTTACGCAAAATTGCGTACGTATCCTTAAAGCCATTCATTTCATACGCGTTTTTGTGTTTGGTGTTATTTGGCCAGCTCTAAGGCCTGAAATAGAAAGAACTTACACGTTTTGCCAAAGCTATTCAATAAACACAACATAAGAAAAAACAAAACATTGTGCTTTTTTTAAACATTGCTTCACAGCCTTCTGTTTGTCAGAAAAAAACGATTTTAACGACGGACAATTGTGGCAACCAAAAAATCAGCCGTTCCTCTTTGTCGTTGTTTCTCAAATTTTGCCACTTTTTCTCAATTTGTTTATGCTTTAATAAACAATTTAAGTTTTACCTAATAAAAGTAGGACATACCTCTGTGCTTGAAGAAACCTCTGCAGTGCCCCATCTCCTTGAGTTGACATAGGCTTCGCCAGAATCCTGTACGAATCCGGACCCTCTTCCCCAATCCTCCTCAACCTTCGGCTCACGACTGCCGACGTCCGGCTGTTCACCATATCTGCAACATGCTCACATCCGGAAAACTGTTTGTGTACACTTCCTGAAATGTTCCTCGCATCTGACGTCTGACATGTAGCCAAACAGCGCGAGACTGGACGCAGCGCAAAATAGCGCATAGTCAACGAGTGCGCAGAGAAAATAACTGACCAGCGAGCACCCGTATAAAAGCGCCCCGATTCTGCCAAATGATATCGAAATGTCCCACTTCGTCCAATTCACCCTTTCTTTCCTTCTCGTAGTCCTACTGGCCCAATGTCGGGCAGTACCCATTGGAGAAAGAGCCTCGGCTGAGAATGCGGCTACTTCAATTGCCATCGATACCCTTGGAAACAGTAGAGTGAAGCGTCAAGGAGGAGGATGCGGTTGTGGATGCGGATGTGGATGCTGCTGCTGCCGTCCTCGGTAAAATTCACTCTTTTTTTACCATCTTTCTCACAGAACTTGAATTTCGGGTACTCCCAAAAGCTAAAAAATAGCCAAACTATCTTGCCATTTTTGAACGTTTCGGGACCTTTTGACCAAAATTGGTTTGTTTCTCTTTTTTAACTTTTTTCATTCAATAAAACGAAAAACTTAATAAAGTTTAAAGGATTTTAAATCACTTCAATTTTCAATGCGGCTAACTGAAGTAAGTCTCTCTTAGACAAGTCTAACTTTCACTTTTCGAAACTGTTTAAACTAACCATTTTAAAACATTAAAACTTTTAATTTTTGATTCGATTTTCCAATGTTTCTCAAATATAGCTTTAACTACATTTTCGTTAGAAATTGAATTGTGAAAGCTACTTTTTTACCATTTTCAAACTTTATAACTAGTTTGTTGGTCGTTGATTCAATTTTCAAAAGCTCGCAAAACACAGTATTAACAACGTGTTGATTAGAAATTAATAGTGACATCAAGCAAACTTTACATTCAAAACTACTTTTTACCATTTTCGAGCCTTAAAACTAGATTTTCGGTCAATGGTTCGTTTTTCAGATGTTCGAAAAAGCCAGTAATAACAAAATATAGTTAAAAGTAAAAATAAGACGAGAAACCAAGCAAAATTACATTCAGCTTAAATCGCAATTTTTACTATCTAAATAGGAGACGCAAGTCGGCAATAAATTCAACAAGGCAACGCTTGACTAAACCTCTTTTTCTATCGTAGTGGTCACTAATGAAAACCTGTCTCTTTTTAGCTGCTGCTGTTGTTGTACCCGCTGTTGTACCTGCTGCCGAACCTGCTGCACCACCTGCTGTCGTCCCTGCTGTTGCTGCGGAGGAGGCGGCGGTGGCTGCGGATGCGGTTGCGGATGCGGATGTGGATGCTGCGGATGCGGAGGAGGAGGACGCAAGCGCCGTGCTCTTCAACAGCTCCAGATCCGTCTTGCCCAAAAGAACGCTCCCCTCCTCGCCCTTCCCCAAATCGCCGAAGTTCCCCAGATCCCCGCCATCCCTGCCCCCGAAGTCGCCCCTGAGGTTGCCCCCGAGACCGCTACCGAGTGGCCTGAGCCCGTGTTCGAACTGGTTACTGAGACCGCAATCTAACTATCTAATTTGCAAACGCTATTGTATTCTATTTATAGTAAATAAGTTTGACCTACCTATTTGGTTTGAAGATGGGTGGCCGATGTTAGCCATTTTGAGAAAGAGTACAGCTGAGACTCGTTTTTCTCCAACTAGGGATGAAAACACAACTGGGCACTGGACAGCCATGGCTACTGCTTCATTTCCTTGGCGGAGGAGGGGCTGAAACAAAACTATCATAATTTTCCAACGCAAGTGGGAAAAATTTGTAGGGGAAAAACACTTTGCTTTCGAAAATTGTCAATGTGATGTGCAAAACTATGAACGTCCATGTTTTGTTGAGTTAAGAAGTTACATTTCACATTAGAAGCTGTTTCTAGAGTCATCATGAAACCGCTTTTGATGTAACCTTCGATTTGTCCGTTTGTCGCCCGCACCCGTACCAAATCGGGGGCGCCCTAGGTAGGGGTCATATAAGCGATGGGCAATTAACCTATTGCGGGCGGTTGGTCCTGCCAGCCAGCCGCCCCTGGGCATACGAGGATTAGCAATGAATGCCCCGTGCTTCTCGAAGGAGAGGAGGGAGTACAGTGATGGAAACCAATGGGCTTCCACAAATTGGCAGCGGGATGGTCCGTACCTTGACCTCCTGCATTTTTGTTGAAAAAGTTGATGTAACTTGGAATACTGGTTAGTTTCAGAGGAAACTTTTTCACGCATATGAAAATTAGACTATAATTAGGATTTCGAACCTCAGACGGAACAGCTCAACAGTCTTCGTTGCATACATTTATGTAAAATTTGAGTGTCGCAAATGTTTGATTTCAGTAAAATTGGCTGAAAACAGCAAAAAACAGTCATTTCGTAGCGTTGAATTTAAAGAAAGTATAACTGCAAGTCGTCGAATCAGCAAACCGACATTCACTTTTTTTTAAAACGCACTGGTATACAATATCAAAGCCGATTTTCTGGTTCTTTTCATATTTTGAGCTGAGTAAAACTCGAAATTAGTTTAAAAAAAAAAGAATTTAAATATTTGGATTTGTATTGGTTGTTAATAAGGAAATTTGTCGAAAAATAGTGAAAAAGTGTGGAAAAACCTTTTTCTTTCGGACATTTTCCATGTGAAGTGTAAAAAGACTATAAAGTCCAGCTTTCGCTGATTTCCAATGTTATCATTACATTTCACATTAAAAAGTGTTTCTAGAGTGATTAGCAAACCGCTTCTGATGTAACCTTCGATTTGTCTGTTTGTCGCCCGCACCCGTACCAAATCGGAGGCGCCCTAGGTAGGGGTCATATAAGCGATGGGCAATTAACCTATTGCGGGCGGCTGGTCTTGCCAGCCAGCCGCCCCTGGCCCATTGGGAAAAAAGTGGCGTAGGACCATTGGTGGTGCTTCCTCAATGAATGCCTTTCTCGAGTGGAGAGAGAACATAAAGGAGGAAAACAATGGGCTTCCCCAAATTGGCAGCGGGATGGTCCGTACCTTGACCTCCTGCATTTTTGTTGAAAAAGTTGATGTAACTTGGAATACTGGTTAGTTTCAGAGGAACCTTTTCACGCATTTGAAAATTAAACTAAAATAAGGATGTCCAACCTCAGACGGAACAGCTCAACAGTCTTCGTTTCATAAATTTATGTAAAAATTTGAGTGTCGGAAATTTGTGATTTCAGTAAAATAGGCTGAAAACAGCAAAAACAGTCCTTTTTTAGCGTGGAATTTAAAGAAAGTATAACTGCCAGAGTCTTCGAATCAGCAAACTGACATTCACTTTTTAAAAAAACCGCCCTGGTATAAAATATCAATGCCTATTTTCTAGTTCTTTTCATATTTTGAGCTGAGTAAAACTCGGAATTAGTTTTAAAAAAAGAATTCAAATTTTTTAATTTGTATTGGTTGTTAATAAGGAAATTTGTCGAAAAAATAGTGAAAAAGTGGGGAAAATCCTTGTTTTTTTCGGACATTTTCCATGTGAAGTGTGAAAACTTTAAATTCCAGTTTGAATTTCAATGTTATCATTACATTTCACATTAAAAAGTGTTTCTGCAGTGTTTAGAAAACCGCTGTTGATGTAACCTTGGATTTATCCGATTGTCGCCCGCACCCGTACCAAATCGGAGGCGCCCTAGGTAGGGGTCATATAAGCGATGGGCAATTAACCTATTGCGGGCGGCTGGCTTTGCCAACCAGTCGCCCCCAGCCAATATCAGCTGTCTCTACGCAGTTGGTTTTTCTTGGCTGAGGTGCATTCATCCGGGGGTAAGTGAACCCCCGGAATGTTCCAAAATGTGAGAGGGAACCCCCCCCCCCCCCCTTCCACAATTGGCAGCAGGATGGTCCGTGCCTTGACCTCCTGCTTTTTTGGTTGGCACCTTTCTTTAAGATTTTAACCTTAAAAGCTTTGAAAAGACACTTTCGTTTCAGAAGCAAAGATTTAGAAATGAAGTAGTTTTCAAATCGACGAACAGGGAAGCAAAACAGGCCACAATTTTTCTTTTAACCACTTACCCTCAGATTCACAGCAGCTGACCCCAGCAGAATCAAAGATTGAGCATCCCAAACATCGATGAATAAATGCCCCCATTGGAGGAATCTCACGAATTCCTTTTCCTCCGCTCCGGCTGGCCTGTCGACGATGAACTTGGCCTAAAATTTAGTTCTCTTCTGGAATCAAACACAAAGGTACCGTAAACCCAGCATCTCCAGCAACTTCTTTCCCATCAGCATCCAGTCGTCTAAGAATCCCCGGTTCTCCGTTGTTGTTACTTTCCGAAAGAAGCATTCTAAAAACAATTCTATGTTTTAATGATAATTACTTACTCTTCAGAAGTTAGCGATGGAAATCTGAAGAATTGAGATGTGAAGAAGACCCGTTGAGGTTGAACAGCTCCCAAGCGATCAAGGCTAAAAGTCATTTAAAAAGCCGTCTTGGCGTACCACTTACCATTTAAGAGCCATAAACTGCAATATTATCTCGTTTGTATCCAGACGGTCATTAACTTCAATGTTCATGTTTAGAGCAGGTGATAAAGATGGATCTACGTAGGGAGGTGGTTCTCCGTGACGGTCTTGAATGGTACTGTACTTTACTTTTGTGAGAACAGCTTGAACGGAACGGGATATAGCGCTCATTCTGAAACAAAGTCTTCGGGTTAACCACATCAAACGGTAAATTAAAGTTTTGTGGTGAACAGCACACAGTACAATCTCAAGTATCCCATTTTGTGTTTTACGCAACCTTGTTTGGCATAATTTTGCTTTATCGAATCTGATCCTAAGGTTGATGTGTGTTGTTCGAATGACAAGTTCAAGTCATGAGAATTCCCTGAGTGGGCTGAATAAAACTAACCTTAATTCCTTCCACGGTACTTCATAAGTACTAGCCAAGTCATCTCTAGGAGAAGGAGCTTCAGTTTCAATCAAATGATCAAAATCATCTCTCGGTACCTTCGGTGTAGCTGGTTTTCTCTGAAAAGTGACATCTTCATTGCTATACTAAAACTTTACCGTTTTCTCAATTGGTGGCAATCTGGTTGAATATTCGCTTTCTCCTTCACTTTCCCTTGCTGAGAACCTATCCCGATCGCTTCTGTCCGAAATTGGAGGTGGATGATCTTCCAGTTCTTTCCTTGGAGCAGGGGTGGTTCTAGCAGAATCGTCAAGCCTTGTGCTGAGGTTTGCTCGTGAATCCAAGGTTTTGAAGCCACTGAAATTGATAATTCTTTTTAAAGATGTAAAAATTCTTACTCGTCAACAGAAAAGATAAAGTGAATTGTGATCTTGGGAGCACTCTCCGTGAACATGCTGTCATCCTTCCGGTAGAGGTTGAGCAAGTTTTTGAAACAAAGGCATTCTTCAGGATTTGGGCGAGGGCCTCCGATTAAAGCTACTGAAATTAACGATGTGAAACTTTTGAAGCAAAAAGTTACCGCTAGCATGGACAGCTCCAGATCCTCTTCTATCAATTGTGGGTTTCCAAGCTCCCCAGCCGATAACGATCGAATGAGCATTGCTTCCAGCGTTGCCCTATAAAACCATTTACTTTTCATTTTTCAAAATAAATTTAGATTTTGCATTATGCAGCTTATCAAAATAAGCTGTTCATCGCGACAAACAAGGCAACATCAGATTCGCCAAGAGTTCAATCCCACTCGGTACTTTTTGGCTTTTAAAGTAGGCTGTTGTAAAAGATTGTAATGGCATCGGTAGTTGTGAAAATGAATAAAAATGGTGTAATCCATCAAAAAAGTTTTTGTTTTCCATTTCCTTACAACATAAAATGTAAAGTCTCAATAATGTTTCAACTGATCCCTTGCGTCTTTCCTATCTCGCAAAAGTAAAGGTATCTCACAAGTACATTTTTACAACATTGGTTTGTTGAAAACTATGGCTTCACCTTCTGAAGCTTTAACCAAGCAGAAGAGTCCAACTTTGCGTACTAGAAGCAGGTGGAAATAACGAGGCATCTTGTGGTTCTTGTAAAACAGATTCAAGTTGAGCAAACGCAAGTGTTCCCCAAAACTTGGCTTATTTAGAAAAGGGTATGTTTATACACCAAAAAATAGTTTGTGTTTTCTTACCTGTTTCTGTTTAGCTCCAATCAGATAGTCCAAGGCGAATACCACCGTAACCCTGCTGTCTTCGGTTAACCTAGGCAATGACACCTTGGATCTCACAAATAGAGTGTTGATTTCCGTCCTGAAGAACAACTATTGATCAGATACACGTATTTTCTTACTTTATGTCACTGGAGCTTCTGCTCAACGGCCTTCCCTTCCTCCTCAAAGAATGAGTTCCCATTGCCATTTCATCTGCAGACGAAAGATGAACCACGAGAGGTTCGAAGAGGAAGGTGTAACCGTTGTGAACTGATATCTGAAATTAGGATTTACATAATTTTTTTTAATTGAAAAACTAAGATTAAAATAATGAAAAGTGACTTACCCTGAGCCTTCTTTCAAGCACCTGCATCGGTTGAACCAAAGTCCCAGGAGCATGGTTTTCTCTGTATAATCGATCTGTTTTCATCTGAAAATGGACCAAATATAAATTTTTAGGAGGTTATTACGTCATCAAGAATGAGTTTCTCAATCTTCTCAGCGTGTGGTCCAAAGGAGAGGCCAATATCTTCTAAAGAAGCTTGGACAGAAGGCAATCGGCGAGGAGCAGCCAATTGGTATACTGAAGATAGCATAAACTTTGGAAATAAAGTTGAATTACCTGGAGGATTATAGGCTAATCCTGGGATGTGTTCTCTAGCCCCAACTATACAAAAGTCAGGGAAGAAGTCGAACGCTTCTGATAGAAGCGGATGGGTACTTAGGAGGCATTCCAAGACGCCTGATGAGGCTTCAGCATTGAAGTCTTTTGTAAATGTTAGGATTTTAGGGGTTCCTGGGTGGAGTTTCAATCTAAAAAAAAACAGAATGTGTAAAAGAAAAGAAAAAAATCTTACTTGGTAAGGGGAATCTCAGCCGGTGATTTACCGTATTCCGGAAGGGCTTCATAAAATCCTCCAATTTGGAGGGGAGCCCAGGCGACTGTTTGAAGTTCATCTCTGAATTATGAGTTGGTGTTTGTTTTCAGCGCTCTTATTTAAACACAATGTGCTTTTAATGATACTCAGGCAATGTTTCAGAAAATAAGATTATGTTTCCTGCTTATGTCACCTTCGGAAAATCAATTAGTTTTTAATTGTTTCGTTTACTGATTTTATAAGTGTGAACGATTGTAACAAAGTACTCGTGGTTCCAAAAAACAACTGAAAAAAGATAAATGGTGATGAAGTTGAAATCGAAAACCTTCTTTTTTTGAAAAAAGGAGAATTTTTTTAAATTTAGTCATTTTTTTTCGGAACTTACTTTCCATTTTGAGGGTCGACCACTATGCAGTTTAGTAGATCAAACAATTGTTTTATGTTTCAAAGTTTCAAAACTCAATGTATAATTTAATAAAACGCAGGCAATACCAAACTTTGCTGTCCACTTATGTCATGTTCCCAGATTCAATTCTTTTTCAATTATGTCGATTCTACTTATATAGGTGTAAACAATTATATCAAAGTATTTTCAGCAGAGGTAAAACTAAACGTTGCTAAATTTTGAAAACAACGGGATGTTGTTGAATTCGATTTCCTTCTTTTCGAAAATTGGAGACACTTTTATATTTTTTCAAGAATATTCTCGAAACTTACTTTGAATTTTGAGGATCTGCCACAATTTCTAAAATGAGTTGCACAGCTTCATCCAATCTTGGACAATGGAAGAAAACCACCTAATCAATTAAAATTGCAAGTTATTGTTTTTGGATCACTTACATCATGTAGATCGCAATCATTATGATTTGGAGCACTCCAGGGTCCATGGTAAGGACTGCCAAACAATTGACATGTTTTGGCGTCGAAGAAACAACAAGAAATTCGATATCTAGTACTTGGAATAACCTATTAAATTTAATTAAAAACAAAATGTGTTGTGAACTGACCTTAGCGATGTGTATCTTCTCGATTTGCAGGGCAAACCCATCGCTGACGGCGCGTTCGGGAAGTTCCCGCTTGATTGGGATGCATCGCCTTGCTAGGAAATTGCTGTACCAGTCATTGACTGATGTCATCTGCCGGAAGGAATGGTATCACGAGTAGCACGTTTACGCACTCGGAGGTATGCAGGGGGTCAGCGAGGGGCGCGTCGCCTAGCAACCAGACCAACACACCAGCTGGTTGCGTGGGGACATCTGTCTCAGGGCAAAGAATGCAGCCTAATTGGTCCGGGTAGGAAAAAAAGAACAACCGGCATACTTGTAATCAAAAAGTTAATTAAAAGAATTTTTCATACGCCGGGTCTTGTGATTCATTCAGGGAACTCTGTTTTGCTAGGATACCGATTAGACTGACAAAATTTCTCTAATCAAACTTTGTGAAACACATTCAGTCGCCCTCGAAACACATTTCTGAGAATTATATTCGAATTTGAACCTTTGTTACCTATAGTTTAGGTGGATCGGCCCCATGATTCAAACTTTGAAAACCCATATGCTTCCTACTTGGCTCATTCTAGCCACAAATTTTTCATATCACAGTGTCAAAAAGTATCCAACGCTCCGTCATTGAATTAAAGTTTTACGATTTTTCGGGTTGTTTTTCTATTTTCCAGAACTTACAATGATTTGTAAGAGACGCTATAGTAGCCGTCAAATTCTACGGACTTTAATCTTTAAAAACATTTTCAAGAACACAATTTTTACCTAGTCTACCCAGTAATTTAGAGAAAACTCTTTCATTTTCTGACTGCGAATATCCTGCTGGAATAAAAATGCACGCTATAATGTTAAAAAGTATTAAATAAATGGGTTCAGGTATATTTCGATGCAGTCAGGATTCACAATGCTTTTTTTTGTACTAGCATTATCATACAAAAAGAAGTACCACTTAACTTAGTTATTTTAATAGAATCCATCAGAAAAGGAACAGTTTACAAGGCGGGCAGAACGGAATGGACTGGATATCATTCATATCTTACTATATTCCTGATCGATGAAATCCAAAAAAATATATTCAGGATGACGGATCACATTGCAGACACATTAGTCACCACCAAACCTCATAGTAATTTGTCCGTTCTATGTATTCCTCAGAAGCGCAAAATTTAGAGTCAGTTGCCGTTGATTTTGCTTCACAATGTGTCAAGCCAATGATACTGTTGTGAATTCAACTAAAGTATGCCAAAGTCTAGTGGAAAATTAATGATGTACCGTCGACCGAGCTTTTCGGCAATGCCTATTCACAGCATATTCTGAGTTTGTAGTCGTTTTTCCTGTGAACCCAATTTTACTCAATACACATTAGTTGATGAAAGTATTTTATTATCCAGAAAAAATGCACGCACACGTATTCGAGACACACCTGTACAATTGCAACCGTAAAAATTAAGAGATCAGTTGAGAGAGATCAGTAAACTATGACAACAATAACAAAAAAAAACAAGAATCCTATCTACGCAATTCCTTCGGCAGCCGGAGCCTCCTCTTCGACTTCGTTATTAACGTCCTCAAAACGGTGAATATGCCCGATGGCATAGTAGGGGAGGACGACTTTAGCATCCACGACGTAGGATCCCTTCAAGCGTAACAAATCAAAACTGAAAATATCGGAATCAACTAGAATTTAGAGGGAAAACTACAAATCGATAAAACAAAACTCACTCGAGGTCCTTGGGGTCCTCATCCTCAATCAACAACATGGCAATCCTGTCCAGTTTGCCAATGAGGTAGCTGTAGAAGGCGGCCACCGCAAGGGCGCGACCACCCTGACCGACTTTCAACCTGAAAAATTAAAAGATTAGGGTTATAAATCAGTTGG
The DNA here is from genome assembly GCA_022343465.1 of Oscheius sp. G VE-2021. Taxonomy (NCBI): domain Eukaryota; kingdom Metazoa; phylum Nematoda; class Chromadorea; order Rhabditida; family Rhabditidae; genus Oscheius; species Oscheius sp. G VE-2021. Next base: position 490,153 of record JAJQXH010000028.1, read on the forward strand.
AAACAGAAATCTCACTTTTTTTGCGAATTCAGCCCCACTCACCTGTATTTCAATTCGTGGCGTCGAATTCCGAAGGGAAAATGAGACATCAGATCCAGAAGGTACCTCAGTACCAGCCTCTCCTTGTAGAACACCTGCTTCACAATAGTGACTGTTCCGGATATCTCATAATCGTACAGGTGGGGCCTCGCTTGGATAAAGGCCACGACGGCTGCGAAAGATCCGAATCCGCTTCGCTCCCTGAATCAAAATGAGTATAAATAGGTAAAAATAACAAACTCTGTTTTGTTGAAAGCCGTCTCGAAATCCTCCACGGTCATCGCTTCGAGGAGAATGCGATCGACAAATTCGATCCTTTTACTTTCCTCGCGCAGCATGCTGAAAAATGAAATAAACAAGACAAAATGGGATAACACCCACAATCGGACTTTAGCCTTCTGCCCCGGGTTAAGAGAAGGCGGCCGAGGGAGCGGAGGTTGTGGTGTTTCAGTGGCAATAGCTGAAAAAAAAACGAAAATTTAAAAAAAGAAGAATAATTACCCCTGTGCTCGTAGGGAGTGTCAAAATCGTGCATGGCTCTGAGCAACTTGTGGTTCTCCGCTGTCTCCAATGTGCAGTACTTCACAGTAGTAAAGTCATATTCCGAACTGAGGTTTAGGAAGGCGACGACATTCAGCTGAAATATCATTTAGTTTTAAAAAGACAAAAAGGTCTTACGAGCTGTCCTTTGTAGAACTGGGGATTGGCTTCCTTCAATTCTACCCAGGATAAGGCAATTATTTGGAGATGAAAAGGTCCGTGCAAAATGTAGGCCTACAATTTTTTGAATTAAAAAGAAAATTTAAAATTGATCACCTTTCCTCCCATGTGCGTATTATCGAAGACCTTGGCCATGAAGTGGAAGGTCCGACTTCTGTCCGATTCTTCGCGCAGCAGCGGTACCGGAAGGGTTTCCGTCCACCACAGGGATGTCAGTCCAAACGCTTCATCAGTAAGGTCGACATAGGCCTTCTGGATGTCATCCGTGTCTGAAAATAAGAAAATTTGTTTAAAAACACAAATACAAAGAAGATAGTTTACAAAAACAAATATGTAAAATATAAGATTCCGAACCTGTAAACTTGAAAATATGAGGGTGTTCCCTCTCCAAGAGCTCAATCAGCTCAGACGACTTTGTCATCTGCTCCAGAGTAAAATGGTAATCCGTGACGCGGACACCGCCTGTGTGTTCTCGAGGATCATACGGGTAGAGATCTCTCACGACACACCTAAATTAAACAGTTAAAAAGTTAGCCACTAATAGATTTTACCTGCGCCACAGGTCCAGGACCTTACATCCGTTCTTGTAAAAGGCGTTCTCCCTGATGAAAGAGGCAATCTTGATAATTCCGCTCCTAAAAACAGCAATGAAAATAATTTAAAAAATAAAATACCTGTAACCATAACCACGGTTGCGCACCAGATCGGCGTGAGGAGTCCTTTCGAAGAGGTAGTTGCGGCTCTCCACAAACGAGCGCAGGACGTCGATACCTTCGGACTCGAAGCGATTTTTAAAGTCCTAAATACGTGAATTATAATTGTTTTAAAAGAACAATTTTTGAAATGGTTCAAAAACTCACCTGTTCGGCAGCGACTATGGGGATGGTATTCCACAGCTCCTCGATGGTGAGAGCTCCTCTTGACTGAAGAGTAGCATGGACCAGCTGGAAATTGAATTTGAAAAAAAACTACTTAAAAAGTAAATGAGTTGAAAATGTTAAGGTTGAAAACTCACAAATGCCATCTTCTTCTCTTTGCGAATAGCATTAATACTGTGGGGAATGTCCTTTACTCCACGGACGACTTCCTCACTCCTGGGACAGAACTGCATTTCCTCGAGAAAACTACAAGCAGCAGCGATCTGGACAGGGCTAAAGAAAAATAAATAAAGAACAACTGAAGAAACTTACTCGTGACGATCATAGCAGATCTTTCCACCGGGACACGCGACGGTTGTACAATCGGCATGATGACTCCTGAAATTAGATGTTTGATTTAAAAAGAATGGAAAAATAGAAAAAATCGATAAGTTAACTGACAAGGGTGGCTGACACGCCTTTCCTCCAGGACAGAAGAGGTCCGTACACAAGGGATTGTGGATCGGTGGCCCCTCTGGCTCATCGGACTTCAAATCGTCGCCAGTCGGCTCTTCGGCTTTGACGGGCGTGGGATTCGGCTTTTCGGTAGCAGGATCCTTAACTTCCGGGCCAGCCTCATTCTTCGATTCCGCTTCAGATTCCTGGGAGATCTGCCACTTACTGAAAAAAAAAGAAATATTACGTAACTAGAACTTAAACCCACTCCCATTCATGAGGAGGCAACTGCTCGGGGCCGTTTTTCTTAGCGTAGAACATAGAACGTTTGCGAAGTCGAAATTCGCAGCCGGGTTTGAGGGCCGGTTCTCCGTACTTGAGAAGAGTGTAATCGGGTTTTTGCCTAAAATAAAACATTGTTAAAGCAAAATTGGCTAAAAAAAAAACTAACCATGGTTTGGTGGATTTAGACGAACTCTGAACATCCTGGGCCTTGGGCCTCTTTTCCTTCTCGAAAGAAATACTGAAAAGAAAATAATTAAAATTTAATCGAATAATGCCACAAACCATGCTTGCTTGGCTTCCATCTCCCTGGCCCTCCTCTGAGCATATTGCAGGGGAGTCTCCTGCCACCTGAAAAAATGAAATTGAGTAAAAATAGCATTTAAAAGATTAACGAAAAAAAGAAGAAAAAATCCAACTCACGGCAATCTAGTAGGTCCTTTAGGCGGATTCATGGGTTAAACCCCTGAAAAACAGTAATTATTGAAAATAGGAAGTAAGAAATAAAAGAAATGATGGAAAAACTATAAAGAAAATGCAAAAACGCAGATGTCAAAACAGAAACAACGCCGGCTGGGTGTAGCAGAAACAAAATAACCGCTTTTGCAGCGGTACGTGATACGTATCCTGTTTTCATTGAAACGTCGGCTGGTACAAAACACTGTAGCGTTGAATTCTATTCTTAATAACAAAGAAAAACAGGGTATTTGGTTTTATTATGAGAATGTGTTTACAACAAAAGAACAAACAATAAAAATTAGGCAATTTGAAGTACCCATTGGTACTTCAGAAAATCATTTAAATGTTTAAACGAGACAATGAACTTAGGGTGCGGATTATACAAACAACATTCTATTTTTTTGTGATTTTGAGTGGTTTAGAGAAACAATTAAATTCAAAATGACTGAGAAACTTACATATTCACACCTCTACACGTAGAACAGTTTCAAATTTCTCATAAAAATACCTCTTTCACACTACAAAACAATAAATCTTTATTTATTACAAGGTATCTATGTTATATAACTTATTCACTCGCGTTGCGAGTACTTTCTAATGACAGCAGACGTTGTGCCCAAGAGAAACCGAGGGGATACATCGGGGGTGGCTCATTGGACATGAATCCGATCCAGGAGGCGTGCACTTTGGTACAGTTCCCTGTTGATTGAACTCAGACCCAGCAGGGCATGAATCTAAATCACATTTTTATTTAAATATTTTATTTTTTCTACCTGTGGAGATCGGTTTCAGCTTACTCATCGAGGTTCCTTTAGATGATCCCATTCCTATCTTGTTCCACTGGAAGGAGCGCATGTTTGGTTCTCCTTGACGCTGTTGATTTTCCCATTGCTGTCCCATCGGAGCATTGTTTTCCCATTGAGAAGGCATAGATTTTGCAGAGTTTTCCCAGTTTGAAGGTCCGTTGTTCATTGGCTGAGATCCAGACATGTCCCAATTTTGAGGCCCACTAGGTAACGAATGTTCCCAATTTCCTTGTCTGCTTGGTCCACTGTTTTCCCAATTCTGGGGGCCTTGTCCTCCAGAATTCTGCCAGTTTTGGGGTCCATTGTTGCCAGGATTTTCCCAATTTTGGGGACCTTGCTGCTGAGAATTTTCCCAGTTCTGACGCCCTTGTGGCCCTTCGTTCTCCCAATTCTGAGGTTGCTGTGGTACAGAATTCTCCCAGTTCTGAGGTACGTTGCTTCCAGAATTCTGCCAATTCTGCGGCATTTGTGGTCCATTGTTCTCCCAGTTCTGAGGTCTTGGTTGAGGTTGCTCCCATCTGTCTCCTCCATTCATTTGGTTATTGTTGTTGTTTTCCCTTTGTCCTCCATTCATTGGATAGTTTCCAATATTGTTACTTCCCTGAAAATAACGCATAAAGAATGGTTTCACCCCAAAACTACCTCAAAATTATCTCCCCAATTTTGCTGAGGTTGCTGAGGTTGTACACGAGGAGGTGGAAGGGAGCCTTGCTAAACATGTATAGTGAATTACTTTTTTTTTCAAAAATTGTTTTTTTTGAACGTTTGCACCACAAAATCGATTACAGGAAGGTGGTGCTGAAAACTCCTTGAACCGAGTTTAAATTAGCTTTTATTTCTTTTCTTTCTTTGGTTATGAAAAAAGATTGATTAGCAAGGTTGGTACAAAAAGAAATGATACCAAACCTTACAAACGATAAGCGACAACTTGGTAAACTGAAACACTTATACCCAATGTTCCAATTTATACGGTGCAACATTTAAGGTGATAAAGTAACCCGAGTTAGGTAAAGCAGTTTACGTACAAAAAAACAATCGGAACCATATCAAATGAAGACCCTACCCTACGGACTTTCAAGGATTCATCTTGATAAACAAGGTTGACTCAAAAAAAAACAATACCAAATTTTGCCTAACAAACAATACCAAAACAATACCAAATTTTGCCTAACGACAACTTGGAAAATTGAAAAACTTCCCAGATTTTCAGTTTCTAAGGCACCACTTTTATGGCGCAAAAGTAGCGTTAAGGTGAAGCAGCTCACGGACAAAAGTACTATCAAAGCTTTACCAACCTTACACCCTACCTTAAGGACTTTAACTGTTGTCTGAATTACATAAGTACAGTGTCAGTGGACAAACGACACACACAATATTCGAATGCTATTTGTGTTAAATTCCAGTAAAAACTATTGTCTTCCCCAAACTAGAGTTTTTTTTATAATTCAAAACTTGACAAATGGTAAAGATGTTCGTTAAGACTAACAGTTTGGGCCTTATGTACCTTATATCCATCATTGTTCTCCCATTGTTGCTGATTTTTGTTTGATCCAAGGCTCATCGGCCGAGGCTCAGGTGGCCTCACCATCCGAGGCGTTGGCTGTTGTTGCGTTTCCATGTTCTGAACATATACTTCGTTTTAGCCTTGTAAAAAGAATAACATTCCGATTCCAATTGTTATTACCACATCCCTGATTTCCGCAACCATCGTTCATGTTATTGTTACCTCCCTGACGACAACCGTTGTTCTGATCGTAGGGGCAACCGCCATTATTCCACTGAGACTAACCACTTTATTGAAAACTAAATAAGTTAGATTTACCTGTTGCTTAGGTCGATCTGATTCACATCCACTTTGGGGGCATCCACTGCCGTCAAAGGGTTTTCCATTGTTTGAACCTTGGTAGTCCTCTTCTCCATCGTTGAAATTAAACGGTCTGGGTCTCATTGGCCGAGGGATGAGAGGTTTAGGAGCTGGGATCATGGGAAGCCCTAAAACTTGGTTTATCACCATATTACTGAAGATTTACCAATTGGAGCCACGATTACAGGACTCTGACCACAGCAGATGAGTTTCCTGATTTCTCTGTTAAATTCACAGGTGTAGCCTCGATTGCAGGGCTAAAAATTAAATTTTTTACTTGGAAACCTGGTTTTAAACTTGGTAGCGACAATCTCTTAGACGATTTCCAAAATCGATCAATGGAGTTGCATCAGGGTTAGAACACTTAGGAAGTCTCCGATGGGACGTTTGTCTAAATGTTTCAATTGATAGAAAACTTAAACTTCTATACTTTTTTGTGGTTGTTTCAGGTTCCTCAGTCGTGGTAGTTGTGGTTGTTTTTCGGTTTCGAGTTCTTCTCGTAGTTGTGGTTTCCATTACCCATTCTGAATCTGTAAATCCCATTTTGAAGCCTTGAAACGTGATTTAGTTTCAATTTTGAATTCATTCTTTAGAAACTCAATGGTAAAAAATTGGAAAACTTTACAACGCGAAATTGACCAAAATTGAGTTAGCCATCTGAAAAAGCGGCCCTTTTTATGCCGTTTAGCTTCTGCCGCTCGTACCCTAGTAAATGTGTGTACGCGTGTATGTGTGTGTGTAAATTATGTGTGTCCCAATCTCTTTTTTCCTTTTTTTTACAACCCTTACTTGGTGCTAACTTGACCTTCTTTTCCTCCGTATTTAAAGCGTTTAACGCTGCTGCCAGCCGCAATTTGCACCAAGGGCGCCACCCGCACCCGTAACAGATCGGCAGCACGCGTGAGGTGGGTTATATAAGCGCGTGCTAATTGCCCACTGGCGGGCAGTCGACTGTCGGCAACTAAGCCGCCGGCTGCCCACCCTCTTCACGAGCCCTGAGCTCCTCCCCCTTCCCCATACCTTCTCTTTACAGCTCTCTCTCTCGCTGATGAGCTCTCTCTCTCTGCTGAGAGAGAGAGATAAGAAGTGGAAAAAACAGGATGGTCCGCAATGCGCACTTGACCTCCTGTATTTATTTTTTTAAATTTGTTTTTTGTTGTTGTTTTTTTTGGGTGCCACTGACAGTAACCGATAGAAATTAAGAGCTGCGTCTCCCAGAATGCACAGAGCAATTTAAAAAATGATGGTCCGCGTCTTGTCCTCAAGTTTTGTATTTTAAAATATATTTTTAAATTTGAATTTTCTTTTATTATTACTTTTCCAGCGGATCCATGAATTAATCTACTGTCAACGATTTTTTGCTCCATTATGAGCGGAAATTTCGTTAATCAATTGAATTGACTGCAATCAGTTTTTAGTTTTGATTTAACGGCTAAACTTCAATAAAACGATTTGTTTAATGATTTGAAAGTTTCCACTCAAAGAAATGTTTGAATTAGATAATGTGATTTTGGATTCAATGATTTAACATTATTTGGTTTAAAAAAGTTTTCAAAAAAAACCTTAAAAATTAAAATCTTTTGGTAAAATGGCAGCAATGACTTTTAGTTTGGAAATCAACCTCTGTTGGAAACAAGTAATTTAAAAAAACGAAAATTGTTACAAAAATGAACATAAATTCAAACGTCAAAATGTCCGTCGTAAAACTAATTGAGTTAGCTTGGATTGAAAATCTGTTTAAAAATTTAGTTACTAGATTCAATTGATTGACAATACTTTTTTGTGCTTACAGTTTTATAAAATTAATTAAAACAACATGTATTTTTGAATTAACCCACCTTCATTCGACGATTCTTCATTATCTGAAAAAAAAACTTTGTATTAGAACATTTATTTTCTCCATACCTCCATCTCCAGGATCTGGTCTTTCCGGAGCTGCTGTCACCACAAGCTTTCTCATTGGTGGCTTTTCAGTAAAATCAATTAGTTCATCGGGAAATTGAGCTAAAACGCAATTTAGACGTAATTTTTTGAACTCACTTGTTGTTCCAATAACTGTGCTTTCACTGTCTGTGGAAGAATCCCAACAGCAATAGTCCTAAATATGGAAATAAGGATTTTTAAAAGGGAATTTCCAACCTGAAATCCGGGGATGAGAATGGGAAATCTTTCACAAACAGTTCCATCTGGGCAAGAAGTTTCATTATAACTTCCTAATTGTTGTTTACATTGTTGTAAGTCTCCAGAAATTGGGTGAATGTAAACTTTATTGCCTAAGACACCGTAATCCATAAGAGAAAAAAGGGGGTTACTGTACCTGAAGGGCAATTGATCCCAACGCCTGCGTCGGCAAAAAGTTGCATGAAAAACTTTTGATATCCATTGGCTGAGGAAAGGCAAAGGGCAAGCAGCAGCCAGGTAGGCATTGCGACTCGCGGGCTGCGGTAGGTCGGCGAGTGCGGCCTGGGGCGCCTTCGGCTGTCATGTCGCGCGCCAAAAACTGACAGTTGAGACGAAAAAATAACATTGTCGCCCCTTGACCGCTAATCAAATATCGTTTGAGACCGGCTGCTGTCTGATGGAAAGTGCCGATGAAGCGAGGAAGGTGAAACAAAGACCATGCCGAGACGCAAAAAGCGCGGCGAGGATGGATTTAGCGCAAAGATATGGGTGGTCGGAAACCTCGAGCACACTATAGAGCGAAGTGATGCACAGACTTTGTTTACTTTTACGCATAAAATCACTAAACTTCGTGACCGCCATAATTGACCCGCTTGTTGCCAATCGTTCCGAGTAATTACGGCCCGCACCCGTACCAAATCGGCGCACCCCGAGATAGGGGTCATATAAGCGAGGGGCAATTAACCTATTGCGGGCGGCTGGCTTTGCCAACCAGTCGCCCCCGGCTAATATGAGCTGTCTCTACGCTGTTGTTGGTTGAGTCGGATGAGGTGCATCCGGGGGTAAGTGAACCCCCGGAATGATCAAAAATGTGAGAGGGAACCCCCCCCCCCTCCACATTGGCAGCAGGATGGTCCGTGCCTTGACCTCCTGCTTTTTTGGTTTGCACCTTTCTTTAACATTTTAAACTTTAAAGCTTTTAAATGAGACTTCCGTTACAGAAACAGCAAAAAACTGCCTCCTTAGAAATTGAAGAATCTTTGTTCCAAAAAGGAAAAAAGAAAATAATGCCATGGTGTCCATAAGAAAGAAAAACAGAGGCGGTTTTTAGAAAGGGGGCGGGAAGAAAGAATAAAATTAATATTGAAACATTCTATTATTGCACACGTTTTACTATTATAACGAAAATGCGTATTTGTCTTACACATTTGTCTTAACTTATACAACATAGCGTAAACATTAAATGTTATTGCAATATAGGTCATATAATCCGTTGATCATACTCTTAAACACTTTTTCAAAACGATTGTTTTGTTTTTGATAAAAATAAGTTTTTTAAAATTCTTTATTTGAACATGTTTACATAATCTTAACATCTAAAGCAACTAAACTCTGTTTTTTTTTGCTAATTTTGGGATATAAATTTCCATGTCAAGCTGCACAACCTCCGACAAAGAAATTAATAAGATATTGATCTTCGTAAAAGTTTCCATTCTTACATACAGCCTTTTCAATGGGCCCGGGTTTTACAGTGTACAAACATTTTTGCTCTAATTCTGAGACATAATAGTAGCCGTTGGGACATCCTGTGGGATTAAGGATGCACTTGTCTCCGTCGACAATCACTCCAACAGAAACCGTTCCAGGGTCATCAAATTGGCAATGTTGTGGCCAGCCAGATGTTCTGACTAATGGAGGGACGCAGCCTTTGCAGGGATCTGAATATAAAAGTTATAATACGGCGGATAAAATATAGGTCTTCTTGTAATTTATGTGTCTTTCTCTCTCTCTCTCTCTCACACACACACACACACACACACACACACACATATACACACACACTCACTCACTCACTCCCTCACTCCCTCACTCACTCACTTACTATCTCACTCACCCACTCACTCACTCACTCACTCACTCACTCACTCACTCACTCACTCACTCACTCACCTGGCTTTTCCGTGGTTGTTGTTGTTGTTGTTGTTGTTGTTGGAAATGGTGTAGTTGTTAATGGCATCGAGACATCATCATCAATGTGCATTGGAATGCAACAGTGGACTGCTTGCATCAAAGAAATTACGACGACTGTGAACAAATATCCACGCATAGCTGCTCTGAAAAATGTCATTTATCTTAATTTCTAAATGATTCTAAAAACGAAAATGCCGGCTAAGCAAGGGAAGAGACATTTCAGACAAAGATCTGGGCTTTTGCCTTTTATAGCATCCGATGACCTAAATGTGGGCTTTTTCTCACGCAGGAGACGGAAACTGATATCGCTGAGTCTGAGATTTTTGCGTATAATACATTATTCCACCATTGCTTGCCAATCGTATAAACATTTTTATCGATTCAAGCATTTTGCACTAATTAAAAGCTAACTTTTGAATACATCCGGTCACTGTATTCAAAGTTTCAAGTAGTGAAGATAAGGATGCGAGCAATGTATCACCGATAGAATTATCCTTGCAGAAAATCGTTTCTGCGTGTCTGCAAAAGATTCAAAGTGACAACAAAGGTTACAAAAAATTACAACAAACTCTCCCAGAGATCGTTCTGTTTTTGAATTATGAATGTTGACTTTGATGGAGATGCACCTTTTATACGTGGAAAAGTTATCCCTTTCTGAAGACTACGTTAGATACTATAATATTTCATCAGTAAAACATTTAAATTGTCCGTTTCATCAGTGCAAGCGATAAACCAACTAAAAGCAGATACCGGGCTTTTGATTTCCATTCGGTCACAATCCACCCGGTCACAGTTTTTCAAGTTCAACGAAACACCGGCGATGAACTTTTGCGATAAACTTTTTCCCCTTTTTCGATGTTCCGTCAATGACCGTTCATGCCTGCCTTTCAGAGATCCGAAATGAGAACAAAAGATAAAGCACCGAAACGGCATCACCGTCTTCGGACCTAACAAAAATAGGAAACATTCTGCTCTTACTTTTGCAAAACATTATGTAGAATGTGTGCGGTTATTTTTTCATCTTGTTAGATGTTTTTAGAAACTATTATAGTTTTTTTTTCGAATTTGAAAACGGAAATGAATTGTTTATTAGGCGCAGCAATAAGTCGAAATTTGTTTTCCCAAAGCATTTTCCCAATAAAGGAAAATCGTGATCTATTTGGTTTTACTTCTTCTCTGAAGGCAGCTTATGATAGATTTTAAAAACGATGAGTTAACAAAGAAAGAAAGAAAGTTTTCCACGGGCATTGAACCTGAGGCCTGTGTGGCAGAAGAGTGAACCACACTTCACTGAAGCCAAGCATAGGCAGACAAACGATGATTGAACCTATTAAATTCTAAAGCCGTTGCTTTTTATTTGTTTTTAAATTGCTTTACTTTCCTGTTTCAACTTTTCTGCACATACCTCCAGAGTACTTTTGTTTCGATTTCAATTCTCAGTGAACTTTCGTTTGCATGAGCAAACAAAAACATCCTCCTTCGGTCCTAAGTAAAACCGAGCAAAACAATTTGTAACCAGTAAGGCTGAAACCCTCAAAGACAATGCTTATTGGATTATAATGCTAAATCCTTAACTATTTTGCCATTATGCCGCCTAGGGTCCATTTCACGTAATTACACGTAACGTAGGTGTTCAGCCACTAAGAAGACTCAGTTATCAAGCCAAAATCAACTGAGTCACCCCTGCTGCTTCACACGCATGTACACAGACTATCATGTGTGCCCAGTACAGCAACGATGACCGAGTGGTTAAGGTGTTGGTTTGATATTCCAATGGGCTTTGCCCGCGTGGGTTCGAATCCCGCTCGTTGCCTATTCTTTGCCCAGTTCACTTATGATGGACCACTAGGTTGCAGATGATTTCTACACTTCCGCTTGTCCTGCAGAAACCAAGAAGCTGCGATTGTTTTGAAAATCTTACTTTACACGACAAAGTCTGTTGTTTTTTGCTGTTGTTTTTGTAACAAGTTCAATGGAGATGTCTGATAGCGCTGTAGTATCATCACGCGTTCCCGGCGCACCATGAGAACACTACAGTCTAGCGCTATCACCATCAAAGTTCGCGTGTTAACCACGCGCCGGAAAACACAAGCAACTCATTATTCCTCATTATGTCCCACAAGTGTCGCCGCCTCGAAGGAAAAGTTGCAATCGTCACTGCTGCCACCAAAGGGTAGGCATTTCAAAGAAATTTGTGACAGTTTTATAGCATCGGATTGGCGATTGCGGTCCGTCTCGCTGAAGAAGGAGCCAATGTTGTGATTAGCAGCAGAACTCAGAAGAATGTCGATGAGTAGGTCAATTAAAAACATAAATTTCAATTTTTGTTAGGGTTGTTGCTCAGTTCCACAAGAAGGGATTCAAGAATGTGAAGGGTACCCTTTGCCATGTTGCTAAGCCGGATCATCAGAAGAGCCTCATCGATTTTGTAAGTTTTACACATTTTATGATGTAAATTCATGTTTTAGACTATGAAGGAGTACGGTAGAATTGACATTCTCGTGAATAACCAGGGAATCAACCCAGCTTTTGGATCCATCTTGGGTAAATAGGGCCTTAACACCTGCTGAAGGGGATTTCAGATGTGGAGGATGCAATGTGGGATAAACTCTTTGAAACGAATGTAAAGACTGGATGGCAACTTACCAAGCTGGTTCATCCTATCATGGTGAAGCAGGGGTAAGCTGGTTGTGTCTTACCTCTTTTTTATCTTATTTTCTTACACTCTGATCCTCAGTTTTCTTTTCTCTATCACTCTATCTCCCTCTTTCAAACTCTTGAAACAGAATTTCTCTAATAGTAAAAAAAGTATCGGTCAAAAACATATAGTTGACCTAAAAACATTATTCTGAGCAGTTTGGGTCATTATCGATATTTTGACTCGGGCTACGGTACAGTAACTTTGCACAAAATAGTTCAAATAAGAAATTAGCAAAAATTTTCGAATCTCCACAATATTTTACGAATCTTTGCTTATTAGATTAACCCAAAATTACTTACTTGCAAAAAGTTAGGAGTCGATATATCCTAACTTTTGAGATTTTTGAAGGGTTTTTGAAGTTTTCGTTGTTAAAGACTAAAAAGTAAGAGTTCTAACTTTCTTCATTGCATTTACACTTTTTGCTAGTTTCCGTATCTAAAAGCCTAAAAATGATGTATCTTATCATAAGAAACAAATTGGCCCTAAAGCGCGTTGACCTCCTGTTTTGAAATTGTGATATTTATCGATTCATTTAAGTAATTTACATTTTGCATTTACATTTTAGTTGACGTTTCACTATTGAAAATCGTGAATCTCAATTTTCAGAGGCGGTAACATCATCTTCAACGCTTCTTACGGTGCCTACCGAGCTCCTCCTGTAAGTGAACACAAATTACCTTTTTGACCTCACTTGGCAGGGAATCGCTGCTTACGGAGTGACCAAAACCGCCCTTCTTGGTCTCACCAAAGCCCTCGCCATGGAACTGGCCAAGGACAACATCCGCGTCAATGGAATCGCTCCCGGAATCATCAAGACCAAGATGAGCCGTGCCCTTTGGGATGGAAACGGTTCCGAGGGAGAGACGGCTGTGGCCAACAGTGCTGAGGTTTGAAATTATTTAAAGTTTTGCCATTCTGAGTTTTCAGGTAGCTCTTGGCCGTCTTGGTGTCCCTGAGGAATGCGCCGGAGCCGTTGCCTTCCTTGTCTCCGACGATGCAAGTTACATCACTGGTGAAATTGTCATGATGGCTGGTGGAGTACAAGCCAGGTTGTAAACATCTTGTATTCATATAACTGTATTTAACAATAACAACTTTAACAATAAACAATTCTGAATCTATAATTTTTTGAAGGCTCGACCGCTGGCGTACTGAAGACCGGAGTAGATGGTTGTTCCAGCAGTTGTCCAGCTGAAACAGTTAGTTTTTGTAATTAATAGCTATAAGTAAATGGTTTAAAAACGCAAAAACAGGAATTTAGACTAACTTAAGAATGGATATGGCTTGTTGGTAGGCTTCTCCAAATTCGAAGACAGGTCCTGCCAAGGAGAAGGCAACCACGCATAGTTGAAGCACGGTGTTGATTTTGCTGATCATTGTGGGAACGATCTGCATTGAGGAGACTTCAGGGTTGAAGAATCTGAAAAGAAAAGAAAATTTAACTTGTTTAAAAAAAAAAAAGAAAAGAGACAAAAAGTAATCTATAACCTGCTAGTTAACCATTTTAGCGACGCACAAGACCCAGGAGACAAAGCTCATTTCTCAACAGCGCGGTCTTATCAGCTCATGTTTTCGAAACTAAAATTCCACATTCGAAGAGGGCCAATAGGCAACTTTACAAGCCCTGGCATGTAGCAGCGTTGGCCGAGTGGTTAAGGCGTTGGGCTTAAAACCTAATGGGGGTTTCCCCGCGTGGGTTCGAACCCCACACGCTGCGAATATTTTGACAGTCTGGCGGTTAAAAGACTGGTGTAGTTGTGACATTCAAACGTTCACAGCTGCCAAAATCACCACTGGCGTTTCCCGCATTGCCTTAAAAATGACTTGATTCTCTAAAAATTCCAAAATACAGAGAAATCAGATTTTTGTCGGTGAACCTGAAAGCGTAAACCACTTTGATTTCAAAGTTATTGCAGTTTAGGACATAATTTAAAAAAGTTTCCCAGCAACTCATTGCTGTTGCAACGCTAAAGAGTAGTATTTGATTCTTGTTAACACTTGATTACACTTCTCAGCCTTATCTGACTCGTTTAAAAAGTTACTGATGCATTTCTTTAAAGCATTTAATCTTTAGTTGTTAACTTTGGGTTAGCAAAACATTGTCGTTTTTTTTGGATTTACAAATAAGCAATCAACAGTAAAATCTAACTATTTCCCACGATGCTAAAAATGAGTTATGGGGCTGTTTTAAGGCTGAATTTTAAAAAAAAGTTGGAAAAAAATCAATATCTTGTGTGAACATTGTTATATGAGCCTTGGAAAAGGAAATAGTGGTTTGCAAACTGCAGTATGGATCGGGCAGCAAGATTGATATTGCTGTAGTTTGGTTTTGGTATTGAATGCTGTTTCAGAAAGAAAACAGCCGTGTTTGAAGGTTTGAGATAGTTTGAAATACTTTCAATATCCACAACTTTCTTTGACTTTCTTTTTTCAGTTTCCTCATAAGGTCCCCAAAACTTTCATAGCAAATTTTTGCCGCTTGGAAAACAGATAAGATGAAGTCTTATCTCTTTCATGAACCGTTAACTTCACAAAGTCCGCAGCACTAATCTTGAGATCAAAGAATGCCGTTTTGATAAACTACCTGTTAAGGGAATAAGGCGGCTCCATCGTCTTGTATCGCTTGTAGAACCCACCAGCGATTAGACTAACATCACGGAGGATAACAACAGAAGTGAGAGCCGCTAAAGAAACAAGCAAAAGTTAAAGAAAGAACGAATTGTCTTACCTGGAATGAGGCCGGCATGTGTCATGGTGAGGAACATGACGCTGACTAGAAGTTTGTCTGCGACTGGGTCTAGAACGGATCCTAGAAGTGACTTTTGCCCTTTGAAGTTTCTGGCGATGAATCCATCTAACTGAAAAAAGGAAAATCAGAAGATTGTTGCTAGAAACTCACCAAATCGGTTAATCCAGCTCCTACAAACAGAGCAAATGCAGGAGTGAACTGGCCGGAGACGACTAGAGATCCAATGATTGGAGTTGAGCCAATCCTGAAGTAAATATGTGATGAAAGGAAAGAACTTAAGAACTCAGTTTTCCAATCTCGTTCTTTTCCTAAAGAACTGCACTGTGCCAAGCTAACGTTCTTTTCATCCGTTCATAAAAAAGCGAATGACCTTCATGCTCCTCCAGCCTGCCAGCCGCTATTTCACCCCAGCCGCCCGCACCCGTACCATATCGGCAGCACGCGGGAGGGGTGTCATATAAGCGCGTGCTAATTGCCCCGCTTTCGGGCAGTCGACTGTCGGCATCTAAGTCGCCGGCTGCCTGCGGCGATCATGAGCCCTGAGCTCCCCCTTCCCCGCACCTTCTCTTTACACTTCTCTCTCTCGTATGAGCTCTCTCTGTTGAGAGAGAGAGAGAGAAAGAGATAAGAAAGGAAGAAAAAACAGGATGGTCCGCAATGCGACTTGACCTCCTGTTTTGAAATTTTTAGAACAATTTATTTTTATTTTTTTTGTGCTTACAATTTTGAGTTGAAAATTTAAAATTGAGACGACCTTGATGATGTTCTTGTGTGCTACGAAACGGAACTTTGATAGTGGCTTTGAGAGCTTCAAGATTGCTTTTGCTGTCCTTTTTTCGGTTAAAATTATGGTTTAAAAAAGGTTAAATATTTACCTAAGCAAACAAAGTCCGTTGGGAATGGTTGCAACCTTATACCGTCCTGGATCGTCTTCAACAGGCGTGTTGTGAGCCGTTCTTGCTTGATATCTGTGATGAAAAAAATCAAAACCATTTATAAAATACTTACTTAAATTGAGAAATAGTTCTTTCAGGTGATTTCCTTAAAAACGTATACCCATCTCGATAAAACAGACCACTCCTTGTAAGAAGACTCCGATTTGCAGAAAACTTTGGAAATAATGGCAGTTTACAGCAGAGTCGCTGCATTTTTCATCTGAACTGTTTTTTTTAATTTTTCGAATTTACTAATCAATATAAATGTAAAAATAATGTAAATTTAGGTTTTTTTTAAATAGTCGTGGGGTTGTATCATACCGTAGTTAGCTGGGTGCGCGTTTAGACGAAAATGGCGTACGTGTACGCAGGGCATTTTCGGTCGCTCGCCTAGCCGTCAATCAGGGGCATTTAGGCCCTCATCTACCTCTCTAATCTCCAATAATTTATTTGTTTTGATTTGTCCTTATTTATTTTCTTTTTAAAATCAAAATTATTTATTTTTATCTGATTTTAAGTGGAAATTTCACCTAAATCTCAGAGTTTGATGATTTTTTCGCGTTTTCGACCGTGTTTATTTACTTTTTTCAGGCTATGACAAATGATTGGATCATTTTTGCTTAGAAGACCGAAGGAATACTACCGCAAGGCGGTGGATTTCATCAGAAATCCGACTTCCATCTACGTAGTCCTTCTAGTTGCATTCCAAGCCGGAATCCTCATCTTTCTCTGCGTTCTTATTCCGGTTTCTATTAGGTTTGTCATTTCTATTTCCTTTTAAGGCACTTTAATCTTTATTAATATTCTTTTTTCAGGTATCTAATTCTTCCCTCTTCGATTCAACGGGAAATCCCGATGAATATGGTTTTTTCGCCCTGCTCACAGGAACTCCACGGGATTTGCTCATTTCCCACCGCTTATCTCGACGTCTCCGAGGTTTTCTATATTTATTTATGGTTTTAATCCTTTTTATTTAGTTGGAACTGTTCTCCCCATCTATAAATTATCAAATGGCCGTGAAACTGCATTTTTCTGATGCAGATACCAACTTCGGGATTGGATTGTTCCAGGTAAATCGAATTTTTAAGCTCAGTCTTATTTTTAGGTTCAGAATGAGTTGTCCCTCAAAGATTCGGAGAATAAATTGATCGGTCACTGGAGGAGATCCGCCCTGTTGAAACAACCAGGCTTTTTCACGAAGGTAAGCCTGGTTTTGTATTTTAAATTGCGATTTTCGTTTTCGAATGTGGATTATCGATTTTTACAATGCAAATTTTAATATAAAATCTATTTCCAGACGATGTGGTGGTGTTTCTTCCCTCTGTACTTCCTCGGCTTCTTTCACAACTACTCCGTCCTGGAGGTTGGTGTAATCAGACCTATTTGTTTACATTTGATGGTGCAGATTCCACTCGTCGGGAGTTACTTTGCCGCCTATGACCGACCAGCCGTCACGCTCACTTATTCCCTTCAGGACCGCTTTGCTCAGGTTTGTGTTTTCAATCTTGCCACCTTCTAGGGATTAATGTAATCCTATTAATTATTAAAATTGCAGGTGGATTCAGCTACCCTCTTGGTAAATGCTCAATTCGGCCTCATTCGCCACTTTGTATACTATTGGCCGATTCTCTCTTTCGCACTCATATTCCTCTGCGTTTTCCTAGGTAAACAACCACTTTTCACCTGTTTTTACGATTGTTTTCAGCCGGTGCTTGTTTGCTGGCTATATTCTGGGGTCATAAAAGCTACCAGACGTACAAGAAGGCGGCAGGATCTGAGGATGACACCGTAAGTTAGATTTGTTATAGTTTCTTAAATTTCTTGCCAAATTTTTTTTTGTAATATCTACTTTTTTCTTTCAGAAATCGGAAGTCTCCGTTAAATCTCCCGCTACTCCCAGCCCGAAAGGAGCCGGAGGAGATTTTGTGAAGAAGACGCCTAAAAAGGTGATTTTATTTTTTAAAATAAAAATTTCTTTTTTGTTATTATTTTTATTTGTGAATTTCAGAAGGCTAAGTCACTTGCCGACGACGAATACATTCCGGATAACGTGGATGAAGTACCCGAATGTCCAGACCTCAGTGGTATTCCAATTCCCGGCTGGAACATTTCTCCCCGCGGCGCAAACGGAAGCCCGAGCCTTCTCCGGAAACGTAAATAAGTAGCCTAATGTAGCTAATGTATGATTGTATCTGATCTAGTCCTCATATCAATGGGTATCTCAGTCTTTAATGGTGATCTACGTGTTTCTTGCCCAGTGCCTGTGAATATAAAGAATTGGTATTCATTATTTCTCTTCTTTTGTTTTTAATCGGTATTAAGCCGGGATTACCTTAATAATTGTGAATTATATGTATTTTATCGTGTCTTAGTTTCCAGAGTAAAGAGCATCGTTGCCAAATGGAGGCATGCCGCCTATAGAGGTCAGGGTAGTGCGATGGTGTCCAGAATGGACGTACCCTCCTGCCCCGGATTTTGCGGCAGACTCCTAGGCAACAGCACGTCATGGTCGGATTGCGGGGTTGGTTTTCTCAAATTTTCAATAATTTTTGAATTTTTGTACGTATATTTCACTATAAAATCCTTATTTAATTGGGATTTTCAGTCCTGCGCGTGGGGCAGTCGAGCGCACTTCTCGGTGTGCCAGGAATGCGATCATCTGCTGGGCCTGTACGACTGGTGCTATCTTCTCTTCATGCTTGTTCTTCCTCTCCTCCTTCACTGTTTCTACGTGCATTACTATCTTCCGAAAAAGACGTTAGTTTAGATTTTAAAACAAATTGAATTTTTAAACATTAAATTGATTTTTAAAAGTAAAATTTATTTTTTACAGGTCGCGTACCCACGAGTTATTGGAAATTATGTGTTGCGTGATAGAATGTGCAATGGCTGCCTTCCTCTCGCTCCTGTTGTTTCCTCCACGAGGATCTTTGAAGCTCTGGGGCTGCCGCAAGTCAAATATCAAGGAGTGGTACCCGGCTCTCTACAACCCCGTGGTCGGCTTTGTCAAGCAGATGAAATGCTCCTACGAGGTCGTCTTTCCTCTGTAAGTTTGCCATAAAAACATTTTAAATTTTTGTTTTTAGATACTCCCTGCCATTTCTGTTTTTATTTCTGCTCCTCGTCTGCATTCTAATTTTCCGATCACTTCTGTACTCTTTTGTACTGAAGCGACACAGAGACGCTAAAGCCTATTACTACGCCCTCTTGGCTCTACCAAAGATTGCCATCCTTCATGCCCTCCTGGTGGGATTTCTCTACTTTTCTTTATAAATTTGTTGTTTTAGGCCGGGTTTCTCTATAACTCCTTTCCCTATCTCTTGATCGTCTTCAGTATTTGCTCAAATGCTCTTCATCTGGCGATGGAGGGAAAAGCGCCGATAAGAGAAATTATAAGTGAGTTTTGTGCGTGAATGGAATGCTTGAGCGTGTTCGGAGGGCTTGTTTACGCCTGAAGACACGGGCGGTTCTTTTTGCGGGCGCCCGTTTGGAGATAAATGTCCCTCATCGGGATGGAATTACCGAGCGCGGAGGCCATAATCCAAGGGAAATCCGCAAGGGGAATAATCCCGGAGACATAAATAGAAGAAATGGGATTAGTGATGTGTCGATGTGAGGGAGGCTAATCTGTGTGATTTATCTTTCACGGAGGTCTTGAAAAAGAACTAATTGGGGGTTTAAGCATAGCGCGAGTTTAAAAAAACAAAGTCAGCAGAAAAATCAAAGCGGCCAGACGAAAAAAACAGAAAGCGGCCTGAGGTCGCCAGGAAAAGCTGATGGCGGCCTGAGGTTGCCGAAAAAAAGCGGAAAGCGGTTCAAGGTCGCCAGTAAAAGCGGAAAGCTGTCTGTGGTCG
Organism: Oscheius sp. G VE-2021; assembly: GCA_022343465.1. NCBI lineage: Eukaryota > Metazoa > Nematoda > Chromadorea > Rhabditida > Rhabditidae > Oscheius > Oscheius sp. G VE-2021. Next base: position 509,967 of record JAJQXH010000028.1, read on the forward strand.
CCCGAAAAAGCGGAAAGCGGCCTGAGGTCGCCAGAAACAGCAGATACCGGTCTGATGTTGCCGAAAAAATGCAGATAGCGGCCTGTGGTTGCCGAAAAATCTGAAAGCTGCCTGTGGTTGCCGAAAGCCGTTCAAGGTCGCCAGAAAAAGCAGAAACCTGTCTGTGGTCACCTGAAAAAGGGGCCAAAGGTTGCCAGAAAAACCGGTCTGAGATCACCATAAAAAGCAGAAAGCGGTCTGAGGTCGCCGGAAAAAGCAGAAATCCCTAATTTAAAAATAAATAGTGATTGTTACCATTTTCGGTGTTTTTTCCTACCGCACTCTGAACTGGCAGATCCAGGCGTGTTCGTCTAACCATCCGCAAACAAGAGAGCCTCAAAGTGTTGGTCTTGGGACCTCTTTCTTGAAGTGAATCCCAATTTAGCGTATTGTTCCTAATGCAACGCTTATCTTAAGAGCGACTATACTCCTCTCCGATGCAAATCATACTTCTCAGCGTCAATATGGGTCTCCTAGCCTTTGCCGTAATCTCCATCGTTGCTACAAAGTGGGTTTTCCTCCTTTTCCCTTTCGTTGCTCTTTTCTTTCGCTGGCTATTTCCATGCTTCAGGGGCTCCTTGCTCGGCCTCCTCGCTCTTTTGATGGTTCCTGTTCCTCCGCTCTTCTACGTGCTTACTATCGGGCTCAGTCATCCCAGCGTCCTGGGCGACTCGTAGCCCTTGGCCTCTCTTTCTTTGCTGTTTTCCTCATTGCACACAGTGTTCGATTAGCATTGCCCCTTTCCCATACCTCAATGTAGGGTATCGAAGCAGAATTTTCAACTGCCGGTTCATTGTCCAATTTACTGTGATAGATTGATGTGCCTGTTTACTTGCAATATAACCAATTATACAGTTGTTGCTCATCTGCATTTCCGAATTCACTGTCATAATAGATCTCCATTTTGATTCTGAGGAGTCTTTGTATGGTTATACACAAATAAAGAGAGTTATTATAAAGAAAGTGTGTTTTTCGTATGAAATTTTGGGGAATTATCGATTTCGGGAGGGCTAGTGTCAAAGTAGGGATGGTTTCATCGAATGATTCAAATATCGAAGCAGATGATATCGATTTTCTGAGTTGGGAAAATGCAAAATCCTGTCAGTTGATTGAAAAATAACTGCGTTTTGATTTTTTTTGGTGAAATTTGGGGAATAACATTCTCAATATTGCGTTTCATAACTTAGGATTTTAAACCAATTATGGAAGAAATAGATAAATCGATCTTGAATTTTTCAGACTTGATTTCGAGTTTAAGAACGATTTTTCTTTTATTAAAGAGAAAAAAAAACATTTCTGAGAGTTTTTAGTCAATATGGAATCTTTTGGCTGGGGTTCCGGTAGGTCACCACAAGGTACGGTTACAGGAAATTTCGTGTTAACGCGCCGTGGGAACCCATAAGTCGAAGTTTTCAAATTTCTAAGGCTTCGGTTTTGTGGCAAATTTTATGCTCGATTTCTTGGTAGTAGTGAAAATGTTCCCATTTTGGTCCCTGTACACTAAAATCTCAAAAAACCTCAAAAAATGATGTTTTTTGAAATTTGAAAAAGTATAGCTTGCTCCAACATGCATATTTTCAAACGATTTCATTAGACGAAATTGTCAACGCATCAACATAAATCGATGAATGCATAGATCTCCTTATTTTGACGATTGTGAGCTGACTTACACTAACCCATGGCGACCTACCGTAACCCGGGTCAAAAAATCGATAAGGACCTAAAACTTTCAGAAATGTGTTTTTAGGTCAAATACATGTTTTATACAAAGTTTGAGCAAAATCTATGACTTTCGATTTTTTTCATGTTGAAAGGATGGGAATACTGCACGACAGTTAGAGAATTCTTGTCTTATGTTACGTCCCGCTAACAAAAGAAACATCAAAGAGCTGTTTTTTTACAATCGTGTAACAAACCTGGGTTGTACTAACAGAACCGCCAAGGTATTGGCTGTCCGCTGATGTTCATTCCTTAATTTTTGAGAGCGATATATGGCAGTTTCTTCGGAAATTGTTTCTGCCACTGTGATACTTTTATCAAGATCAGTGGATAACAATGAATTTTGATCAATTTCTGGCTGTACGCGATGATTGACTCAATTACCAAACGTCTCAAGCAATTACGCAAGTGGGCAAATTTTATATGGGGAAAACATTTTGCTTTCGAAAATTGTCAATGTGATGTTCAAAACTATGAACGTCCACGTTTTGCTGAATTAAGAAGTTACATTTCACATTAGAAGCTGTTTCTAGAGTCATCATGAAACCGCTTCTGATGTAACCATCGATTTGCCCATTTGTCGCCCGCACCCGTACCAAATCGGGGGCGCCCTAGGTAGGGGTGATATAAGCGATGGGCAATTAACCTATTGCGGGCGGTTGGTCTTGCCAGCCAGCCGCCCACGGCCAATATCAGCTGTTGTTGGTTGACTCGGATGAGGTGCATCCGGGGGTAAGTGAACCCCCGGAATATTCCAAAATGGCAGCAGGATGGTCCGTACCTTGACCTCCCGCAATTTTAAAAAATAATTGTTTTGTCAAACTCTGAGAGATTGACTCCGCAAAAAGACAGACGTGTTTTATTTCTGGTTATAAACGGTAAAATGTCCCACAAACATGCAACTGAACGTTTAAGAACACAAAAACCAGTGAAATTTAACTTTCCCAAAGAAATACAACATTCGATGTGTTTTAGAGCACTGCATCATAATTACCCTACGTGATATCTTGTATTCTGACGTAATGGAGGTGTTTTTCACATTCTCCGGAAGTGCACAGGATATTGCGTCTTGGTCATTACTGACGCCTGAATTATTCACCGGGCTGCAGATTCGCGCGTGGGAGGCCAGAAAAGCAATCCCTCTGTTGGGAACTGAGGGACTTTTTTAAAATAATTTTTCAACTGGTCTTAAATAACATTTTCAACCGGTATTAAGACCAAGAATCTGTAAAATTAAAGCCGCGAACAAAAGCCGCGGACCACAAAAATTTCGATTTGGCAGAAACTCCTCAGAAAGGTTGTTTAAGACCCAAAGAACCCAAAGTCACTTTAGTTCGTTAGTTCACTCCTTAAATTCCTTAAAAACCCCTTAAGGCAATTGACTTTTACAGATTAATTTGCATTGAAATAAGTGATTCGTGAACGAAGCTGCAGCATTTTTGCGTAGATCAATGTAAAGATGAATTTCGGCCGTTGTCATGATTGAAGAAATCGCAAAATCAGAATAACAAATCAAGATTTACGTTTTTTGTATTATGGATATAAAATAGCTATCGATTGCTTTTAGAAAAAACTAATTTTGGTTAAGGTTGAACCGAGTTAGCGAGTTAAATCCTTAAGGGGTTTTAAGGACTTTAAAGAGTGAACTAATGAACTATAGTGACTTTTTGGGTTCTTTGGGTCCTAAACAACGAGTTCTACAAGTCTCCGCTACATACTTCTTTGCAGATAAAAGATTGGTTTAACGATTTTATAGAAAATGAAACAAAAGTTCAATACAGAAATAATTATAGCAAAGTAATACTTGCTTAATATAAAAAGAAACAAGCGATCGTCAGTCTAACAGCCCTAAATACAGCTTCGCTAAATGTCAAGTTACGGTAGTTTCTTCACAGGAGCGGTCTTCTTAGGTAGTGCAGCCTTGGGAGGAGTTGGGGCCACTTTCTTCACAGGAAGTGGCTAAGTCAAATCGAAGATGATTGTTTCAGAAGGATTCATTACCTGTTTTCCAGCTGAAGGAGCTCTCGCAGTAGGAGGTTTCTTCACAGTTGGGGGAGGCGGAGTTGGCTTCACTTCAACTGAAACTTAACTTACTTTAAAATTTAAACTGTGGAAATTACCAGGTTCAGGGGTAGGAGGTTTGGGCGGAGCTGGCTTTTCCACCTTCACAGGTTCCTTCTTCGCCACAACTTTGGGTGTGGCTGGTTTCTTGGCCACAGGCGCCTTAAAGAAGAAGCTTTTTCAGAAATTTCAAGTCCCACCTGAGGTTTCGGCTGTGGCTTCGGGGCAGGTGGCTTAGTTGGCTTTGCAGCTACAGGCTTGGCAGCTGGCTTAGCCACAGGAGGCTTACGAGCCGGTGGAGCTGGAGACTTTTTAGGTTGAGGGTTTGCCGTTGGCTTGGCTTTACTGAAAATTACTCATTAACGTTTATTTCAACAACAAAAAAATTACGGTACCGCAGTGATGTCCTCAAAGACCCTTGTTAGAATGTCTTCGATCTTGACTTCTGAATCTCCGCGGGTGCTAAAATGAAACATTGAAAGAATAGTAAAAGAAAAAATACAACCGGCGTTTGTGGTCGGAGCTCTCGCTAGACATTCGTCTTCTGGGCTGAGCCGCAACCTCCTCAGCGGGGTGTTCCGGATTGGCCTCATGTTCCTCGTTAGGCATCTAAACGGAAACTAGATAAATCTGGGTAAAGTTTGGTTCTAAGGCAGTAACAACGTCAATAACGACAGCGAAAGATTAGCACGCCGTCAAAATCCTCAAGGTGATAAATATTGTATGCTGCATCATTCATCCTACATTCTTGTTCCCGGTTCGCGTCATGATCCTTATTGTCGATTCAAATGGGCAACCGAACAGAGGACGATGAATGATGTCAATTTTACTATAACTGAAGAATTCCATAAATTCGGCATTCCAAATGTTGCATAAAGAAAAGTTGACTAGTTTATACCAAAAACGTCCAAAACAACTTTACTTCAAAAAATCGACGTGGTGCCCTTTTCAATGTATTAAAAACAATAACAACTAAGAAATAGTGTCTTTTTTGAATTGTTGAAACTATGGCTTACGTGAATTCACACATGCTAAATAATCATTGTTTCAAAAGTCGTTTCGTGACTATTTTCCAGTCACATATGGCAAAGAATATCAAACTTTTTTTTTTACACTATTCGTCTAAAATTTGAGAAACGCCTTCTCAAAGTCTGCATTTGGGTCGTTGCATTTGCAGATTTGTGGATGAATTGTAATTATGCGTGCCCACTGTTTATTGAAACTGTAAAAAAATAACGCAATAGAAAGAATTAGACCAAAACTTTCGAGTTAAAGATCATGAAAAAGCCGCCTGAATATCCATTTAAAAACACCAAATTGGTGCACACATTAAGGTACGAGGAACAAACCTGTTTGAAGGTTTAGGCTTAAACAAGGAGGTACAGTATAGTATAGATTGAGCCTCTTTTTAGGCCTGACCGATTTTCGTTTGAAGATTTGGTAAATTTCTTCAGAAAACGTTCAAGTTTTCGAATCAATTTGGAAATCCTGACAGAAAAAGTTAAAATCGTTAGGAGTGAAAACATCGAATGTCAAATTGTGGTTTTCAAAAAGTGTCTCTTAAGCTAAACGAAAACTACGAAAGAGAGTTTTGCAAGAACGGATATGCGAAAAGTGGGGCGATGCTAATTGTGCGACTCCCTGGGCACTCATTCCGCCTCAAACAAACTGCGAAATGATGTTGTTGACAGATTTAGAAACGAACACTGACCTCTCCGTTTGTGTAGTTCTTCACTGGAATCATCATCAATTCCACCTCATGGCTCTGTGGTTGCTCACTTTGCGCAGTTTGGACTTCAGTTTCAGATACAACTTGCTCAACTTGTTCTTCCTCCACAATTTGCTCCTTCTCCTCCAAAGGTTCCATCGGTTTTCTCACTTTAGCCTTGGCTGCAATTGGACCCTTTGGTAGTTTTCCTTTAGGATGGGTCGTTAGGGTAGGCTTTCTAACTTCCCGTTTGGCGACAGGTTTCTAAAAATGGAAGTGGAAAAGGAAATCGGGAGGTTTACCTTGATGGGAGTTGGCTGCACAGGCATGACGGGAAAGGGATGAGCTACGCTACGGAATGCATGCGCCCATTCATAGCAAACGGTGCTGACGACAACCTTTTGCGGTGAAAAAAGCAAGCACCGTAAAAAAAAAAGGTTTCATAAACATGCTTGGGGTTGTTTAATCACCAAAATGTTTTCCAAAAAAGGGCGTTTTGAGGTAATAATGTCACTTTCGGTTAAGAAAAATGAAAGCCATAGATAAAAAGCATAAGAACTAAGGGGGGAAGAGAAACAAAGTAGAGAAAGAAATAGAGAGAGAGGGAGAGAGAGATAGAGAGAGAGAAAGAAAGAGAGAGAGGAAGAGAGAGAGAGAGAGAGGCAGACAGAAAGAGAGAGGAATAGAGAGAGACAGAGAGAGGCAGAGAGAGAGAGAGAGAGAGAAATAGAGGAATAGAGAGAGAGAACTTTTGATTAAAGAAAATAATGCTAACCTAGGGTGAGTGTATGTGTGTGTGTCTTTTTCTTTCTCTAAAGAACTCACGGTGTGAAGCTAACCATCTTTTCATCAGTTCATAAAAAAGCGAATGACCTTCATGCGCCTCTCCTCTGCCAGCCGCTATTTGCCCACAGGGTTTCCCGCACCCGTAGCAAATCGGCAGCGCCCACTGGCGGGCAGTCGACTGTCGGCACCTAAGTCGCCGGCTGCCCAATATGCACAAGAGCCTTGAGCTCTCCCTTCCCCACACCTTCTCTTTACAGCTCTCTCCCTCTGATGCTCTCTTTCTCTGCTGAGAGAGGGAGAGAGAGAGAGATAAGAAAAAAAAAACAGGATGGTCCGCAATGCGCACTTGACCTCCTGTTTTGAATTTTCAAGAATTAATTATCTTTTTAATTTTTGTGCTTACAATTTTGAGTTGATAATTACAAATTGAGACGACCTTGATGATGTTCTTTTGTGCTACGAAAGAGAACGTTTTAGTGAAATTATACAAGAAGAGTGGCTTTCAGAGCTCCAAGATTGCTTTTACTCTCCCTTTTTCGGTTAAAAGTAGGGTAAAAAGTTAAAGATTTACCTAAGCAATCAAAGTCTGTTGGGAATGGTTGCCTTAAAGGGTCCTGGATCGTTTTAAACAGTTGTGTTGTGTGCCAATGATGTGTAATTGTGATTGTGTGTGTACGCAATTCAATTGATCAGGCATTGGGCAGGGCAAGGCATTCTGTCTTTTATGGAAAGCATCTACTTTCTCGAGATATCCCGAAGCCCCTTTGCTTTCAACCCCGTTAACCCACAGTTGACATTGAATATATTATTTCGTCTTGTTTCCGCGCGTTCACGCCAGGTGGCACATGTCCATCCCCATCTCGTACCGATTGAGCCGATCTGGTAGAAGTTGTTGTCTTCTGTGTGGCTGGCTAGAGGCAGACTGGCTTAGCGAGTCAGAGCGCGAGAAAGGGGAAGGCGGCGGAGATTTTTCACCGCCCGCCGGCATGCAAATTTCGTAAGACGTCGGTAATGACAACTCCTTTGAGCCGTTTTCAACTTCCATTAAACGTTTATCTCATGGAGACTTCTGTTAAATTCAATCCTCCGCCGTCCCTCACGTTTGCTCACTCACTCACTCACTCACTCACTCACTCACTCACTCACTCACTCGTTCCTCAATCACAATTGAATACGCCCAACGCCCTATTACATTGTATGACCTGCACCACGGGCTACAATTTCCATAACCATGACAACGCACCGAACACGTTGTTTATCTTACACGTGCCCGGGCTGCGCCGATTTGGTACGGGTGTGGGCCGTAATTTCTTGAGACGATTGGCCACATTATTTCAAAGTTTAGTGTTTTAACAGCTGTTAAGAATTCTGGACCCGTTCGCCTTTCAGCTACCTATAACCGATTATATTGGAGGCAGATTCAATCCCTGCAAGTACAATCCGTTTTTAGCAGAAACCGACAAACTTTATTGTCTTCTCTCTTAATTTCCCGTGCTGGAAACAGTTTTGAAAATCCTGAAACTTTTCATTAAAAAATAATGATAACCTAGGGTGTGTGTATGTATGTGTGTGTCTTTGTCTTTCCCTAAAGAACTACACGGTGTGAAGTTAACCATCTTTTCAACAGTTCATAAAAAAGCGAATGACCTTCATGCGCCTCTACTCTGCAGCTGCTATTTGCCCACAGGGCCCGCACCCGTAGCAAATCGGCAGCGCGCGGGAGGTGGGTTCTATAAGCGCGTACTAATTGTTAGTTGCCGGGCAGTCGATTGTCGGCAACTAAGTCGCCGGCTGCCCATTGTGCACATGAGCCTTGAGCTCCCTCTTCCCCGCACCTTCTCTTTACAGCTCTCTCCCTCTGATGCTCTCTTTCTCTGCTGAGAGAGGGAGAGAGAGAGATAAGAAAGAAAAAAACAGGATGGTCCGCAATGCGCACTTGACCTTCTGTTTTGAATTTTTAAGAAAATAAATTTCGTTGGGAATGGTTGCAACCTTATACCGTCCTGGATCGTCGTACGCAACTCAATGGTTTGGTTGCTTACGACGACCCAGGACGGTATAAGGTTGCAACCATTCCCAACGAACTTTATTTGTTTAGGTAAATTTTTTAACTTTTTTACCTTTTAACCGAAAAAAGGACAGTAAAAACAATCTTGGAGCTCCCAAAGCCACTCTAAAAATCAAAGTTCCCTTTCGTAGCACAAAAGAACATCATCAAGGTCGTCTCAATTTGAAATTATCAACTCAAAACTGAATACAGAAGATTTAAAAGATAAATTGTTCTTAAAAATTCAAAACAGAAGGTCAAGTGCGCATTGCGGACCATCCTGTTTTTTTCTTTCTTATCTCTCTCTCTCCCTCCCTCTCAATTTCTCTCAGCAGAGAAAGAGAGCATCAGAGGGAGAGAGCTGTAAAGAGAAGGTGCGGGGAAGGGGGAGCTCAAGGCTCATGTGTACAATGGGCAGCCGGCGACTTAGTTGCCGACAATCGACTGCCCGGCAGCTAGCAATTAGCACGCGCTTATATAACCCACCTCCCGCGCGCTGCCGATTTGCTACGGGTGCGGGCCCTGTGGGCAAATAGCAGCTGCAGAGTAGAGGCGCATGAAGGTCATTCGCTTTTTTATGAACTGTTGAAAAGATGGTTAACTTCACACCGTGTAGTTCTTTAGGGAAAGCACAAGCCTGCCTGCGATATTGCCGAAATCAGTGTTCCAAATGTCTCAAACGAAAACGTCCTTCGGATTTTGAATTCTCTTGGCGCGAGACAGTCTCAAGTCTTGATTGAAAAGGAGGACAACACACAGGACTTACTTCCTATCTGTGAAATGGTAAGTTAATTTTCAATGAATAGTGAAATTTATGGAATTTTGTCTGCATCGCCTTCGAAAATAGTTTTGGGTCAGTTCCGAGCCTACACTGGAAACTTTGATCGTCTCAAATACTTGCACGGATCGTTGATGATGAGAGAAATCGACCCGTTGGACTTTCTCGGCCTCCTATCAGTAAGTTTTATACAACTGAACCTGAAATTCTCTAGAATTTGGCCTAGAAAAATCCCAGACTATGCTTTTTTTATAAAATATAGTATTTTTACGGTCGATCTAGGAGGTTCCTAACGGAAAATTGTTTAATATTTTTTGCGAATTTTGGAGAGAAAAAAATATTGCCAAAGCCCCAATTTTTGTTGTCAAGCCGTTTTTTGTTCAGAATAAAAATTTCTACAATATATACTACAACAGTAACTACAATTATATAACATTTCACTAAATATCATTTTACATCTTATTCAAAGGACAAGTAGAAAAAAAGCGAAAAATATGTCTACATTTTTTCAAAGTGAAAATTTTTGTTGGAACTCTTTACAAATTGCTTGTGAGGACGGGCTTTGTAAATTTGATTTTTCCATGTCTCTTTATTATCGTTTCATTGAACACATATCGTTTCCAAAATTCTGAAATATGCCCCTTTTTATGATTTGGACTGCAAACGGGACGTGTTTGCCGCACGTGAACACGGCTAGAGTGGGCGAGAGAGTGTTGAAAATGGAGAGACGAAGAGTTGGCGGCAATTCAAATGACAATTTCCCCGAATTTTAAGCGCTAATAAGTCAGGTAAACTTGATTTTTTACGTGGTCCTTCCTCATTAAAAAGGCTTTTTATTTGAAACATTCTTTAAAAACGCTTTTGAATTTTTAAAAACAGTTAAAAAAGCAATCTTAAAAGTGAAGACCTAAATAGTTATGTTAGTAAAACTTGTAATTTAAGGACATCCAGACTTCTGATGACGTTGGATCAATCACAATGATCACCTCGTACGTTACAGTAGGCAACGATGCTTCCTGTAGCGATTTCTCTTGGGTCGAGAAGGGCATTCTGGCCGAAAGAAACCTACAGCTACCAAACTTTGAAGTCTTGTGGAAATCTGACCAAGCCGAAGACGTGCCGAATACCATTCTGATGGCGAAGACACGCGGGAAATATCTAATTTTGTCTATTCGAGATGAATTGCAGCGAAGGGTAAACAAAGGTTATTAGAAAATCATATGTTGCAAATTTTCAGAATATTCATATGGATTTCGAGAATACTCTGGATGATGTCCTGAAGCAAATGGTTAAAAGTCTGAAAATCAAGACACTCTCTCTCGACCGTGGGAACGAATTTGTGAAAGCGACGGTTCCGCGACAAGCTGAAATTTTACTCGATGCAGTCAATGGAAAATGGGATTAGCCAGACAATCAATTTTACCGCTTTGATTTTATTTCTTTGTTACAAATGAAAATAAAGATTTACTTTAAAAATGTTAAGGATTATTTGTTAAATCAAGATCTACTAGATTTACCTGATATGCCTTTTTTAAAGATTTCTACCTGATGTGTTTTTTTAGATTACAGCCCGTGTCTGTCTGTCTACCCAAATTGGTCACATAAACTACCAACCACAAGAACAAGGTTCGGTCGCGGTCGGTGCACTTCTTTTTTGTCTAAGTCTAATTGACTAATACGATTACTAAAACACAGTTTAGGCTTTTTCAACAGTCTTAAAATTAATTGCAACAATTTTTGATTTTTTTTAAAATTTTAACCTTTGAGAAATCTGCTCAATTTATTTAAACAATCCATTTGATTAAAACTTGACTTATTTTTTTTTATTCAAAAAAGCAAATAATATTGTTGTAAAGTGTAAAATCTATTTTAAAGTTTAACAAAAAAAAACAATTTTTTCGTTTTATGATATTTCAAACTTACCGTACAGAAAACTGTTTTTGATCGGTATATTTTAACTTTTTCTCTTTGCAGTTGGATTCTGAAAAAAAAGAAAACCTTTATTGCATTTTATTGCAAGAAAGCTAGGAAGTGTTTTTTTTTAATTTTGAAAATTTGAGATTTTAAGAAAAAATTTTATTTGCGCTATTTAAAAATATTCGTTTTGGAATATTCAAATTGAATTTTCTTAAGTTTTATCACTGAGACCCATATTGAACCTGTTTTACGATTACTGTAAGTGTTTGTTTTTCATAAGATTGAACGAAAATATCCCATCTTTGCGTACTCTTCAAAGGATCGCTTTCTTTTTGAAAAAAAGACCGCGCAAAAATATCGCTTTCTTTTTAGAGCCGCTTTTTTCATTTACGACGGCACCTGCTGGCTGTGTCACGACGGAACCACTTCTCCTACTATGCCGATTCATTGCCTTCCTGCCGAGATGCTGTTTCTAATTCTTTACAAAGTTAGTTTATTTAAATTTCAGTTTTTTTTTTCAAATAAATAATCAACCCTTTTAGATGCCAGCTATAACTTTGTGCAGGATGAGACAAACTTGCTCTCTTCTAAACAAGTTGATAGAAGACAATAGCGGCAAACTTTCTTCTCGTCAAAATTTTGGCGAACTACTAAGAATCTATGTAGAAGACAATAAGGTAAAAAAGATGAATTTGATAGAACATCGGTTTTGTTTTTAGATTTCTGTAAAAAAGGAATACTACACAAGTATTCAAACGTTTTTTGAGTATTTTCCAGTGCTTGATGACAAACTTCTGGATCTTCTGAAAACTTTCAACTTCATTTGTGATACTGCTTGCCTTCAAATCAGAGGCAGTGTTCCGGCATCTGATTTTGTGACGAAAATATTGAACTCTATTTCTGCAAGAACGGAAACCCGTTTCATTGAAGATCATAAAAGAAACGCACACAGTTTCTACGATGCTTGTAAACAAGTGAGTAAAAATCAGTTTTTTTTAAACAATTGCTTTTTTAGTCAAATTTCCCTTCAAAACTGATCTACACACAATGCCAGCCCTGCATATGGCAATTTCTCCAAGCGAAGCATTTTAAAGGCTTTGCTGTTCTCGGAAACCGGAACAATGTCTACAATTTGGCAGATGTATTATTAGTAAGTTTATTTAAATGCAAGTTTTTATGAATTTTTGTTAATTCCAGAGCATTTGCAACAGTGATGACGTTGGAACAATCGAGCACATTGAATTTAACGTTGTCCTAATTAGAAGGGCGAGAAACAGGGAGTTTCCTTGGGTTGAGCAAGAACCTCTAATTTAAAAAAATCTTTCATTGCCTTTTGAAACTCTATGGGATGCATGCAGTCCAGATGATGAAGAGATTGCACACAACATTTTTCTTATGACGGCTGGCGGCAAATATTTGGTTATTTGTGTGTTCCCCAACGAAAAGAATTTGGTAAAAAATCTTAGTAATCACGCTTAGCCAATTTATTTTAGAAAGTCTGGATATTTTTTGTGGAAGGAATCATTCGTGTACTTCATGTTGCAACCCGAGCTCTCAAGATCAAAAACGTTCCTGAAAATCTTCGAGATGAGTTTCTGGAAGCTTCACCTAGGCGACGAGCTGCCATTCTAACAAAGCTCTTCGAAGACAACCATTAAGTGTAATTGATTATTTGTGTTGGACAGTTACGTAACGTTAATAAATGTGTTGAAAACGTCTTGTTGAAATAAACTGGAAATTTAAAAAAAATTTAATTTTCATTTTTATTTGTATTTATGAGTCCAATGCGAATGATTAAAAAGACTTATAAAGCTTTCTCTTTAGATCCAAGTTAAACGTTTTAAAAATTTAATTCTCCCATAATAACCTAAGGGGTATGAGAAGTTCCACGCTCCGAAAAGTTGTAAAGAGTGCGCGCACTCTTTACAAAAGCTCCCGAAAAGTCTGCGGCAAATGCATTTTGTTCTAATTTAAAAAAACTATAATCGGTGTTTTAAAGAAGACCAATGGATTTAATTTTAGTTTTTTTCTTGGGTAACAGAATAAACGGAAAACATTTGTTTTTCAGTAACATAATTAAAAAAAACCTAGTTTGTTTTACGTCTTTACGGTTCCAAATGACGTCATCACAGTCCAAAAAATCGATAACGATAAATTAAGTCTACAAACTTTAAAAACACCCTTAGGGCACCTCACAAACAAATTTTGAGCCAAATCGGAGGGAAAAAAATTTCTATGTTGCGACTGTTTCCCAATTGTTCCAAAATTACAGACAGATTGTCTTAAAAGCTTGTTTCCAACCTAGTTTCCATTTGCATAGAGAATTCTAATTTATCAATGCATGTTTCGATGTTAGAATTTTTAACATGTTTGGCAAAAGAAAAAAATGTTTTCGTGCGCACGGCAGACAGTTTGGTTACCTTGCATGGCTTTTGGATTGGCTTTTGGATAACTGAGGTCAGGTTATGTGGGCTTTCAATATCGATTAATTTTCATTTGCTACATCTCTCCGACAATGCCACACTGGAACAAGGAAGATTTACCGCTTCCATCAACTGATATGGAGCGACAAAACAATGTGTACTCCATTTATACTATCTCACAGAGAATGCTTTTTGAAATTTTGTGTAAGGTAGTTTAACTTTTTTCAAAGTTTGTTTTAAATTTTTTTAATAGTTTTCCCATATTACTCTGTGTAGAATGAGACAAACTTGCCTCGGAATAGATAACTTTGTTAAACAAAACGAAAAAGAGGTTTCTTCCTGCTCTCGGCACGGAGTGGATATGAAAATAACTATTGGACAAACTACGGTAAAAGCTTCACGCGTTCTATGTACAAAAATTTTAGATGAAAGTGTTTATAAACGAGCGAGAATTTGAACTTTCTAATGGTTGGAGAACTCGGCTGTCTGGACTTGCCATTTCGCTGATAAATTTGGTTAGTTATGTTTTTAGGACCCTAAAATCGGAGAAACAGTTTTTTTCTCTACATATGTTTATTATTGCTGTAAAAGTTCAAAGTACTCTGTTGTTGAATATCACAGAAAAAGTTTCTTAAAGAAAAAGAAAATTAGTTTTTATGCTTTGAACTGAGCTTTGTCAATATTGGGATCCTTTACAGCGAAAAACATAGAGGAAGTTAAAATATTCATTGTGAAGCGTAATACATGTTTGTAACATGTTTGTAAGCGTGTTTTTTCATAGTAGTCTTAAAAGCAAACGTGTGAAATTAGGACTAATTTGGATTTATGCGTAACCCCATTCGTTGAAAAAAATATAGTTGCATTTGCGCATTTGGCGCGCACTATCAAAACAATGAGGTTATGGACAAGTTTTTTTTGCATATGCCGTCAATTGAATTCTAGATTAAAGGGAAAGGACATCGTAAAATTAATTTTTTAAGTCCCTACGATTTTTTTCATTCAACAGATGTCGTTTTCACCATTCTGAAACATACCCCTTTTATTTATTTCAACTGCAAAAGGGGCGCGTTTACACGACCGTTTTACGCGGCAATTCAAAGGGCTATTCCCCCAAAATTTCGAACGCTCCTAAATCGGTTAATTTTGATCCAAAATTTGTAAAAGAGGTATTTTTCGGAAACCTGGGAATGAGATCTAGACCCTTTAAATTGAGTTTGAAGTGTGAAATGATGGTTTAAACTTTTTCGGCACAACCTTGTTAAAAATAATTTTTCTTTTTTTCAAAAAAGGGAGTTGACAAATAATTGGCATAGAAGGGGTAATTTCAAATATTTTCGCTCCTTAAAAAAGTCTTATCGGGTCTAATCGAATTGACCAATGAATTGGCTTTTCAGCTAAAGCATAGCTAATTGCAAGTAAAACCTATAAAAAACTAAAAAGGTGGAAAAGGAGTTTGTGAGAATAGAGAAACTTTTTGTCAAGAACGTATTCTTCTAGTACTCTTTGTATAAACCAAAAAGATGGAATTCCTGTTGGGTTTGGTATGACACTAAATCGAAACAAACTATTAAATAATCGACAGATAATGTTTTCAGGAATTTCGTCAATCAAAATCTTCGATCTGTAACGACCTGGCGAATTTTCTCGAAGCTTTGAACCCCATGTGCTACGTGGTTTATATTAATCTAAAAAGCGTTCCGGTGAATAAAAATATACTACGAATCATGAACTCTATTCGTGAAAAATCAGAAAGTTGTCTATGACGGCCGTTTCAACAAAAATAGTTTTGATACTATTTGCAGAGCAGTTAGTCCAAAACAATTTTTCATTAATGTTTTCCACAAAGTGTTTAGTCGAAATCTTCTTTCAAAATTTCTTATGCACACGCAAGACGATATAGCGGCAATTTCGAAATAGTTAAACACTTCAAGATGTTCGTTCTTTGTGACCCCAACAATGAAGCTATTGATTTTGCAGTGTTGTTACAGGTTAGTTCCAAAATAACAATTGTGAAAGTTTAATTTCAGGATATTTCATCTAGCGAGGACGGAGGAACAATTGGAACAATTGAGTATTTTGCTGATCTACCTAAAGATAAATTGTACCGTGGTTTTCCGTGGATTGATCGGTCCCTACTCATTCACAAAAATCTGTCTTTGCCGTCGTTTCAAAAATTGTGGGATTCTTCTAGTGTCAAGGACAAACACATTCCGCAAAATATATATTTAACGGAGACAGGAGGAATGTATTTGTTAATAACGATTGGAGAATACGAAAAGTTCCAGGTATGAAAACCCAAACATAAATCAAGAATTACGATTTTAGCGAGTTATAATTCACTTCGAAATCAATTTTTCGAACGTTTTGGATCGAGTGCTTGAAAAACTGCAGATTAATAAATTTTCTCCAAATCTTCGCAAAGAATTCATGGAAGCTACACCTAAGAGACAAGCTGCGATCTTGTCAAACGTATTTGACCTCGCATAAAAGAAGAACACTACATTTTGATTGCAAGAACAATGGAATGTTTGTATTTTTGTGTGTTCCTTTATTAACGTTGTTTTCGCTTTCCAGTAAAATAAAGTATTAGATAACGAAACCGAAGAAAATTGATTGTTGCAAAGATTGCATTAGTCTGTTTGAAATGTCTTACTTTCAAATCTGAAGGTCGGGGGTTAGAATTCCCCATAGGTCGAAAAATCCTACTTTTTCAACTTTTTTTTTCAAGTTTTTGGCCAAATAACTCTTTTTGGAGTTGGAAAACCAACTTTATACTTAAGAAGAGTTTTCTTAGTTATAAAATTTGCAATCGATTAAAATCCCCAAGACGAATTTTGTTTCACCATGAACCGAGTTATGAAAAATTCATATTCGATGACGTCACTTCCGGGCCAAGGGGGACCGGAGCCGAAAGTCTTAGAATACGTTTATTTGGTCATATGAAGTCTGCACACAAAATTGGAGCTCAATCAGGAACAACAAAAAAAATTCCTATGTCACCCCTCTAACCAACAGCGGTCATTTCTGTTAGAATGTCTATCGTGTTAAAGAAATTAACTTGGATAATATTTATTTTAGTAAAAACATTAGTTTTTGTTTTTATACTGAAAGGTTTACAAATTATAAGTAAATCGTTTAATTATTCGTAGGATAAAGGTTTTTTTCAAGCAAAGTCTCTTAAAACACCTAGAGGTTTTGATAGTAAGGAAGCTGAAAAGGGTTTTCATTCAACCTTTTACAAATTTTCATTTGTGGAGACCAAGACTTTACGTCTTTCTCAGGTCAAACGTTTTCTTTAAAAAGAATCCCTTGCAGGCCCGAGTGTTTCCACAAAATACGGGGTTGGCAATTTAAAGTTATTCCCCAGCTAGGTCAGACCTAGGATTTAAAGCTGAAATTTAAACATTGCTTTTTTACCACACTGCTGTAGTTGTTGGTCGTGTAAATAATTTTATGTGATCAATAATACCACATTATTGATTTTATCTTCTTCTATTGCATTTTCTTGTAGAAAAAGCGAAAAACTTGGTTTTATACAATAAAAAAACAGTTTGCTTTTTTCATTTTACCGCCGCAACTGTGCACTGTTTTACGACAGACCACCACCATTTCCACAATGGCTCAACAAGAAGAGACCTCTACTCAAAACGAGCAGGATCTTCGACAAAATACGGAAACGACTGTCTCGATTCGCAGTCTTACCAAAGATATGCTGTTTCAAACCCTCTACAAAGTCAGTATTTTTTTATATTTTCATATTTTTTATTCATATTTAAAACAATTGCCACGCTAATTTCGTTGAAAGGTATCAACGAGAATTTTCTGTTCGTCCAGAGATTGGAGAAGTTTTAGAAATTCAGATCGTGAAAGATAAGGTAATTATTGATTTGATAAATACAAATTTGGTTCTTTTTTGTT
This sequence comes from Oscheius sp. G VE-2021, assembly GCA_022343465.1. Taxonomy (NCBI): domain Eukaryota; kingdom Metazoa; phylum Nematoda; class Chromadorea; order Rhabditida; family Rhabditidae; genus Oscheius; species Oscheius sp. G VE-2021. The sequence continues at coordinate 527,363 of JAJQXH010000028.1, forward strand.
TTTAGATGTTCGTAATAAAGAACAGCGGTGAATTCGATTTCAACGCTGAATGGAAATCGAAGCTGTCGGGAGTGCCAATTACTAGTCTGAGAATAGTAAGTTCCTCAATTTAAAAAAAACATGTCTGTATGTGCGTAGTTGCCTCTGTATGTGTGCGTACATGTGTATGCGTGTACATGTTTGTGTGTATGTTTGTGTATGTGTGTGCGTGTATAAATGTGTATATGTGTTATGGATGTTTGTATGAGCGTACATGTATGTGTGTATTGTGTGTGCGTCCTAATCTCGTTATTTTCCTAAAGAACTGCACTGTGCCAAGCTACCCTTCTTTTCATCCGTTCATCGAAAATGCGAATGACCTTCATGCGCCTATACTCTGCCAGCCGCTATTTGCCCGCACCCGTAACGTATCGGCAGCGCGCGGGAGGGGGGTATAAGCGCGTGCTAATTGCCCACTGGCGGGCAGTCGACTGTCGGCACCTAAGTCGCCGGCTGCGCAATATGCACAAGAGCCTTGAGCTCCCCCTTCCCCACACCTTCTCTTTACAGCTCTCTCCCTCTGATGCTCTCTTTCTCTGCTGAGAGAAAGAGAGAGGGAGAGAAAGAGATAAGAAAGGAAGAAAACAGAATGGTCCGCAATGCGCACTTGACCTCCTGTTTTGAATTTTTAAGAACTATTTATCTTTTAAATCTTTTGTGTTCAAAATTTAAAATTGACCTTGATGGTTGTTGTGTGCAACGAACGGGAACTTTGACTTTTTTGAAGCGGCTTTGAGAGTTTGAAGATTGCGTTTACTGTTCTTTTTTGGTTAAAAGTAGGGAAAAAGTTAAAGATTTACCTAAGCAAACAAAGTCCTTTGGGAATGGTTGCCACCTTACACCGTCCTGGATCTTCTTCAACACAGGCGTGTTGTTCTTCCTTGATTTTTAAACACTTACTTAAATTGAGAAATAGCTTTTTTCTGGTGATTTCCTCAAGAAAGTATACCCATCTTCGGTAAAACAAGCTACTTCTTGTAAGAAGACTCCGATTTGCAGTGTTCAGAAACCAATTGTTTAAAGGAATCGTGCAACCCGATCCAGTCTCCTTCGACCACTTTGTGAGCCTCATAGAATACTTCAAGTAAATTGTGATCGTGTCGCCATATTTTTAAAACTGGCTCCTGCAAATGATGTCCTACTCAGATTACTAAACGCCGTTGTTGGCAGACAAAACACACTTATTTTTGAAAGTAACGTAAATGATCACAATTTCACGTCTATCTGCAACTCCGTAAGTTGCCTTATTTCAACCGAAAAAAACTAAATTTTCAGGCAAAATGTTCTACAAAAATAATGTACGCCCAACATAAACCCTACACCCTTAATTTTCATAGTGTAAACAAATTTAAAGGGTTTGTGATTTGTGGAAAAAATGACGCAACCAATTTTACAGTTTTACTACTTGTAAGTTAAAAAGAAGTATTTACACAAAATTAATTACAGGATATTCATACGGACAATTTCGTAGGAACAATCGAAACCGTGGAAACTGAGGTTGAGCTAAGTGATGATCAGAAGAACAGGGAATTTCCTTGGATTGATAGATCTCATTTGGCCGAAGAAAATTCGTCTTTGCCGATTTTTAAAACATTGTGGAGTTCGTGTAGTTCAGAAAATTATTATCTATTCAGGATATCGTTATTTATTTTGTGAAAACCTTTTCGGATGTGTTGGATCAAGTAATTAAATCACTGAGGATCCAGAACTTTCCGCAAGACCTTCGCGATGACTTCTTGGAAGCCCCGGTTGAACGTCAAGCTGAAATTCTATCGATGGTCTTTGGAGATTATCAAGAATGAACATTGTTGTTTGGAGCAACTTCACGATTGCAAAACATGTTTTGAAATTATTACTATGTATTTTGTTTAAATAATACATTTGTTGAAGAACAGTCGTTTTGTTTCAATGTTTGTAAACAGTTGTAAATTCCGTCGTCGGTGAGAATACTTTAGAAAATATCATTCAAGAAAACACTGGATATTTGTAACGGAAGACTTGTTGGCTAAAATTTTTAAAAAGAAGGATGCTTATTTTCCGAAAACATGTTTTGGAAAAAAGGTCAATCTCTAATGTCAATCCCCGCTAAAACATCATGACTAAGACAAAACGCGGCTTTTCAGTCAAGCATGGCAGGCCATTTTCTCAAAAATGCGTGTTTTCTCCCCAAATTGAGCTTCATATTCAACATTTTGTTAGTATGGTGGCGTTGTTGTTACTTCAAGACGTGTCGATTGCTTTTTTCAGAAGTTAATTTGGATGAGGTTGAACCCTCACCACGTTCTAGCGCACTCAAAAAATGGGCGCCCTTCCTGTCCGCCGCCGGTGTTAACAATTTTTCGGGAACGACTTTTTTACCCCTTTAAAATGCATTTTCGCTGTAAAAACATCGCCCCATATGTAAATTTTGACGTAGTTTCCGGAAATGCAATAACATTTGATACGTTCACGTGCCAAATGCTCCAAACAGCAATCGATTTACAATTTTGAGGCCACAGTTTGTTCCGAACATGAAAAAAGTTTACCCAAGCTCATATTCTTGTTCAACATATCTTTCACCTTCTATTAGAAATAGTAAGTTATGAAATCGGCCGCTTTCGACCCTTCCCTTGTTACGCGTGCCCGTCAAAAATACGTCCTGCAAGGGGAGAGGCGCGCGCTATTTAAGGACGGGCGCTGCCTTGGTCAACACCCAACGGTGGTGTAGTGGTGTAGATGATAGACCAGCGCCTGAATAGTCGTTGGTTCGAATCATGTTTAACGCTATCGCTTTGCTTTTTGTTAAAACATGCGAATTTTGCAACAACAAAATTATATTTCCAATTAAAAACAAACCGCTTGATTTGAAATCTTGAAAACGAATCTCTGCAAACGAAATAAAATCTAAATATCTTGACATTTTCTTGTTTCAAATTTATTACTATTATGTTTGAGTACTATTATGTTTGCGAAGAATCGTTTTCAAGATTTCAAATCAAGCGATTTCTTTTTATTTGAAAATTGCATTTTTTTTATTGAATTACTTGTCTACTTCGGACAAATCTCTTACTTTAGTATTTACATTAGTATTTTCACACATTTGTTTTATAGTCAGCCTATTAAATACAACACAAAACAGGTTTTGAAGGTTGTATCGGAAAAAAACTATTGTGAATAAAGGTAATCCTCGCTTTTTTATAGAAATAAATTATAATCTTAAAAATGTGCATTCTATTAACCTCGAAAAATATATGTGTGAGATAAAAGGACTTGTCCAATGTTGCTTTTTTTTCGAATACGAAGTTACCGTATAGTTTTTACCGCCAAAAGCGACAACAACCTATGCTTTTTTTCAATGAGACTTGGCTTTTTTCATTCAACCGCGACAACTGGGTGTTGTCTAACGACGGACTTTCATCATTTCAACTACACTGCCGGCCATAATTATACGGCCACCCCATTTTTTTCTGTTTCTGAGAAAATGATGATTTGAAAAAAATTCTCAACAAAGCCTTTAGATTTGCCATGGTCGAAAACATTGAACCCCAGACTAACAGATTTTTGGTATGCTAATTTCAGCGTCAATTTGAATTTTTCTAAAAACACGAGGGCCATAATTATACGGCCACCTTTGCATTTTACTGAAAATTAGCGTAAATACAGTCTCTGATGCTGGTTATGCTAACTTCCCACTCATGCTCCTGTCTGCCTTCGCCATGCCACGCGGTTCTTGCCTCACGGAGATTGAGAAGGCGAAGATCGACGCCTTCAAACTGTCCGGCAAGAGCAATCGTACGATTTCGACGCTTTTGGGACGGTCACGCGACGTTATCAACAAGTGCGTCAACAACCCTGGACTCTACGGATCTAAGAAGCACACTGGACGTCCAAGGAAGCTTTAGGTTCGGGATGATAGAGCCGTTCAGCGAGTGGCTTCAAACAAGAAGATCTCTTTGAAGAAGATCAGCGCCGATCTTGCACTGAACGTGGCCCGTCAGACAATTCGAAGGTCCCTCGATCGTACCGGAAATGTTGTAAGGAGGAAGATGCAGTTGGCCCCTTGTCTCACTCCGAGGCACCGTGCAGCCCGTCTTCAATTTGCTCAGACTCACATCACGGGAATGACTGACTGGAAACAGGTAACTTTCCTTTGTTTTCTGTGACTCTTTTGACTCTCAGGTGGTCTGGAGTGACGAGAAGAAATTCAATCTCGACGGCCCCGACGGCGATAAATCATACTGGCATGATCTGAGGAAGACGCCCTTGTTTCTGTCTAAGAGAGGATTCGGCGGCGGGAGTGTGATGTGCTGGGCTGCGTTCTGCGCCGATTCGACTGTTGCGATCTCCTTCATCACAAGCAAGATGGACTCAGCCAAATACCAGGATGTGCTCCGCCTTAATCTGCTGCCCTTCATGACAACTGCACAGACACCCTACACATTCATGCACGACAATGCGCCAATCCACGCGAGCCGCTCTACAAAACAGTGGATCAACAACAACAACATCGCCCTTCTGGACTGGCCTGCGTGTTCTCCCGATCTCAACCCGATTGAGAATCTTTGGGGGATCCTTGTTCGAAGGATCTACAAGGACGGCAAGCAGTTCGACAGTGTACAGACGCTCAAGATTGCCATTCTTTACGAATGGGCTCAATTGGATAGGACTCTGCTCACCAACTTGGCAAGCTCCATGCCGAAGCGTCTTTTTCAAGTGGCTCAGCGTCAGGGTGGCCCTACGGATTATTAAGTTCATCTGTTATGTGTGGTTTGAAAAATAAAAATTGTTTTTATGAAGATTTTCAAAGGTGGCCGTATAATTATGGCCCTCGTGTTTTTAGAAAAATTCAAATTGACGCTGAAATTAGCATACCAAAAATCTGTTAGTCTGGGGTTCTATGTTTTCGACCATGGCAAATCTAAAGGCTTTGTTGAGAATTTTTTTCAAATCATCATTTTCTCAGAAACAGAAAAAAATGGGGTGGCCGTATAATTATGGCCGGCAGTGTATGAACCAACAAAAGGAGACGAACTTCTCGATTCGCAGGCTTACCGAAGATATGCTATTTCAAACCCTCCAAAAGGTCAGTTTATTATTATTTAGCTTATTTTCTTATTTAATACAATAATGCTTTCAGATGCCAGTTTTACCTCTATGTAGAATGAGGCAAACCTGCTCTAAAATGAACAGCTTTGTTGAAAACCATCAAAGAAAGTTTTCTGCTCGTGCAGAAATTGGAGAACATTTAGAAATTCAGTTCGCGGAAAACAAGGTAACTATATATTTTATTAATTTCGAATGTGTTACAGATGTTTGTCAAAAAGAACAACCGTTACTTAGATTTTAACTCTGAATGGAAATCAAAGCTATCTGGGGTTCCTATTAATTGTTTGATATTGGTAAGTGAATCATTAAAAACCTTAATGTGCTCCTGTATGTGTTTTTAACTTTAAAAGGCTACTTGAAAAACTACAACATTTATTTAATAATGTCTCTCGTTTTCAGAATGTTTATAGGCCTGGCGCAGTGCTTTTCGACGAGTTTGTGGGTCTTTTCGAAATGCTCAACCTAACTTGTGATTCCTTATCCATATATCTAAACATGGCTCCTGCTAATGATGCAAAACTTGAGTATAATAATCTACTGAGATTAATAAACTCAATGTTCTCCAGAACACAAATACTTTTGTTTGATAGTCCTCCAAACAATAAAAACTTCTTCTCTATCTGCAACTCAGTAAGTTGACCTCTTTTAATTGAACCTACTTTTTTCAGTCAAAGTTCCCTCATAAAATATTCTACGTCCATCCAAAACCCTATACCTAAAATTTTCATAGTTTTAAAAACTTGAAAGGGTTTTTTGTTTACGGTCCAAATCCCGCAACAAATTTAGTCTTTTTACTAACAGTGAGTTTAAAAATATAATATATAATTTTTAAATAAATTACAGGATATTTATATGAGTAATGACGTCGGAACAATCGAAGTAGTGAAATTTAATGTTTGGCTACGTGAAGATCAGAGGAACCGGGAATTCCCTTGGGTTGATCAATCACTTTTTGCCGGAGAAGATTTGCTATTTCCGACTTTTAAAATGTTGTGGAGTTCGCGTAGTTCACACAATGACCAAATTCCCCACAGTATTTATCTTATGGAGGCGGGAGGCAAATATTTGGTTATTTGTGTTTACTACAGAGCTGCCTACGCTGAAATTAAGGTAACAAACATATTTTAAAGTAATTTTATTAGCTATTCAGGATATCGTAATTCATTTCGAGAAAACCTTTTCGGATGTGCTGGTTCAAGTAATTGAAGCGCTCAAGATTCAAAACTTTCCTCTAGGCCTTTGTGATGAGTTCTTGAAGGCTCCGTTTGAACGGCAAGCTGAAATTCTATCGACGGTTTTTGAAGATAATCAAGAATAAACATTGTTGTTTGAAGTAATTTTGTGATTACAATAAATGTTTGGAAAAAATAGTTTTGTTAAAAACTCAATCTATAAGAGTAATAAAATAAATTTAATAGTTCGTGAAAGATACATCATAATAAAGTCGACTTTAAATGGTGATGAAAAAACCTTGTTTGTGAAAAACTTTTAGCCCGCTTACCAATAAGATCAAGGGTTCGGATGTTCGGATCTGCCCTAGTAATTTTTACAAATTTGGATGCCTGAACGTTAATTGAGTTTTAATTCCACAGAAAACGTACTTAAAAATGTCTCTGTGATGATATCCCGCTCCGACTTGAATTATTAATGTATTATATGTTAAAGATAGAAAAAATAGGTTTTTTTAGAATTTCCAAATCGCATTAAAATGCACTTTAAAATTAGATTCGGCAAAAAGTATATAAGTTTGGGTCCTTTCCAACGTATTGTCATTGCTTGTCTAAACCTCCTTTTAAATTAATTTAGAGGAAATTGAGGAAGTTTTCAATGAGCAACGTTTTAGTTTCGGCCACCATTGGTCAGTTGTCATTATGTGGACATTATTGATTTGTCGGTCATTGGTTATTATAAATAGGCGACTATTTGTTAGTGCAGAGGTCAGTGTAATTTGGCTCAGAGTATCGATTGACTCTCATTTATTTGACCGAGGATGCCACCGCAGACCGATGGTATTATTTTACCATTGTCGGCAATTATAAGAAAACCCAAAAGCATTCTCTCTTTTTAGCATGCCAAATAAAATGTTTTTAAAACAATCTGAGCAGTAGTTTGTAGTTTGCGTTTTCTGTTTAAAGCTTTTATTGCTCAGTATAGAATGCGAGAAACTTGTCGGAAACTTGATAATTTTGTAGAAGTAAATAAAAAAGAGTTTTTTACAAGTCCAATTCACCCCTGGTAAGACCCAACCTTTTTTAATTATGTGTATCTAAATATTTTTTCTCACGCAAATAAGCCACTATTACTGTGGCACAGAATATCGATTGACCTCCATTTAGTTACTCTATTACAATATGACGCCGCACACCGACGACTTTTTCTTGCCTCAATGGATTTTCGCAGAAAAGGAAAAGGATCCCTGCTCTCTTCTTACCATCTCAAATAAAATGTTATTTGAAACCATCTGCAAGGTTTTTATTAATACTTCGTTAAATTCTTTTGAAGTCACTTTCAGATGTCCATTGTTACTCAATGCAGACTTCGACAAACTTGCTCCGCCTTAGATAACTTTGTGAAAAACAATGAGAAGGAATTTTCTTCTAAGCACCGTTATGGAGTGTATCTGGAGGTCCACATTCTACAAACGGAGGTAAAATCTGAAGGAATTTAAAATAAAATTATTTCAGATAAAAGTGTTTATCAACGGGCACAATTTTGAGCTTACTGACGACTGGAAAGCCAAGCTGTCAGGCATTCCGTTTTTCAAGGTTCTTCTGGTGGGTTTCGACTTTAGAGTTTAGAAGTACTTTTCTTTGTTTATATTCGGGGCTTCTAGTTTAAAGCAATTATTTGATGGATTTGAATAAGTAACTTTAAAATATTTTAATTATAAAAGTTAAAAAACTACAATTTCAACTTGCTAAAAATCACTTAATAAACTCCCGCAATGTAAAATCTATCATGCCCTTCTACGTTATGAGTTATGAACTTTTGAAGTTAAAGTCAATTTAGTTAAGAAAAGTTCGACATCGTTATATTTGTCACAAACCTTACATTCATATGAAAACTGAAAAACCATTTTGTTTTCATTCAAAAACAACAAAAAAACACAATGAAAGTTGAACTGTTCATGTTCATGATCTCAAAAATCATTACGAGTTTTTGATATTCGGTCTTTTAACGAATTACTTGCACTGTTTACTTTTTGTTTACTCGCCTGTCCAATTCATTGATTTGGCGAATTTTGGTTTAAAGACGGTTTAGTTTTAATCGTCCCTTTGAATTTTTAATCTTCCCGCCTGAAAAGACGCAGAAAACTCTGGTTGTCTGAGATGGTAGCACCACGATTTCCACACCCGTAAGCAATCGGCGGCCGCGGCAAATGGGATACAATAATTAGCAACACATGCAAATACTAGCCGCAAAAGGTTGCTAAGTCTGGCGTTTCACACCTGTACAAGGTCGGCGGTCGCGGCAAGGGTAGTTTCGCCGCATGCAGTAATGAGCACCATAGCAAAACATAAGTCGAAAAGAGGTCCCTGACTTTGCTTTAACGTTATGATACTCAGGGAAGAAATGTAAAAATGAAGAAAAATTGTATCGTTTTGTAGTTTGGATAAGTTAAATGGATATAGTGGTTTCAGGAATTTCGTTGGCCAACCCCTTCGATTTGCCATGATGTTGCAAGTTTTATCGAATCTTTGAGCCCAAATTGCTATATCGCCGTCATGAACCTAAGAGGCGTTAAGGCAAAGGAAGATATCTCACGAATCCTCAACTCTATTTATGCTAAAATTTCCCACGTTGTCTATGACGGGTATTTCAACGCAAATCCTTTTGTCACAATTTGTAGAGCAGTGAGTTTCAGACTTTTCCCCATTTGGTTTTATTTAGTCCACATCTCACTCCAAAATCGCCTTTGTCAACGCAAGACCTTATAACAGAAATTTTGATGTTGTAAAACATTTCAAATCGTATATTCTTTGTGATCCTGAAAATGACGCTGACGGTTTGGTCCAGTTGTTGCATGTAAGTTTACAAATATAAACTGAGAGAGGTTCTCTGTTTTCAGGATGTTTCATCTAGCGATGACGTAGGAACTATCCAATCGATTGAGTATTTTGCGTATCTACAAAAAAATGAATTGTATTGCGAATTTCCATGGATTGATAAATCCCTACTAATTCTCAAAAATCTGTCTTTGCCTTCTTTTCAAATTTTGTGGAATTCTTGCTCTGTCAAGGACGAAAAACTTCCACAAAACATTTATCTGACGAAGGCCGGAGGGAAGTATTTAGTTATATCTGTTGGGGAATACGAAAAGAGCCAGGTTGGAAAAGTTAGACATAAATTAAGAAATACAATATTCAGCGCGTTACAATTCACTTCGAAATCGATTTGTCGAAGATTCTGGATCGAGTGATTGAAAAACTGCAGCTCGAGGAATTCTCTCAAACTCTCCGGAAAGAATTCATGGGCGCCACCACGAACGGACAAGCTGAAATTCTATCAACAGCTTTCAACCATGGAGGAAACGAAAATTAAATGACCGAAAACCTTTTGTATGTGTTGTTCTAACATTTGTATGTTGCTTTTTTAATAAATCGTTGTTAAAGTAAATTAAACAATCTTTTCTTGGAAGACAAAATGACACAGAAAATGTTAAAGTGAAAAGCGCTTAGACCGAAACAGGCATCGTGAAAAAACGTTAATGGAAAGTTTTATTTAAAAGCTGTAGCAGGCTTTTTTTCTAAAGAAAACGCAGTGAAAACTTTTATTCTAAAAGTGATAAAAGTTTATTAAGTCATCTTTTTAAAATTTTAAACGAATGTTTTAGTTGAATGGGAGATTTTCCCTAGTTTCTGAATATTTAGAGTAAAATTTGCAACAAAACGCTGCTGCAAAGTTTGAAAATATGACTTGAAGACCTTAAATTGCAAAATAGCACTGCCTAGAATTTAGTTTTGGCAGACGAGTTTAGATTTTAGATTTCCATCAGATCCATTCCAATCTTAATGATTGGTTCATCGCTTACCTTTGTATAAGGTTAAAATTCATATCTTTTTTCACCTAAAACAAACCTTAAAGTGGCCTTTTTTTAGTTTCTGTTCAATAAAACAAACAGTTTTTTCAGTTTGAATACAACTACGTTTATTTGAAAGATCGTTAGCCTATGCTGAAAAAAAACGATTTTCCAAAATTTCTTTAAAAATTAAAAAAAAACTAAAATAATTTTGAAAAAACCTTCATTTTTCGAATAAATTTGATGATTTTGTTATAGGTTCAGCTGTTTTGATTAGTAGTATCAAATCCTACTCCTCTGTTTGCCCTTTTCTGATTTAAATTTTGCCTTTTTGTGACTTTTCAAAAAATGATAGCTCATGACGTCAGGATCCGTGAATCTTTTCCCTTATCCGGTAGCCCCTTTAAAATTTACGACGTGCAAATGTTATCAGTAGCCAAGAAACATTGATTCACCAGCTACTGTTTCACAATGAAACTAAAAACCACACTTTTTTGTCTACTTCTAACTTGTATTTCGACGAATTCACTTCAATGTTATAAGCACGAGGAGAAACAAGATGGAGGACAAATTGATAACAGTCCACAGGTATGTGTTTTTTTTTTAAATTTAAGATATAATTTAAAAAAATAAAATTTAGATAATTGTGAATTGCACCGGAGGTGTTAATTTTTGCGTCACCGCGAAAAGAGAAGGAGGCATGGGAGATATTACTGATTATGACTGCGCAAACCCTAATTACGACTGGTTAACTTGCACGGTAATCAATTTATAAATTTCAAATTTTAAAAATCAATTTTCAGAAATCCGGAACTACTTCTAAAGATGGTCCAGTTTATACCAAAGTCATCTGCTGCTCTTCTGATCTCTGCAACTCTTCTCCATACCTATTTTCTGCATTCACTTTTATTTGCATAGCCATTAGTATGTATTATTAAATCTGCATGTATTCTGTGATCTGCAAACTACTATGACGTCACAGGATGCAGTATGAATAGCGTAATCAAACGTAGCAAATTGTATAAGAGCAGCGCCTTCGATGAATAACTTTTTTGCGGCACTCTACTTCCTTCTTGGTTTGTGTTTGGTTGAAATAAAACTTTTCTTTCATTTTTTTTAGATCTACGTACTGAAGTTTTACATAATATAGGCATAATATAGGCCTACAAAAACTTTCGCATTATTTAAAAATGGCACAAAAGAAAGTTTTATTTCCTAAATTACACAAAACTCATGCAAAACTTCGATAAACTTCGACAAAAACTTTTAGAATATTTTTGGTTTTACACAAAAAAACCAAAAATAATTTTTGTGAATGAATGAATAAATTCAAAACCTGTCGTAAATTTTTTAAAGTTAATTTGAGTTTACAGTTATTTAAAGCTAATTTTTAAAGCTAATTTGAGTTTACAGAAAACAAGAAACAATTATTTCTTGTTTTCTAATAGTTATTAATTCGATGAAAATAAGATTACTTGTTTCCACTGTTTCTTGTAATTTAAAAAAACAAGTTTCAGAGCTGTGGATAAGAAACGCTTTTAGTTTCATGAATTTTCATTTATTCGATTGTTTTCGTTAATGTTTTGGCAAAAAACCATTGAAAATTCAATTAAATAAATTAGGTTGCCAAAAACAACAACTAAAACCAATCTCAAAATTCACTGCTAATTGTGTTTATGTTTTGCTTGGCAAACAAAGTCATTTAATAGAATCGACAACAACTATAACATCTTTTAAAAAAACATTACTTCAGGTTTTTTTAGTTTCGGAAGTTACCAGCCTTGGTCAAACAATATAAAATGCAAGAATGAGCTTTATTGATTGCCTACTTCGGGTTTGTTGGTATTGATTTAAGAATCTGAAATAGAAGTAATTCAAACGAGGAAACTAAAATTTAGTAAATATTGAATTGCCTTGTTAACTTTGCTTCTAGCATTACCTTTTTCACTTTGCTTTGTCTTATCACTTTAACTTCACAACTTACTATGGTACTTTTTTCCAAACTTTCATAGAACAGGGAAGTCAACTTTACGTGCTTTTCAATGCCTCCTTTGGCTATAATTGTCCTTCCGCTGTCGCTCTTTTAGAACTCAATTCGAAATCTTTGTTGCCGGATGTCCACTCGATTTCCCAAGAGACGAATTGTTTGGGCTTTGATAGGCGAGTTTGTTTGTCCACCGATTCCCAGGCTGGTCCCATTCTTTTTTTGCTCATTGCTCTTGTCTGAAGTAAAGCGAGATAAAACAGACTCCACTTTTGATAAGTATTTCAAAACATAAAATTGAAGAAAATGGTCTTCGTTCGGTCAGGGATCCCAGATCTTCTTTCCTTGCGTATGGTCACGGATAGATGTTACAGCTGAGCGACGTGAAATTGGATACGCGGAGAGAGTACACTTTGAATTATGCGTCGAAATGTACCTTCCTCTTCTCTCTCTATCTCTCTCTCTTTCTCTCTCTCAATCTCTCTCTCAATCTCTCTCTCTCTTTCTCTCTCTCTGTCTCTCTGTCTCTCTTTCTAGCCCTCTCTCTATCTATCTAAGAGGCATTTTGGTTACGCCATACCTGTTTCCAAAACTGAAAAAAACAGCTCAATTACCAAAACAACTTCATCATTTATCACTTTTTCTAACTTTAGAAAACTCGCAGAATGACAAATACAAATGGTTGACCGTAAATAACCAGCTTTTAAGCAAATCCCATTATTTGCGACTATAAACAGAAGTAATCAAATAAGTGGGATTGTTTTTCAAGCCGTGTTTTGCGTCATGTTGTGTTGTTTGCATACCACGATACAGTTAACAGAATTTGTGCGTGATCACGTTGTTTTGACTACTGTACCATGGCTAAAAACCAAAGCATCGGTTACGTTGTAAATAGTCGGTTTATTCGTCTCTCAAATTTTGAAGCTAAACTTTAATGTCTTACTTAATCTAACCACATGTGTTTGTTGCTAAAGTTTTTTGAATTATCACTTATTATCATACTTTAATACTAAGACAAATATATAACAAATGGTTGAATGGTATTACTTTCAATACAGCAAAACAGGTCAAGGGTTCGATTACCCGATAATGACCATTTTTTATTCTCAAAGTCAACTGTTGCTATTTTCCAATACTATAAGGTGTACCGTGTGCTAAACCCGCACTTTTTTGAACGCCTTCATTTGCGTCGCATAAGTAAAACAGCGTCGAATCGCAGAAAATTACGGCGAAAGCGCCCCAAGTTTTTGCCAACGGTATGTGTCGATTCGAAAATGTGGTAAGCAAATTTTTGGAAAAATGCCCGTCGGCTTACCGACCTTCAGAGGTGGTCCAGACTGCCTCTCACACGCCTAAATTGGTGGTCCAATTGGCCTTTCCAGATCTATAAGTAGAGTTTTGTGGGTCTCTCACTACTAAAACTAAAAACGCCTTTCTACCGCCAAAACACAACCAATGTAGGGGTTTGGGGAGCAACCGCTGTTTTGAATTATAAGTTACACCTTTAACCGTTTTTAGCTTCAGTTTGTGTTTTGGGGCGTTTCTTGGTAGAGAGAGTATACAAAAATCTTCGAAGCACGGTGTAGCCCCTCATTCTTTGCAACATTTAAAAAAACTCTAATTAGCGGGGATCGTTTTCAATAGGAATAGAGTTTGAATGCAGTTGTTTTCTTCGCTTTGTGCACTTTTCAATTCACCTCTCTCCAAAACATGAAAGGTCAGTACCCTTCATAAGGATGCGCTAATTTCCGTTTCAGCATTTTTTCTGAAAACCTCAAATGAAGCCCCAGGCAATTGTCATGCCAGCTAAAATTAGTTCGCATTTCAAATTCAAGAACATTTTTTGTGCTCTGAAAGGTGAAGCTGACGTGAATGTGTTTTGATCACCCCGCGGATATCATTCATGTTGTGCTCTGCGTTTTAAATGTTTTCCTGCCCTGCGCCGCTGGGCGACAATCAAGCCTCGAGTTGTGCGAATTCCGAGTCGCAAATGGCGGAAACGCGCGCCTTCTTCAGCGAGCCACACGTTTTGCGGCAGACGGGCGGTGTAAAAAGCGTGCAGCTGCTCGTCTTCCGAGAGAAGGGGACAACAAGCATCGGCTCGCTCAAACGCCGGCTAAACAAATACCACCCGGAGACGGATACCTCCTTTTTTGTTACTTTTTCATTGGCATTCTGGAGAAGGCTCTCCCGTATGCGTCACGTCTAAATTAGATCCAGCCGCTTAGCCCGGGCACTTTTGGGCGATTGATCGCCGTCAGGCACTCTCAGTCTCTCGTTTTTTGACAAATTCGCACCCTGTGTTCCGGCGAAAGAAAGCCGTCCGTGCATAATTTACTCGCGCGTAATGGCCAGGCCGAAGTACTGCCGTTCCAACGAACTTGTTGACCTCTCAACGTTAGCTGATTGATTTTTCACAAATGTTTTGTCAATGAGATCGTGATCTCCGTCCCTGATTGTTAGACTTTGGCCTGAAAACAGAGATATTTACACGCTTGAGTTGGATTCGAGGTTTTTGCCCACCTTAATCCTTCGAAATGGTGCAAAAACACATTCTTAAGTTGAGGATTTGCTCTTGATTTTAGATGGGCCTTTTTCAAGGGCATTCATCTAAGATTCAAAAGTCCATATTCTTTACGATGTTACTCAAACTAACAAATCATTGTTTTGTAAGGGTACAAAACGAGTACCCTACAAAACGATTGCTTGAAAATCTGGTAAAAAAAAACTCCAAAAAACAACAAAATCGTAACTTTCGCGAAAAGAAAGAAAAAAATTAGCGTGATTTTGACAAAATGTAAATCGGTTTTTTAAATGTATTTATACTCTTTATTCAACGATTGACCCTTCTCAAAACCTTGATTACATGCATAAGTGTAAGCCATGTTTTTGTGTGCATTGAACAGCTGTAGCTATCATACATGTGCCGTTTTCATAGAGAAATTTGTTAAAAAAAACAAATTTAAAAAACTATTCAAAATTTTTTTTAAACTTTTTTTAAAATTCAATTTTTTAAAGATTCAATTTTTTAGATTTACGATTTAAAGAAAGTTTTTTAAGAAATGTCGTTTCACAATATTCCGCAATAAAACCATTTTATGAACACAACTTGTATTTATTAGCATTTACATTCTCATGATCCCAGATTTCTTAAAACGGTGTTGTTTTACGTTATAGATAAGGTAAAAGAAGCTTTTGTTAATGTTATACCAGTGTTATATTTTACACTATTCATTAAAGGTGCTTTTTGCCACCATGACGAACAGATACATGAAATTCTGTTTAATCCGCGTTTCGCCAACTTTGGCTTTGTATTTTTTGAACATGTTTGTATTTCGGATATTTAAAACGCTGTTAAACTCGAGGCATAATGGATTGCTTTTCTGTTGGTTGAACAAAATGAAGCACGTTGTAAACCACAACACAAAACCAAGCCGCAGCCGTTTGAATGTCCCGCCACGCTCATCGTTACTATTTACTGCTCTCATTTGCGCACTCCCGACATAATTTTACCGCTGTATACATATTTTGTTTGAAAATCCCCCAATCTCAGTAAATTGGCACAAATATTGCAAGATATTTAATGTTTTCACTCCGACTGCTTTAAAAGAAGGACAACATCGCATTTGTCAGGTTACAAATCACGCAAACAGAATGTTACAAATTTAAATTATACGCTCTGATTAGTTTAAATAAAAGAAAGGAAGTGTTTTTGAAACACGACGTTTAGCTTCTTTGGATGGAAAACCCCTGAAAAGTCAATATTGGCTAATTTATTTATTCTCTCACTGCTTGACTTGTGCCGCTGCTGTCAAGAACAAGTGTTTATTTGCTCAAAATCATTCCCACGCGGAGTCAGCGATGTTTTCGATTGAAGAGGTTACCTGGATTACTGTAGAAAAGAAGAGAAAGTGGCAAAATCTATTTAATGTGTAACGTATTAAAGGAATTTTCAGGAACCTCTTTGCGTCTTCTTTTTGCAAGTGGTGCTCATTATTCTAAGTTCTTGAGGCGGCCGCCGATCTCGTACGGGTGTGAAACTTGCGGCGCTACCATGTCAGACAATTAGAGTTTTCTGCGTCTTTTCAAGCAGGAACATTGAAAACTCCAAAGTGAAGACCAAAAAGCCGATAAACCGATGGATGGAACCTGCGCGTAAATGACGTGCACATAGTTCGTAAAAACGCCTGCTATCTAGGTGCCAGTCGCCTGGAATGGCCACAAAAATGCAAATTTCTCCAAAACGACTCAAACTGTTATATACTTTATAAAATAACATTTAAAGCTTTTCATGTTGAGATAAAGTTTAAAAAAAAGGTTCCTTACTGCCCCTTAATGAAAACTAGCATCGAAAATTGAAAAGACTGAAGTATCGATTCAAAACAAAAAAAAATTACTATTTTTCCTCAATTCTCCATTGGACGTGCCACTCCTCACTTTTTGCATCTCATTTCCTCTCATTCCCACATGTCCTCCCGGATTTATCTCTCTTGCAAATCCGCAATATGACGTGAGAATGTGTACTCAGCAATTTTCCCTCGCCCCTCTTCAGCGATGCAAGCGAGAATCAACCGCCGCACGAGTTTTGGATCCACTTCCAGCCTTCGGAGGAGTAGTGTTTCTTCCAAAGATATACAAGCGATACAAATGGCACTTCAGGTAACTTTTAAGAAAACAAATTGGATAAACAAGTGAGATTTCAGAAGCAACAGAAGGTTACGCCACAGATTCTCCTTGCCATTTTGATACTTTATCCAGTGATCTCGTTTTTCTATATGTATTCTGTTCATCTTCATGGAGGAAGGTTATGTGAAGTGAGTTTGATTCAAGCGGAAATGGTCCCAGGCTAATCCGAATACTTCCCAAAGAGCAGAAAAGGTTGCAAGGCTAAATTAAAACAAAACATTTCATTATTTTTTATTTTTTCCAAATCGAAAACTGAAAGTTGTAAATTGATCATTAGGATTTCTTTTTGCTGCTTTTTTATTGAAATTAATTTGGAACCAAACATATTTTTCTACATCAAATTCGTTAAACTTTCATGATTCATCCGGTCGCGAGTTCAAAGTCTCTTCTTGTTTTCCTCCCAAAGGTCATGTGTTTCAAAGGTTGTTGTCAAAACAATTTGAGAATTCATAAATTCAGTTAAAAATTACCCTTCTCGTTCTATTTATACCTCCATCACATGGCGTTAAGTGCTCTTCAAGCGCGAGATAACTTAGTTTGAGAGTGAGTTGATCTCTGAATTGCAAGAAGGGAAATAAATTTCATGCTTAGTCGCGGTTAGTTGGCTAACTTTTTGATAAACGGTAAACACAACCGGACCTTCCCGCATTTCAAAATTTATCGCGGGTCCTATCAGATATAATATTACTTAACAAACGTTTTTAATGAAAACAAAAACTTGTCGTGGGTCGGATCCGAACCCTCGCTCGACATGTGTTTTGTAAATGACCCGGATGGGCCACCCGCTGTGGTCACTTTTGTTTCTTAGAAACAGCGAACTGTTTCCCATTACAACAAAAATACAAACTGTCTGTTTAAATTGAATTTCATTTTTGACGAAGCACCTTTTTGACCTTTTTGACCAGTGAAAATGTATAATGCTGACACTTTCAGTAGAATGAAATTGTGATTTTAATCTAAATTTATAATCATAAAAAGCAGAAAAAATAATGAAAGCAGTTTAATCTTTTTTCGTTTGTCCATGAAAATTTCCTATTTTGATTGATTTCCTCAAAGTTGCGAAAAAAATGGAAAAAGAAAACAAATTTTTTATATGAAAAGTTAAAAGCTTCAGCAGTTTTTTAAACAAATTGTGGTCGTAATTCAGTTTTGAAAGTTTTTTTAGTTCAATCAAGCCAAATCAAAATTGTCTACTATTTGGTATTTTCAATTTATAATTGTTCTTTCAGAGTCTCTCCTGGGTATTCGGTCGCTGGCCCTTCTTAGCCCAAATTTCCCCACCTATACTGGATCCAGTAGCCTGGAAATGCACTCTTGTCATAACATCCCTTCAAATTATCTTCCATGCTGTTCTTCCTCACGATGACGTCACTGTTTTAACGCCAACCGGTAAATTTTCTTTTAGAAAATGTTCCTCAAACCAATTTTAGGTGAAATAAAACGACACGTGAACAGCTTCAGTTCCTTGCTCCTTCTGTTGCTCCTTTATATGCTCGGTGCTGGCATTCGACTTTACCCTCCGAACGTCATTTTGGTTCATTTTAACTCAATCGTGGCTTGTATGGCAGTCCTTTGCCTTGTGATCTACTTGGCATTGTACATCCATTATCGAATGGGTGAAAATTACGAAGGTTTGCCTTATTTGTTTATTGATTTTATTGATTTTCTTTAGTCACCACCCTCCCCGAACTTTGTTTCGGAGTTGAATTGAATCCACACTTCCTCGACATCGATTTGAAACACTTTGCTAGATTCGGATTGGGTTACTCTCTTTGGGGACTGTTGGCCTTGTCTGCTGCTTTGCAACAGTTTACGACTTCTGGGAAAATATCAAGTAGGTCTTTTTGAATAAAGTTTTTATGGTGTTTTAGCTTCTTTGTTGTGTCTGACAGGGCTCCAATTAATGTACATTGGAAGGAAGACGTGGCAAGAAGAATTGGAGTTAAACTCACTTGATTCAACCACGTTCAACTGTGGGATTCTGAGGCTATGGACTGATATGGTGATTAACACACTCACATGTACACACATAGTTACACACTCACATGAACACATACACATTTGCCCACATGCATACATTCACACACACGTACACACCTATACACATACACACGTACACATACAGACATTCACACATAGACACACACTCACATGCACACATACACATATTCCCACGCGCACACACTTACATATACACACACTTTTCTTTCAGGTCTGGTTCCCAATCATCTGCACCTCTCCCAACATTGCCATTCTCCACGCGCCAAAGGGTCTTTCCCTAATTTCTTGCCTATTCTTTACTCTCCTTGGAGTAGTTTCAATTCTTCTCACTGCTGCCATCGATAACCAGAAATTCGATTTCAGGTAGCCAATTTTTCCTTTCTATATATCAATTTTGAACTTCAGAAGAGCAAAAGGAAATCTCAAGATCAGAGGAGTCGATGCCTTTTTCATCACGGCTAAGTTTAAAACTGAATCGGGAGACACTCACGCAAACTTACTGCTTGGTAAGGCAGAATTTCGACGTGTTGAAATTGTGGTTCAGGAAGTGGCTATTGGACTTATTGCCGACATCCGAACTATCTCTCTGAGATGCTTACCTTCCTTTCCTTTTGCTTGTTACAGGGGCGATCTCCGGTGTTTACTTACTTCCCATTTGTTTTTATTACGGGTGGGTCATTTCATTGTTTTACGGTACTAAAATTAACGAGACCCTCAGTTTCCTTTATGAAAGTGTGCCTTTTAAACTGTTTTAAAACTTTTCCTTTACTTTATTATTTTTCCATGTCCTTCCAAGGATGAGGTTGAAGGAGGCCCATTATTTTTTCCCTATAAAAACGTTCAAAAAGGCACTTTCAAGTACATATAAACTATACTTTACATAATTTTTTTAAAAAACAGGTGTTTCAATTCGATTTTTTTTAAAATTTAAATTTAATTTAAAGTTAAAAATCTTCAATAAACTGCGGAATCCTTCAAAGTAACGTATTTCAGGTTACTTATTCGTTCGGATGCTGTCCGATGAAACTAGATGTCTCGTAAAGTACGGGCAGTACTGGATTCAACACAGCTGCAGGGTGCCTTTCCGCTTGATACCGGGAGTCTATTGATTTTGTCCGGTTAATTGGGTATTTTGATTAAATGAATTGTTTTGTTCTTATCAATCGAGGACTACCAAATATACAGTTTGCTCTTATTTGTTTAACTTCATTATGTACCCTATATAAAAAAGCGTTCATGGGGTGCCCATTAGCAGGCCAATAAAGCAGCCGCTTGTTTGTCCCTGAATGCGCACCCGTACCATATCGGCGGCTCCCGAGATAGGGGTTATATAAGCGGATCGCAATTAGACGACATCGTTCATACCAATGGACATATACTAAAATTGGAACAATACAGAGAAGATTAGCATGGCCCCTGCGCAAGGATGACACGCAAATTCGTGAAGCGTTCCAAATTTTTTGATCATTTTGGAGATTTAGTTTTACAAATCCAAACTGATCAAACTAACGTTGTGATAAAAAAAACCAGTTGTTTTTCCTGTGCTGCGTGGCTTCAATTTATCCATTAGGTAAAAGAATGTTTATAATGGCGAAAATACAAATGTATTGCATATTGAGAAATTTAGGTAGTTCTTTGAGATACCACAATCGAATCACACGGGAGGCAGCATTGGTCGGGTACTAGCACGTCTCTTTGAGCGTTGAGTTGTAGAAACAGCAGAAGCCCTCCTAGAAGAGGGAGTTGACGAATGAGTTCGCCTACTGAAAATGAACATTTCAAATTGTTAAACTACAAGTTTGCAAACCTTGCCGATGGTCGGCATTCAAAATAATATTCATCAAGGAGGGCGTCTTCATAAGAAGGAGGAGGTGAAGTACCACACCTGAAATATGTTATTAAATTTTACAAAAAAGTTACTTGTATTGTGAGTTTTTTTTTTGAAAAAGCTAAAAAACTAAAACTACTTTTTGAAGAAAATAATACTCACTCATGTTGATGTGAAGTGTAAAGTGGAGGTGAAACCTCGGCTTTCTTTTTCTTGTCTTCTTTGGCCGCTTGAGCTGCTCTTTTTCTCACATTTCTAGCTTCTGAAAATTAATTTTTAGATGAACAAATAAAACATTTAAAAATAGTTATTTATGGCTAGTTTACTTTGAAAAGTTCCAAAAATAGCATTTTTAACGAAATACATTTTTTAATTGTTTAAAAATTAAGTGTAAAATTGTTTTTGTTCAGTTTGCTAAACGTTAAAAGTGAAGTTTATATTTTTTAAAGTAGAAATAAAAGTTTTAATAATTTTCAATTTTTAAAAATTTAATAAAATTTTACACATATTTTTAAAAAATTATTAATGAGTATTAATTTTGTAGAACGCTCAAATTATTTTTACAGTTCAATTTATTTTTGCGTATTTTAGCCTCTTCATATTCCATTGCCAACGTCAAACGGCATATATTTTGGCCGCGCTCCATAGGCCTGGATTTAAAGGACTGCCTATGCGCCGTCGATACGCCCAACTTCAGCCATTATTATTAAAGCCCAGGCATTAAGTTATACCTACAATTTGGTATTTTTAGGCTTCTAAATTATTAATCTACATGTTAAAATTAAAACCAATGCGTAAATAAATCTAGTTAGCTTGTAAAAATTCAGGGAGTTTTTGAGGGCCGATTCGCATTGGGGCGCGATTACGTTCTGCGGTAAGCAATGTAGCAAAATAAAGCCTTTCGAGATTAATTTAACGAGAATTACAAAAAGTTAAGCATAATTTGATGTTTGAAAGGATCAATCAAATAATTTCACAAAATTTAAAACTCACTTTCTATAGTTTTAAAATTCTTCTCTCGCAGACGGGCTGTTATCCGTTGAACAACACGGCGTGTTCTTCTCATTTCGACGATTCTGTCCAAATCCCACTGCTTGCATTTGTTGATTCCTACGAGCATGGCTACTACCATCCCAATACAGAAGACTATCGTCGGTAGGACGATCGATGTCATCTGAGCTTCTGATGGGACGAAGTACTCGTGCTCCATTTCTGCTCTGAAGTTTATTTTGAGCTAAAGTAAATGAAAAATCAGAAATTTTTAAAAAAAACAGTTACATCGGGAAACTGAAAGAATATAAATTAAATTTATATATTTTAAAAAACTAACGGTTTATGGGTGAAAATAGGGTGAAAGTTGAAAAATTGTGTTGAACCTTGGATTTTGGAAGAACAACAACTGATAGTTTTTATCTCACGTATGAAATAGTGCAACTTTAAATTGTTTAAAAAAATCAGCTCAAAGTAATTTGAACAAAATTGTTTCAAGCTGACAGCTGAAAAAAACTGGGTTCGCAAAATTTTGCATTCATTTTTTATTGAAAACTTAAGTTTTAAGGTAAACTTAAAAAGTCAGTAAAATAGAGTACAGGACAATTAAAGAAAGTAAAAAAAATTACAAAAAAATTACATAATAAGTAGAATATCGTTTTTTTTAACGAAAACAGGAAAAATAAACTTTTGTTTGGGCAGAGTTCTCTATAATCCAAAGGAAATCAATATTATTGACGTTACTTTCATGCTTTTTTAAGCATAAAAAAGACGACGGACTATTTTAAGACTGTAATGACCGCTTTGTTTCAATAATAGTAGATGACTCTTGAAAACAAGAGGCAAATAGGGAATTACGTGTTGGCTAATGGTAGGGTGGGGCTAGGATAATTACAGGTTTCTCAGGCGAGAGAGGGGAATAAATAAAGAAACCTGCATTTACATACGGAAAACGAAAGGTAGAGCAAGCAATTAGGGAAAAAGAAGAAAATGACATACAATAAAGAAAAAAAAACATAAATTGAAAACCAAATTTATAATTGACATTAAATTTAGAAACTCATTGAACAAAACTAAAAATGAATGTTTTGCTATTTTTAATGTAGTTTATAAAGTCGCACTTTGTTGAAAAAAGTATAAATAAATAATTTGCTCATAAAGTGGTTTATTCAATGTTTTGAAATCATTTTTGTTAGTTTCGGTAATAATAAATTGAATTTAGACTAAAAACATGAAAACGCTAATGCCACAATTGGATTTTCAAAGTTTTTCGTGTGTTTTCCTTCTGAAGGGAAGGCATACCCAAGAAAAATGAGTTTCCTCGGCCTCATCTCCTCCAAACCTGCGGCAACACATTGATTCCAGATGCGGTGATCGATGGCTCCGAAATTAGCCATAGAAACACTATCCGGAGGGGGGAATTATATATAAATGGGACATGCAAAGCAGAAAACGAGCGAATATATGCTGTGGAAGAAGTCGCCTGCGGGAACGTATCGATCCCTTCCAATTTAGGGACCGTCTACGGGAAGGCCTTCAATAAGAGGCATCGCGGGCTCATTCGAAGCGCATAAAATGACTATTACGAGTGGAAAAAACCTTTTTCAGCCCCGAAAACCTATAAAGAATATAGAATATTTCCTTTTTCTTTACAAAATTTTAGAAAATATAAAATTATTCAACTGAAAATGTGGTAAATACTCTTAAAACCGATAACTTTTAAAGTTTCAAGTGATACTGCTGTTTTCACGCGTACGAGTCAGCCGCCTTATTGAATTGCTCTCGCACCCGTACCACATCGACGGCACCAAAGATAGGGGTTATATAAACGGATCGCAATTAGACGACCTCGTTCATACCAATGGACATATACTAAAATTGGAACAATACAGAGAAGATTAGCATGGCCCCTGCGCAAGGATGACACGCAAATTCGTGAAGCGTTCCAAATTTTTTGATCTTTTTGGTTCAGTTTTAAACTTATTAAAATACAAATCTATATTAGCTGGCCTCTAAAATTGTTTTTTTAAAGATGCTTCATTGGTTGGCGTCCAACCTCGAAAAAAAAACGTTTGTAGATATATTTTTAAAAAAATTTACAATAGCAGGGTCGTTCCTTAAAGCAGTTTCATTTTTTTCCACTACGGTAAAACGTTTTGTAGATTTAAATTTTGTTAATTACAGTATCCCTCAATTTTCGTTCGTGCATTTTGCAGCCAATTCCGTTCCTGAAACCCAAAGGACAAAGCGTCAAAATAAATGAGTCTAATTTGTAATGGCGCGATTTCATGCAAAAAAGCTGTCACCCCATCCATCATGCAAAATAAGCGCTTGCATCCGGAATAAGGATTCTAAAGCAAGAACAAAGCCATTTTCAGGAAGAACAAAGCTCGTGTCGGAACATTTATTGAAGGATGTTTTTGAATGACTAATCTGTTATTTTCTTTTTTTCCAGATTATAACCGAGAATTCGATCAAAAGTGCGGGCGGAATAAAAAAGAATCAAGAATGATAGGGTGTTTTACCGGTTGTGAACACACACGCATACACTCTCACACACGCACACATACATACACAAAATGGAGAGGGAGAGAGAAAGATGCAGAGAGGGAGACATATACAGAAATAGAGAAAGAGACAAAGAATAGGGTGAAGAGGCAGTGAGAGAGAGAGGGAGAGAGAGAGAGAAAAGAAAAAGAGAGAGAGGCACCAGACAAACAGAAGGTATAGAACGATGTATTTGATTCTAACAAAGTTTTTTTTCAAGAAACTTTATTTCCAATGAGAGAAACCAGCTCACAGGCCGCACGGAAAGCACTTCAAAATCTGATATCCATGATTCATAAAAGCATCAAATTCAGTAAACTTCACATAAAAGCTGTAAAATCTCTTAACATAAGGGAAGGTGAAATCACGCCTTTGGCACTTCTTCGATGTTTCGCAAGGAGGTTACCCGCACAGTTGAAGAGATCACATTGTTGTGGCGTTCGTCGATGAAATCGAAGTCACTCGTGTCTTGATTCACTTCTCTGAAGATGAAAAAGTTAGTCTGAAAATTGAAAAAAAGCTTACTGCGTTTCCTGGAGTTTTCCAGTTTCAGTGACAACAATGTCTTTGTGGACGGAGCGCCGACGTCTTGTACAGCAACCACATCGAATTCTACAGTAGGCGTAGATCAGAAGAAGGAGGGCTAGGGAGAAGGCCACTAAGGTGATTAAGATCAGCATGTGGTTGAATTCGGTATAACTGAGACCCATCTGAAAATAGAATTTCAAAAATTTAACAACAATGAAAAAATGAAATTGAAACAGAAACGGACAGAAAATAAGTTACTGAAGATTATTTATTTAAAAAAATAGTCGGAATATTTTTTTTCATTTGTAAAAGTACAATGAAAACGTGATTTTGTATATTTTAAAAAGCAAAACATAAAGTTATGGGCGGTCTGAGGAATCACACTAATGGACAAAAGAAGTATAAGACATGAATGTTGCATCTATAGGCGCTAGACTAATTAATCTTAGCGACGTTCGTTTTGTCACGTTCTTTTGGATTTTGTGCTTCACTAATTACTCGCCGCTCACATGATGACACCTTTGAAAAATAATTGTTTTGCCCTTACTTTGAACATTCTTAAAATGTTTTTAAAAGGTCATTGAAAATTCGTAAGAGACCATGGAAAACGTCCTTTTAGGAGAATCATTCTAAAGGATGTGTTGAAAATTAAAGCAAAAAGTAAAGACACTTTTTCTTAAAGAATAAGTGGAAAAAATTGAAATCGATAAGCGACGGTCCACAAAACGTAACTTTTCAATTATGAAACGTTGCAAAAAGAAAAATC
The DNA here is from genome assembly GCA_022343465.1 of Oscheius sp. G VE-2021. Classification (NCBI taxonomy): domain Eukaryota; kingdom Metazoa; phylum Nematoda; class Chromadorea; order Rhabditida; family Rhabditidae; genus Oscheius; species Oscheius sp. G VE-2021. Next base: position 552,837 of record JAJQXH010000028.1, read on the forward strand.
TGGCGGCCCTGGCTGATGAATAGGAACAATCTGATGCGTCAGGAATCGAAGCTCGGCAAAATTCGATTGAATCAACAATAGATCGGATGACTGCGGGAGTTGGGAACAATGGCAACAGCATTGGACGCATTTGTAGTTTAGAGGTAACAAACTTTGAAATTTTATGTTTTAAATACTATCAATTTTCAATTAAACGGTACACTTTGAGGTTTTTGATTAGGGGTTGCATCACAGAGAATTACATTCACCTTGTTGTGGAAACCCAAAGATGTTGTTTCAATCTTGAGTGCCTTGTAATTTGTATTCACTGCTGTGTTAATTAACTATTTAATTGGTGTACTGGTAGAAATTTGATTAGGCTTTGTTTTTCTACGGGAGTTTGATTGCGTGGGTTAGCGAAACACGTAATTTTGGGAAACATTCCTAATTTTGGCTACTTTTTCAATAAACAGTTTGCAAAAAGTTACTTAACGGCCATTGATAGTGGATTTTCAGCAACCTTGCCGGCTCGGGCGGGCCAGCTTTCGAAACAAACAACAAGGGTTCGGATCCACCCCCGTTCAAAAAGTTTCTTTTTAATAAAAACTTTGAAAGAAAAATTATGATGTTTTATAAAATGTTTGAATCATGTATAGTATTTAAAATGCGCGTAACAACATTTAACTTGTAGCGGATCCGAACTCTCGATGTTTGGCTGGTATGACACACTGCGCGGAGCCACCCTCGAACACAACTAATTGTACAAAACACAAAACACAATAAATTCTGCTCAACTAGATTTTAGCCACTTTTTCTGCTTAAGGACAGTTAAATATTGAAACTAGTGTTTTGCCGCTGTTAGTCATGCTCATAAATAGGTTTGAAGGCTAATAAAATATGTTCATCCAGTTGAATTTGAAATTGCAATTTTAATACAGAGAAATCTGAACTGAAACGTTTCGTGGAATAGGTATGGCGCAGAATAGGCGGTGTCTATCAGGGGGAAACCGCGTAGCTGAAAAATGGAGGAAGGGTCAGGGGGCTTGGCGGCTGGCGAGGACGGCTGTCCGCTGTACCTACTGAGACATGTGTTGCGGCAGTGTGAATGGGCGATGCGCAGGGAAGGCTCCCAGACAGGAAACATGATGGATTGACAGAGGGGTTAAAAAATAAAAGTACTCCCAGCCTCTATTTATCCTAGGATTTTTGAGCCACTCAACCCTGATGAAAGTTGAAATGGGGGAGAAGGGTGCGGTGGGCTCCACGCTGTAAAACGTTCGCAAGTCGTTTCCGCAGGGAGAAAAAGTCCTGCAAATGTGGGAGGGATGCATGCGTTTTAAAACTGGCGCCCCTTCGTACAGCAGATGATGAATGCGTTTTTGGCAAAATGCCTTTTGGGAAGGTGCGCTCGGAGGAGCAGAGGAGGCAATGAATTCTCCTGAAGCGTGACTGCCATGAACTATGCGACATTTTCTATTCGTCAGCTCACGCGATGCTCCAAAAAGTAAGGAAAAAACGGAAGAAGGGTACCTTAAAACACTTTGTACATAAGTGTTTCAAAAAATGGCCTACTTTTATAAAGTTAAAAACAGAAAACTGAGGATTACCTAGCAAATACCCATGTTTGGTCCTGACCTTCGCCCTATTCTTCCAGGAACAAATGGAATTTCCAAATGCAGCCAATTTGCGAGTTTCGTTCCCAGAGAAGTTTTTTTGTTTAAAAGACCACAATAAAGTCCTTTTTGTATTTTAATTTTATCTCCTCTTCTTTTTCCTGCATGAAAAGAGTTCAAAATTCGTTATAAATCTTTAAAAAACTAAGTTTTTTTGCTCTGATTTTAATTTCCAATTTTAATTTTTCTAATTGCTTACCACAAAAAAATCTCCACAAAAAAAATCTAAATTAACACTTTAAAAAAATTTTTTATTTTAATTCTAATTTTTCTTCACCAACAGAACAGTTTTTCTATGTTTTCGGAAAATACGGGCAAATTTACTTTTTCAAAACTGAATAATTCATGAGTAAGTTTGTTTTGATGAATATTCATGACTAAAAATGTTGTGCTGGCTTGAAAAACGATTTTTTTTCTTTTTGTTTGAAAATTGAGTCAGAAATGAATAATTCTTTAACTTTTTTAGAAAGTGAAATAATTGTTTGATAAAAGTTTTTAATGTGTTTTTTTTCCTTTTTGTATGTATCTCGTTTTTTGTGTTATCTCGCTTTTTTTCGCTTTTTCCTAGGACAAATGAAAAATCTTTTATTTGGAGTTTCTTTTATTTATTTTTTTATTTTTATTTTCAAAGAATCATGTTATTTTCATTGTTTAATTGGTTTTTAGATGACCGACAATAATTCAACACTAACCGAATTCTTTCCGTAAGTTCCTCCTTATGCTTGATCTCAATTTTTCATACTTTTTTAAAAACTTTCTTTAATTCGAATTTTCAATTCGAATATTTAAATTCCACAAACTGTATTTCAACAGCTTGGCTAATAAACCATTTGTTTGTATTGGAACCCCGGACTTTGGCACTCCAACGCCTATTCTTTTCGCCCAACGATACGCCAATTAACGCTGCTAAACAGCGGGCGCGTTGTTTTTTTCAGTTTTCATTTCCTACTAGTAGCATTTATATACTCTTTCAATTTATATACTACGGGGCATTTTTTTAAAATTTGGTAGAAAAAATATTTTCAACAGTCTTAGATCATTTTACCTACAATTTAATTGCCAAATTCTTTTTATTTTGGTTTACCGGGTATAAATATTATATAAAAAATGATTATTTATATTTCTAACAGGTAACACAGTATCAAATGTCTTTTCGGGTAAAATATTGATTTTAGGGACTATTTTAAAATGACGGAACGGTTTATACAACGGCCTGGCCAACGGACGATTGTTCTGAATCTGCCGAGGGTCTCAACCAGCGACGTTCAGGTAAGAAATTTTAATTCAAAGCTGATTTTTACTTAATTTAGCAATACAAAACGAGAGAAGTGAGGGTTCTGAAAAAAATGGCTCCGCCAGCGCCTCCAACGGCTCCTCGGATGAAACGAAATTCGATGGTGAAGGGACCGGCGGTATGGAAGTGCACGTAAGTTTACTTTATTAAACTTTAATTTTAATCGGTTCTTTTAAAAACCAACAATTATACGTAAACCGGAGTTAAGTGATAATGAGCTGATATCCAATCGGAAAATAAACCTCGGCCGTCAAACCCCAAAAGAGCTCAACCGCGCCAAATTCAGACAGTCAGGCAGAAAATTTGATTTCGAAGCTTATTCATTGTGTCATGTTCAGGCTCAATCACCAAGTAGCTTTCTTTCCACGCTAATTTTCACGATAAAAAGATATTTGTCTCCGAAAAAAAAACACAAAGAATTACATTTTCTTCCCTGTAAAATTACAATTACAAGAATCAATTCCAAAGCAAAACTGTCAAAAACTGTATATGGAAGTTTTCATTGTGCTGGAAATTTAGTGGTTTTGGTTTAAGAGCCAGGAAAGTAGTAAGGGTTTTCTTACTTTTTATATAGTTGCCCTTGACTGTTAAAGAGAGAAATGGTAGATCAACAGAGATTATCTCTACCAGAAATTCCAAAGTACAAAGTTTGAACAAGCAGACAACATGAACAATTAGAAACTTGCGTTGGAAAGATTGACAAGACACAGATGAATATTTTAACTAAACGGATAATATTATAAACAAGCTAATACTCTGTTTGTTTCAGGTTCTGCTCCAAGTTCCTCAGCTCCAAGAGATCCTACCTAGAACACATGAACATCCACACAGATAGTCGACCCTTCGAATGCCAGTATTGCGAGTATGCAGCAGGTAAGAAAACTGTGGTTCATTTTCATTCCTTTCCTTTTTCAGCTAGCCAGATGACCCTTCGCCGCCATGTTCTCCGAAACCACACGTCTCCCAGAGACTGGGGATACAAGTGCCCTTACTGTAGTCAGTCGTATATGGAACCGGCTAGTTATCAGCAGCATGTTCAGTGAGTTACCTTCCTTTTCGCCCTTGTTTAGTTATTATATGATCAAAATTACACGAAGATGAAAATAATTGACGGATTGAAGCAATTGACGTTTAGAACACGTTTGTCGCCAAATATATAAGTGTTTTCACCGCTATTGAGAGTAATATGCGTAACAAACATGAGTAAACCTTCGAAAAAGTTCCTCATTGATATCGCGTTTTGAGAAACACAGAACCTGAGAAGGCTTAAGAAACCAAATAAATCTTCAGTCTTTTACAGTAGTGTTTTGTTAAGGAATGAACAAACAAAGTTTAGTGTCACCGTAAGCTCATAAATGTAGCTTTATCATAGAAAAACAGTCTGCTGGGGTTATCAAAGAAAACAACTCTGCGAAATCTGACTGAGAGAGAAAATTTTTTTTTTTTGAAAAGTATGACTAAGGGGCCAAAACACGTTTTAGAAACCGTTTCTAACGGCTTTTGTAAACCGTAAAAGCTCAATTTCACTTCACGGAACATGTAAACTTACGTGTTTTTTAGATCCCGACACTACGGCCGATCTGCAACCTATGGCTGCCCCTACACTCTCTGCCCTTTCACAACCAAAAGCTTCCGCCACTTCAGGGAACACCTAGCTAAACACGATACAGTTGAAGAATTTGGAGGTGTGTACCTCTCTCATTGAAATTTGTACCTTTTGTCCCAGGTCCCCCTGATAAGTTCCCTTATTCCCGCACAGATCAGGAACTCCTTTGCTATTTGGTCGATGACGACTGCGGTTAGGCTTATCATGTTTTGGTTTGTAAGGTACTTGTTTCAGGCGTTGGCTACTCTACCACTAAAAAGAGAATCCCTCCTAGAGGCCAGAAAACAGTTCTTTTCACAAACGACAGAATCAGCCGAGGACCAGTAAATGTGATAAACTACCCTCCTCCTGAAGGAGCACCGCCTCATACAACTCCCCATAAACACGATGATGACTTTATGAAAGAGCCGTTGCACATAAAACCTAGGGGTCCTCCTCGTAAAGTCATCCACACGGTTTGTTTTCCACTTTCTTTTTCAATATGAAACCTAATTTTCAGCCTTACGAAGTGTTGGATATGCCTCCAATCCTAGATGAAGAGGAGTTCCTTCCCGCTGAGAGCGATTGGATAGAGAATGAGATAGAGGTGGTGAAAGTTTATCAAAAAGTACTTATGGTTATGGTTTCAGTTACATAGCAGTGAGCCAATCGTCCTGCCTGATGGACAAGTGGAGCTCGAACTGGACTAGCCTCTCCCTAAAAGACCAGTTTCCAAGTACTGACATTCCACAAATCAAACAACTGCCTGTGAATGCCTTGAGTCGTTTTATTGTGCCTGTAGTACGGGTTTTGTTGCTAGCTATGTTGTTCATGTTTCGGGTTTCCATGAGAAGTAAAGTCATTTTCCACTATTTTTGGAGTTATGCACCTTTGGAAGATAGATCTGTCAAACGTTTTGACTAAAAACATGCCGTGAGAACAAAAAGTCATGCTGGGAATTCGGGAAGTCACATATTACACCAATGAACTTCTGCCGATTTGACCTCTGATTTCTCCTGAAGTCCGGTTTCAGGGTCAGTTTTGCTTTGTTTTCTTCTTACTGATGATATTCTGCAGTGTTTCCACTATTAAAATCCCATTTAAATTTTTACAAATTTATACAACAAGATTTTTTTTGCGGATTCTTGAAGAAAGGCCATTAAAAACGAGCATTTTCACCCGCGTTTTGAGCATTTTTCGTGTAAAAGACAACATTTTAATTAGTATATTAGTGTGAATGCGTATTATGTATTTTGTTATTGTATAGTTGAGCGAATAAACTACAGTTTTCCACTTAGTAGATTGAAAACTGCCTTAATTTGGCTAAATTTGGAATTTTTGCAGTCAAATTGACCTCCGTTCAATTTTAAATATTTTACTTATATTTTGAATGTATTTAAAACTTAGAAAACATAAAAACACCTGTTCATGTAGTTGATGAAATATCACCTGCCCTCGCTGAAAAGGCTCCCGCGGTAAATCTGCTCCGTCAACAAAGGCGCCCTCCGAATTCAAATCCTCCTTGCAGCCGTTGGTCAGCTGCTGAACTCATCTTTGATTTCTTCATTTTTCTCGGTTTTGATTTTTCTTCTGTGGGTTTTTAGCGTTTTAACGTAATTATCTTAATGAAATATGATAATTGGAACTAGTTTGCGTTAAGAGAGCCGATCTGGTTGGTTTAAATTCAATTTAAAGTGCAAAATCAGTGCTCTCAGGGGTTTTTCTCGTTCTCCATGATAGTTATCGTGTTTCCCTATTTTTGAATTAAATAAGCATGTTCCTAATTTATAATTCAGACCGTATTTCACTTTAATTTGCCAGAATATCGAATTTCTTTTAATAAATTGACGTTTGCGTCGCAAAAATTGTCGATTTTCACAAAGTAGCCCTTATTGTTGACTTTCTTCTCGTTTTTAATGTAATTCAATTAAAAAATAGTTGAAGAAAGTAGTTTAACCCCTCAAAAATTCCCTTTGGGGGTAAATAGTACCAGTCATGGCAGAAAAATGCCAGCTTAGGCTTTTCTTATCTTGTTTTGTGCGGCTATCTCCTGTTTTCGTGTTGGTTCCGGGGTTCCGGAGCTGTATTTCTTACATTTTCTTCAACTTGCTCGGTTTTTCATTTCGAAATAGTGGTTTTTCAGGAATTCCAGCTTCATTCCCTATTTCGAGAAGCTAAAGGACGTTTTGGAACTGAGGATTTCCTTCAATTCAAAGTAAGCCCTGTTTTTCTATTTTATGGCTCTAGTTTAGTTTTTTTAATTTAAAATTAAAATTCCACAATTTGGAATATATAAATTCATTATTTGAGTATTTTTAATTTTAGGCTGCCGATCGAAACGCCGTCTCGATGACTTCGAAGCTGTGGTCTCCGGCAGCAATCGATTTTTAAGGTAGGTTTCTAACTTTAGTGGCATTTTATTTACTTGTTTAGTAGAATTGTGGTAATTTTCATTTATTCTTTGTAATTATGTATTGTGTTCATGTTAAATTTTCATGTAAAACAAAGATTATATTCATTCACTGTTCTGATTTTTGTTCAATAACCGATTTCGGTTAATTGTCGTTGTAAATTGTTAATGTATTTTATTTATTTTATTTTTAGTTGTGCCTAGGGATTTTGTAGCGCTAATGATGAACGCGAACGCGGAAGCGTCGTTCAGTGGGACGGATTTCAATGAAAGCGAATCCTTGGATGAAAGGGACTACGATCACGATGAAAGCATGCTTAGTGTCCAGCAGCCCAGCGGAAGCCACAGCAACCATCTGGTGAGGTTCATTTTCAATTCATAATTTAATTTGTTTAGAAACTTTCCGTTGGTTTTGCCGACAGCGATGATTCTGGTGGAGACAACGAGGGAATGGCGAATACGACGATGATGGAGTGGTTCGGAGCGAGAAATCGAAACCAAGAGGTTGGTAGATTGAGATAAAGCACGAGTTTCGGTACTATCGACCAAGAAAGGCGAAAGAAAGCAATTTTGAACCACCTGACCTCAGAAAGCGGAAAAAATGATTTAAAAAAGCCATTTTTTTCATTTTCGTTTATCGCTTGGAAAATATGATTTTGCCATTAAATAATAATTTAAATAATTCCCCTTTTTCAGTTCCAGAACGACTTCGACATGGAATTATCGGCTGATCGGGTCCGGTCTCTGATCCAAGGAGAACAACTGATGTTTGAGAATTTACATGAGGGACAGGTATTAATTTTGTTTCTTTTTTTCTTATTATTTTGTATTTTAGTTCGCGGAAGAGGTGTTTGTCCCGAAGCAGCCTAAGATCAGGCACGGTTACCTGTTCGGTGACTGTATCGGAGAAGGATCGTACGCTAAGGTTAAGGTAAGTCTTTTTTCTTTGGTTTTTATAATTATTGATTTTTGCCAATTATTGATTTTAGGAGGTTGTGCAGGAAGAGACCCTTGTGCGCAGAGCGGTTAAGATCATCAAGCACAATCGGTTGAGGAAGATTCCGAATGGAGCGGATAATGTACAGCGGGAGATTCGGATCCTGCGGAAAGTCAGTCACAAGAATGTTATTCGGATGATCGAGGTTTGTTCTATTCGAATTTATCGATTATTTTTGATATTTTAGACTTTCCGCTGTGAGGAGAAGCAAAAGTTGTACATGGTTATGGAATTCTGTATGGGCAGCGTCCAGCAGATCATGGATTCCTCGCCAGAAAAGTACCTTCCGGAGTGTGACGCCCATAATTTCTTCGGCCAGTTGATGAGCGGGTAGATTGATCTTTTTTTTTCGTTTAAACTTGGTTAAATTCAGAATTGAGTACATCCACTCCATCGGTATTATACACAAGGACATCAAGCCTGGAAATCTGCTGCTGGGATCAGATCTGACTCTGAAAATATCGGATTTCGGGGTTGCTGAGGTGCTCTCACCGTATCAGGTTGACTTTAAATTGTGAAATTTATAGATTTTTGTTTTAGGCCGATGATTCCTGTAGTATTGTGCAGGGAACTCCCAAGTTCCAAGCTCCTGAGTTGGTCTCAGGCAATTCGGACACCTTCAGTGGCTTCAAGGCTGACGTCTGGTGCTGTGGAGTGACTTTGTACAACATGGTCTCCGGATTGTATCCGTTTGACGGAGAGGTGGGTATTTTCCTGATTTCCTAAGGTTACAGTATATTTAGGCTATCATGAAGCTCTACGACAACATTGCGAACCTCCCGCTGAAGATGCCGGATAACGTCACCCTGGACATGTTTCTCAAAGAGTAGGAATCCTTTTGTTCTTAAGTTTAATATTCTACTTTAGGTTGTTGTGCGGCATGCTGACGAAAAATGCGGATGAGCGGTGGTCGGTGGAAGTGGTTAGATCGTCTCCCTGGTGCCGGAAAGGCTTTGAAGTGGTGAGCTATATTTTTAAAACTTTGGTTATTTTATTATTTTAGCCGTCGGTATGGTCGCTAGGTGTGGAACATATGCCGTCTGTCTATCGGCCTTTGACTGTGAACACCGCCCTCGAAATGATGTATGCAGATTCGCCTCCCCCGGGAGTTATGATGGAAGACTATGAGTGTGAGTTTTGGTTACAATCTGTTATGTTCACTTGAAAATTAGAGGTTTGAAAGAATAAAGCCGCCTGAGGTGAGCAGAAGCCCCGGAAGCGGCCTTATGCCAAGAAAGAAAGTGGCCTGAGGCTGAGAAGCTCCGGAAAGCGGTATTATGCCAGAAAAACTGAAAGCGGCCTGAGGTTCAATAATCAGTAGAAAGCTGCCTGTTTTCAGGGGCCAGCTCTCGAACCCTAGCCTTTGGGGATAAATGGCTTTGATTCAAGGGCACAATAATTTGTTTTTTGCAGCTAGTTTTTAGTTAAATATAGTTTTTGAAGTGATCTTCTGTTTCAGATTGATGTTTTCTATTTTCAGACGAGGGAGACTACACGATGGCCACCGCCGACCAGACCGCCGTGACTGGGATCAACGACTCGCAGGCTCCTGAGCCGGCTCGCCCCCCTCGCCCTGCCCGCCGGCACCGTACCTTCCTCAGCTGTCTCAATCCTTCCGACTCCCCTTAGCCCGTTCGGACTAATTGCGGACCCCTTCCCCCATGGCCGCCTGTGTCTTTATATCGTTCGCTGCCTCGTATTTTGCTCATAGTTTAATATCTCCGTCGGCCTCTGCGTCTCTCCCATCCGCGCTCTCCTTCACTCAAAGCTGACCTGACCCCCACCAGCGAGATGGTTATCTGCCGGTTGATGACAGCCTGTGACGATATAGTCACTACTCTGTTGCCAACGACTTGCCTTTTCACCCAATGCGGGTATCAATTGTCGTTTATTAGGGCTAGTCGTTTTGACTGTTAATGCGCACGGGTTATCACTTGTTACTTCATTGTTTTATAAGAATTTATAAGAGCCGATAGCTTAGGAGCAGTTGTTTAGGAATTGCTTAGTGCTAGGAACAGCATAGTCTAGTGTGCATTTGGTTTTATTATTTGAATTATATTACTCGGTCCGATGACTCAACTACGTGTCCTTCTCGTTGTATCCCAGACCCTTTGACCCAGAGAACAATCCGGTTTTTGCGATACGTGTCTGACATAGTGTATCTTAGCAGATGATGTTTTAGCGTTCTATTATCGCGACTGGGTAAAATAAACCGGCGTGCCTGTGTTTTTTCTGTTGTAACTTGGGAGCAGCTGTGGTTAAAATAGAGCTGCAAAGGGGTAGCCAACAAGACTAGAAGAAAGCCGAATGCCAATTGTTTAGGGCTTTTTTATTTTATTTTTTTTGAAAATTACATTGAAAAGTACCGAAAAAGGCGATTTTGAAAAAAAAAACTATAGAACGTTTTTCAGATGAAAAAATTACAAAATAATCCAAATAACTTAGTTTTCGTACGCATCAACCGAAAATGAACTTTATTAAACTTTTGTATACTATTTACATGCAAAAAACAAAAATTGAATAAAATCTAGGCCTTTAATAACTAAAAATAAGTTTTTTCCTCATTTATTTTGGCCTCCACATCTTAAAAGCCAGGGTGAAAAACAAGGGTTTCCAATTAGGAAAAGTTGTTTTTAGTTTAATATGATGTTAAATTAGACATTAAAATTTACCACAGTGAAAAATAATGAAGTTGCTGGAACACTGCAAAAAAATAACTTTTGAGGGAAATTTTGTACCAAAGTTGTTGAATTAATTCAAATTAAAAAAAATTAAAAGAAAAAAAGAAGTTTTTGGCCTTCCATATAGAAAATTTTTGTGAAAACTGGTTCCTCAATTGGTTTCATCAAAGCATCTCCTTTTTCAATGTCGAATCCGCCCAAATCCCATTAAGCGTGGGTTGGCAAAGTGGATAGCCGTAATCGCGCTCCGAGGACAATGGGCCATTTCGAAAGCGCGGCGTGCGACATTTGCGATGCCATTGTTAGTCATGGCCGTCGGACATTACCACAACATCTCTTGTTTCCGAACTTTGTCCTTTTCAAAATTTCGATTTTTAAGCAATTTTTACAGAATTTTCGAACATGGCGTTCAACGTCATTAACGTCATTAACACCTCCGCAACTACTGAGAATCTCTCCCGCCATGAACTGCTTCTCTGGGTAAGAAAAAACCCAAATCCTAAAATTTTAGGTAACTATTTGTTTTAGGTAAATGATTGCCTTCAAAGCCACTTCGCCAAGATTGAGGAACTTCACACCGGGGCTGCCTATTGCCAGGTAATCCAGTTTTTCCAAGTTTTTTGAATTTGTTTTCCTGCAGTTCACCGATCTCCTGTTTCCTGGAGCCATCAAGATGAACAAGATCAAGTGGAACTCGAGGAACGAGCTCGACTGGCTGGAGAACTGGAAAGTAGGCTTTTTTTTAGACATTTTTCACGGTTCTGATACATTTTCCTTGTACGTTAGACAAAAGCGATTTTGGCAATTTTGGCAAGTAGGAAAGGCACAACCAACGTTAAGGACATTATGCTAAAGTAGACACGTAGCTGGAGCCTATTAGAAACGTTCTAAAGTTTCAAGAAACTTCATTTATAGTAGAAATCCAATAAAATCTCTTTTGGCTTACCCTCGCTTTTTTGTTCCATTTTCAGAGCAAACGCAATAAAGCGACCATTTTGATACAAATCAAACTTTCATCTCAAGTAAGTAGTAACACAAAACGATTCTTCAATAAGGAAGACGTCTTACTTTTGGGTAATGTATTTCTGACAATCTGTTTGTCTTCTTTTTGTCCAAAACATTCTTTGAAAATGTTTTCTCTGCCTCAACAACCTCGACAAACGTTATACAATCCGTTCTGGGATCTTTTCGGGAAATGTACAGTGATCCGATTGCAACGGCTGAGTGGGCTGAACACACAAAGCAAAAAGAGAGGAAACTTCGCTTTGCCAGTTTGATGTCAGCCGTTGCTACTGAAAATTGAACAGTCAATCAAAAGGGAGAAGGCACGAAAATGCATCTAGATTTGGACAAATCTAGCGCATCCCTTATCCACCGAATAAATTTAAGCTAGAGCTAGAGGCTAGGTTCCACAACAAGAATATTTTGGCAAAGGTTGGTCTTCGAGCTAACCCCCTTCAGGCCTGGGATTTCAACACGAGTTCCCAAGCACTTCGAAGCCTTTGAGGAACAGTTTATCGCAAAACAAACCAAGTCTTGAATTTTAGTGCCAATCTAAAGTTGTCATCCCCATTCTTCACCACATTCTTCACTACACATTTTTTTTGCAAAGAGATACACGACAGAACCAATCTGACATGACTAAGCGGATTGCCTATAAAAGCAGCAAAGGTCTGCTCACATGTTATGATAATTACTCATTGTTTATACTATCATACTCGAGCATTCTTCGCGATGCCGGAATGCTGATTTGCAAAAAGATAAACAAAGATACCACCCCCTGACTAAGCAGATCTTCAGTGTATACAGAAAAACCTGCCCACGCTTTATGATAACTCTACTTTGTTTATACTATCATAAACTATCCACTACTGACTCACAATCAACATTTCAGCTCCTCCAAACCACCTGGAAGAACATCGGAATCGACAAGACTGTTCCCGTGGAGAGACTCATCAAGGCCAAGTTCCAGGTATGATAACTGCTTTTACCTTTCCATTCCATTTTCTTTAGGACAACTTCGAATTCCTCCAGTGGTTCAAGAAGTTCTTCAACTGCAACTACAACGGACAGGACTACTACGCTTCGGAGGCTCGTGGCAATGCCCAGCTTGGAAGTGCCGCCGCTGCCGGAGCTGGTGTCAGTACTCCGAAGCCTGCCCAGGCTCGCGTGATTTCTGCTCCTTCTGCTGCGTAAGTATCGAACATACAAATTTGATTACGTTTTCTTAATTGGATTTTGGCTTACGTGCGTTAGCGCACAGATACCAATAGAAACCGGAGTTTTACAGGCTAAAGCATTAGATGTTTTCTTAAAAAGAACAATATACAAAAGATAAAGAACTCATTTTTCTAATTAAGGCAAGTTTTCATATATAATTTAAGGCTAACGCTATATAGGCTCCAAATCCGAGTTTACGAGCTCAAGGAGGTCCGCGGAAACCAAGCGCCATTTGGTAGTTCTAACAAATCGTAGCAAAAATAAGCGCCCAAGCGGGATGATTCAGGCCAGACGGAGAAATTAGGGCACTAAGGATATTAAGGTACTCAGGTTGTAAATTATGGACTTATAAATAACCTTAAACATATTTTTTTTCTTGAACCCTTAGAAATTTCAGAGTGAATTGGCTAGGTCTTTAGGCTGTTGACTTTGGAGGTCTTTTCAACCATTCAGGTTCATTCTCTGCGTTATAAAAGCAGTTGTTAGCACAAGGCTTTTAACGATTTGGTTTTCTTTTCTTTCGTCGAAGGTCTTTTAAGAACTCTGCCTTCCACAGAGCCTAATTTCCATTTTTATGACCTTGCGCTCATTGCGACTTCGCGGCTCATCAATTTCGCGTTTGCTTTCGAGACCCTCACGAATCGACATGCCTTAAATTAACAAATCAAACTAACTTACTTTAGACGCAGTATGGCTCCTCCGTCGGCTGCTCGCTCCCGCATGGCTGCTCCTACTCCTTCCAGGGCCCCTGCCACTCCTGCCGCAAGGACCAACGGCGCAGCCGCCAAGGTAGGGTACATGCATTGACAATTAGGATCATTGATATTTAGCCCGTCTCGGCTGCCTCCAGCCGCTCTAACTCCACTTTGGGAGATGCCCCTCGCCTTGACGATAAGAAGCTTCTCGATGTGATGGAGGAGAACAAGAAGCTCCGCGATGAGCTGGCTGAGCTCAAGCGCAGTCTGGAGGAGGCCGATCTTCTCTGCGAGAACGTCGCCGGAGAGAGGAACTTCTACTTCGGGAAACTGCGCCGAATTGAGGTAACCATCATCATCAGATTCTCATTATTGGGTATTCAGATCCTCTGCCAGGAGAATGAGACCATCGGCACCATTGATGTCAACAAGATCAACGAGATCATGTACGAGACGGAGGACGGATTCGAGGCTCCGCCGGAAGAGTCTACCTATTGAATCCATTCAAATCCCTCCCTCCCTGCTTTTTGTTAACCCATGGCCCCTGCCAAATGGTGTTCTAAGCTTTGCTCACCCACTAATACTATTGTTTATTGTACTCTTGCCGCATCGGCCTATCATGCCTCACAAAACGGTTAAACCTGTATTGCAATGACCACAGCTTCTCAGATGATCCCATATATTGATATGCCAGTATTGAATAAAGCAATGAGCTTTAGTGTTCTCTCTCTCTCTCTCACTCATTTTCTCTCTTTCTCTCTCTCCTTCTCCCTCTTTCTCTCTCTCCCTCATCTAGCTCTATTTATGTCTGTCTATGTATCTGCATCTGTCTTGCGTTCAAACACTGCATAGAATAGCGAACAAAGAAAAATAATTGCCCATCAGACACTCCACAGAGCTACAAGGACAGGTTACTCCTTTGTCACATCGGTGTTCTTTCGTAGCAGGACACGTTACAGAAACAGTCAGGGGCATTTCGTTTTCGTTTGACACGGTCGCTAAATTTGTATATTCTGAAATTCTAATTTGCCGTTGCCTTTCTAATTCGGATTAATGTGTTAACTTAGAAGGCCTAAAGGCCGGAAACATAAGCCGCTTGGCAATCTACCTACTTAGGCTTAGAGAGATTTTAATGATGAACAACTGAAAAGCGCGGATTGTTCAACATGGTGAACATGGAAGAGTTTTGTGTAGAACTGAATTTTCGCTTTCTTATGAGAAAATGCCCGAAATTGTAGACTGGCTTACATCATTGTTCTTTAAACTTATTTTTACGTGACTAATATCATATGGTACGTTCTCGGGATCAGAGATAAGGGGTTTGACACCTGACAAGTCGACGTCTAGACCAAGCGAAGGTCACTTTGCCGCAATACGTTTGGGGGCCTCGTTATGGGAGAGGAAGGACGAGTCTCCACGAGGGGGGCGATAAAACTGAAAACTCTCTGTGGGTTAGATGTGTAAGTCGCTTTAGAAAACAACAATCTCGTTTCAACAAATTTTTAAGGACTTTTTCGCTTTATCTTAATGAGCGAAACGCAATAAGTATACAGGGACGTTTCATAAAAACCCTCATTCTGCAGGCCGTCAATTGAAAATCTGTCTCATGCTTCAGAGTTCCAAATCAAATCAGCCGCGTTCGACTGACAAACAAATCGACGATCAACACCATTTGTCTTCTCTGGATAAGCCTTTCTTGTATTTTGTGGCTGATAAGGTATAGCTGATTGAACGAAGGCGGAAGTAGCTCTGGTGAGCAAACTCCAACAAAAATGGTCACACATATGTTCTGTTCACTTATAGTTCATATAACTGAAAGAGCACAATGTGCATAGTGTAGTTTGTTGTTTTTCAACCTTGAAACGATGTGGAAAAAAAACATAATGGCGTAAACTGGGATATATACGTTTATTCACACATCAACGGCAATAACAACGAAAAATATACAATTCAACTTCACCTCGCCGCCAGATTTGCCATTTCCTGTGCATTTAGAATCATTTCTCGCGCGCCGTGAAAACGCACTTTGAATGTTTAGCCGCATTCACGACAAACTCCACATTCTTTTTTCTTTCTAAGCTTTTAGAGAAATATCGAAACCCAACCAAAGGCAATTGTCACGATGTTTACAGTCAAGGTAAATCTTAGAGTCTCAATTATGTTTTGTTCCTGATAAACCAATTTTCACGCACAAACTCCACCAACACACTTCTTGTGTCTAGATTGACTTGCCCTTGGGACAAACAAAACATCAGTGTCTAGACAATGAACTAGTTCGTGTTTTGCTTACGTTTTCAATCTCAAAGCCTCTTCTGATGTATTTGTCATCTTTGTCAACATAATCTATGAAGTGTTAAAGTAAAATTTCCCGTGGTTGTTATAAAAACAGTTTTCACAACAAAACTCATTTTCAGAATAACTATTTATTTAAAATGTTAAATTGCTCTTAAATTACAACTGATTGTTTTATAACTGTTTTATTGTATTTTTTAGTAAAAGAGGGTGAACGTCACTTTAACACGCCATAGATTATGTTGTGAACGATGACAAATACATTTTTATAGCCTTTGAGAATTTAGCAAAAATCATTTCGAGACTTGTATCTCTACAAAGTTTTGCTATTATGTTTCGAGGGTGGATTTAACAATTAATCAATGTTTGGTTTGCCTAAACCAATAAGATTTAAAGTACTTTAGTGATCTTGGTTTTCTCAGTCGTGAATGGAGAAACATGGCAAACAGACACATTATGGTCTGTGGGAAAAACTAGTTCCTTCCTTCCAGTTGATGCGATTTCTGCTCTAAAAGCTTTTTTTTGCACAGTGTCGTGACCTCGTTAGCTCTCCCTTATCTTATCAAGAAAAGAGCTTCTTTCTTTCAGAAGACGTTCGTCTTCATTGTCTTTAAAATGGAACCTTGAAGATGATCGTTTTCTGCTTTTTCTTTTATGTAAAATAGTTATAAATAAACGCGCACTTCTGAAGAATTATCCTAAAATAAAAAAAATAACTTAATTTGTCCTTTCATACAGCAAACTACATAGACACTTGTCCAATTTGATCATTGGAAAGCCAGTTTTTCTCCGAGCGAAGGGAGTTGGCTGTTCTCAGAAACACAGGATTGACCAACTTCCTTGTTCATTTTCTAACGGTTGTTTAGTTTTTCTCAAAGACATTATAAAATTCAATGTGTTTTGTCAAACACCTAAAAATTCTGTTTTTCATTTTACGAAAACATTTAAAAAACTGCCCCGCAAACGAACATTACTAAAATTATTCAGAACATACTTATAATCACCTGTTTTTAAAGTGATTACATGCCATTCCACACCCCCATCAAGGGCTCACTTCACCTGAGAAGGGCAATGATTAATAATTCATTTTTGAAAGCGACTAAGCGAGTTCTCATGAATTTGTGATTCATTTTCTCAAAGCACAATTTTATTTTAAAAATGTTTTGAAAGTACAAGTGTTCCGCATCAAAATTACATAGATATCAATCGTTCAACAAAAAGATTATTCGTCTGTTATCTCTGACGCCTCAAATATGAACAATGAGAGACAACTGATTGGCTTTGATAGATTTTGTCCTTTACAATCATCACGTTGTTTCTATTTTTAACCTCACTTCAGTTTTTCGGGTCTAATTCTTTATTCATTGGTCGTTTTCCAATTATGACTTAGTTTCCTTTCATTACAAAAAGCCAGTGTGCCGTGTATGCGTGTTTACGTGTGGTAGTATTTGAGTGTGTGAGCATGTAAATGTGTGAATGTGTGAGTGTGTGGGTGTGTGGGTGAGAGTGGGAGATCGTGTGACTGTGAGTGTGCGAGGATGTGAGAATGAGTGTGTGAGTATGTATGTGTATACATATATGTGTTTTTGTGTATTGGTTTGTGTGTGCGTGTGCGTGTATGTGTGTGTTTATCTATGTGTGTGAGAACTTTTTTTTTACTAAGAAATCATTGCATATTGCGTAAACAATTTTACCATTTGTTTGAGAAAAGTCCTCAAACGACCCCCGTTCTTTTTCAAAACTTTAAACTGGCAAACCTACTCACCTCTTTAAATCTCGTGTGAACGTGTGTGAGTTGATTAATCAGCTGGTTGTTCTTTGCACAAGCAGAACAACACAAAAGAACACCAAAATATTAAAGTGTAGGGAAACAAGAATGACGGAATGTACAACAAGTCCATATTAGTTCATTGTAGTTTTTCTCCCTCTTGGTTGTAGTTTTTGCAGCCTTTTTTACCCAGTGTTCCTTCCATTCAGTCAAATTTCTGTGTGAAATTTTTATCAAATTCACTAACTTATTGTTTCAGAATGGCAAACAACAACGACAACGCAGGTCTCATCGATGGAACCTCGATCGACCGATCTTGGTTAGAAGACCTGATTTCTAAGGAGTATGGCTCCAAAGCTGTCATTTCTGAAGTCACTCCCCTTGGAAAGGAAGCCGTTGGTTTTATGTCAGTTATGCGTCGAGTTCATCTTGAAAACGAGGATGGAACTCCTTTTGAGCCAAAATCTGTGATAGTAAAGGTAAGGATTCAGAAACTAACTGAAACGACGATTTTTCAGACTCCCTCTACTGCTGGAGGCATGGAAGCTATTACTGCCGCTGGTGGTCAAGAAGCCGATTCTCCTCCACCAATTGACCTCCAGATCATCTTCCACAGGACTGAATGCAACACTTTGAATGTCCTTCACAAACACAGTAAAATTCTACAAATGAATCATAAAACAATTGTTTTAGGAGGCTGCCACAAGATCATGATTCCCAAAATCTACGCTGCCAATGACATGACCCATAAATTTCCCTGCATCGTCATGGAGGATTTGGTGGACACCCTTGTGATTGACGTCATTGATGGTTTCAACAAAGATAAGGTAACTTTAATCATTTTCATTTTATTTACATCCTGAAATCCTTAGTTGTACCAACTTATGGACCAAATTATTGAGCTTCAATCCTTTTCTCTTCTAAACGATGATTGGAGGGAGGAAGAGACGCAAGAGGTACTTTGATTAATTCCAGTTTGACTCTAAGGCATGTGTTTAAGAGCATCAATCTTGCCGAAATGAGTAATCCTATGATGAGGGGAATCTTTGACAGTTTCTTTTCAAAATACGAAGAAACTTTTGGAGATTTGGGACAGAAGCTCAGGGCGCAGACAATTGATAAAGAAGGTTATATCCTTTCTTTTCAAAGGAAGTATTCGAAAGGAGGTGAGCAAAAAACTTAAGTAACCAACAGGCCTGCATTTGCGCCCAGTGCATTTCACTTGCCGCGGGCACATGCTGAACATAGCCGCCATAGCTCAGTCGGTTAGAGCGTGGGTCTAATAAGCCCAAGGTCGCAGGTTCGACCCCTGCTGGCGGCAAAACGTTTTGCCTGTTTATCATTTGTTTATAACTTTTTAAAAGCCACAGTTAAAATCGATAAATGCCAAAATGACTGGTTTTTAGAACGCAAATCAGTACTTTGCCACGGAGACATGTGGTCTGCCAACTTCCTATGGAAAGGAGACCAACTCACCGGGGTTGTGGACTGGCAATTAGCTCACCCAGGAAGCCCAGTCGAGGACATTCTTCGTATTCTTTCCACCTGTACAAGCTCCCACAATCGGAAAACTTTGACAAAGGAGCTTCTGGACTACTATTATTCCAAGATGCAGACGAAGGTTGGCAAGATGCCGTTTACTAGGGACGAACTTGACGTAAGATATAAGCAGAATTAATAACAATAACTTCAAAAATTCAGGAGGAAATGCACTTTTACAAGCCGTTCGGCTGCGTATGGACTATTTTCGCAAATGCCTTCTGGGTACCGCAGGTGCTAGGCTCTAACGAGAGAATCCAGGAATCATTCGACCGTTGTTTCACTTATTTGGAAGAAACTGTAGCTGCTCACGGGTGGTGATAAACTGTCTTTTAATAAACCTTTTTCACATACACTAGTTTTTTTCCTGTGAATGTTTTTCTGTTATTAGACCCCAAAAACTTCAACGTTTGTTTTTACATCAATTATTTTATTAAAACAAGGCAAATAACATAATGATTTTATTGTGATTTTCGCTCTCCAAGCTTCTTTTTAGATAGTGTAGTCCAGTGTAGTTCTTCTCATTATTCTACCCTTATCTTATCAACTAGAGCTCCTTTCTTTCCGATGACGTTTGACATCATTGTCTTCTAATTTAAACGAAAAAGATGGTCGTTTTCCATCCTTCTATGAGTTTTAATTGAAAGATTTTGAAACATCTACATAAAGGATCAAATTTAGGTGATTAGAGTTTTCATAGATCAAACTACAAACAGGTTTGTCCAGTGTAATCACTGGAAAGCCAGTATTTTTTTTACGAGCGAAGGGATTTTATGGTTGTTTTTGGAAACACTTGAGTTGTGCATTTTTAGTAGATTGGCCAACTTCCTTGTTGATTTTCCCACCGTTGTTTTTTTGTTTTCAATCTTGGAATTCAATATTTGCTTATAAAACTTTTAAAATTCACCGTTTAAAATCAATTAGTACTCTGAAAACGAACATTGTTAATCGATTCACTATGTTTTATGAAATATTTTTGAAGTAATTACATGCTATTCCACACTCACACAAGGGAACATATCACCTGAGAAGGGCTGTCATTAATTTTTAATAAACCCGACACAAAGTTCACATAAACTTATTTTTTCTCAAAGCACTTTTTCAAATCACATAGAAAAGTCACAATAAAGCGCAATAATGCCTATTATTAGTGAAAACCTCAAAATGAAAGCTTCCTTCCGGCTTACCTTTCTAAAACCCTCGGCTTCTCAGATTTTCCCACCAAATTTCTTTATTCAAATCTTCGTGTAAAATTCCAATTTCACTAATTTTCGGTTTCAGAATGGCAAACAGCAATGGTCACGCAGGTCTCATCGATGGGACCTCAATTGACCGTTCTTGGTTGGAAGAACTCATTTCTAAGGAATATGGCTCCAAAGCCATCATTTCTGAAGTCACTCCCCTTGGAAAAGAAGCGGTTGGTTTCATGTCAGTTATGCGTCGAGTTCATCTAGAAAATGAAGATGAAACTCCGTTTGAGCCAAAATCTGTGATTATCAAGGTATGGTCTTCAGCAGTTTTTCAAAACTAAAATTTTTAAGACACCTTCAACTGCAAATGGCATGGAAGCCATCAATGCCGCTGGTGGTCATGAAGTAGATCCTCCTTCTCCCATTGACCTTCAGATTATTTTGCACAGGACAGAATGCAATACATTGAACGTTCTCAACAAAAACAGTAAGTTGCAACATAAAACAATGGAATGGGAGTTTTAGGAGCCTTCCACAAGATCAAAATCCCAAAAATCTACGCTGCCAACGACATGACACATAACTGCATCGTCATGGAGGATTTGGTTGACACCAATGTTGTTGATGTTATTGATGGTTTCGACAAAGACAAGGTATATTTTATCAATTCATTGATTTTAACTAACTGAAATGTTCAGTTGTACCAACTAATGGACCAAATTATCGAGCTACAAGCATTTTCTCTTCTAAACGATGAGTGGTGGGAAGAGGAGACGCAAGAGGTAGATTACTTTTTTTGATAATATATCAATTTAACCTAGATAATAAATTTTGCTGACATGAGTGATCCAATGATGAGAGGGATTTTTGACAGTTTCTTTTCGAAGTACGAAGATATTTTCGGAGATTTGGGACAGAACATCAGGAAACACACAATTGATCAGGAACGATACTCCCTCACTTTGCTAAGGAAGTATTCACAGGGAGGTAAGAGAAAAACCTCAAAACGTGTATTCTTTGAAAAAAACTTTGAAAAATGATTGTTATCTTTCTGATTTTTAATCAATTTCAATTTAATATCAATCATATGTACCTTTTAGTTGGTTAATTTCTTTTAAAGGAAAACGTTTTTTAAAAACTATGATTGTATTGAACAAATTCGGCATCCTTTTTGCTTCTAAGATTAGAAACTCTTTATCGCAAAAAGTCTCAAGGTCAAAATAAGCAATTCAAGAGCCATTTTTCAACTGACTATTGGCAGTTGACGGTGTATTTCACTAACTGTGGGCATGCGGCAATCACTGCCGCCATAGCTCAGTCGGTTAGAGCGTGGGTCTAATAAGCCCAAGGTCGCAGGTTCGACCCCTGCTGGCGGCAAACTCTTTTGCACGCTTTGGAACTGATAAAACTGCAATAGTTTATCAAAATTTGTTCAATGAACATTTTGCAGAGCGAAAATCAGTTCTCTGCCATGGCGACATGTGGTCTGCCAACTTTCTCTGGAAAGGAGACAAACTCACAGGAGTGATCGACTGGCAACTAGCGCACCCAGGAAGCCCAGTTGAGGACATTCTTCGCATATTATCAAACTGCACAACCTCCGTCAACCGAATAACTCTGACTGAAGAGCTTCTGGACTATTACTACTCAAAGATGGAAGAAAAGGTTGGCAAATTGCCGTTTACTAGGGAAGAACTTGACGTAAGTCTATTGTTTGTAGGATAGGTACATATTAAATTTATAGGAGGAAATGTACTTTTACAAACCTCACGCCTGCGTTTGGACTGTATTCGCCAATGCCTTCTGGGTACCGCAGGTGCTAGGATCTGAAGATAGAATCAAGGAGTCTTTTAGCCGTTGTCTTTCATTTTTGCAAGAAACCGTAACTGATCACGGGTGGTGAAAAAATCGGTTTAAATAAAAGTTAATGTTTTTATTATTTTCTATGAATGTAATTTTTTTGCTCTTAATGTGTGTATGTGTATCTGTGTGTATGTGCGTATGTGTGGGTGGTGTGAATGCATGTGTGGGTCTGTGGGTGTGTGAATTTATGTGTGTAAGCATATGGGTGCTAGTCTAAATGTGTGCACGTGTACGTGTGTGTATGTGGGAAGGTGTGCAAGTGTGAATATGTATATGTGGGCATATGAGCATGTTTGAATGTGTATGTGTGTGTATGTGTGTGTGGCCAAATTAACGTTAATAAAGGTGATTCACATTTTTTTGGGTTCATTCCTCAATCACGTGTGCTACCTGAGAATGTTTTCCACCCTCTCGATAAAGCGAACATTGCGACCAATCGCCAAAACAAATTGTCTTCCTTCCTTTCCAATTCTATTGTGTTCTAGGAAAAAATGTGTCTCTGATGTTACACTACGTTTACGTTATTTCCTTTTTCCCAACTTTAGTTCCGCTTTTTATTTTGTGAAAGCCTTCATGAATGAAAACCATGAATTAAAACGTATTTTTATTTAAACTTTTTTTTTGTTTTTATGCTTTGTGCCATAAATTGAATATGCACGATGTTTGATCACCAAACGGCTCTAATTTACTCAACGATGTGTATAGGTTAATCACATTATTGAGGTTCGCATTATGTGCTTCCCAGAAATCTTGATTTTACTACCGCTTTTAAGTTAACTGCTCCTGTTTTTAGAATGACGAACTGAAAAATCCTGTTTTAGAATGACGAACAACAATAACAACAACGACAACGGTGTCCTTATCGAAGGAACCTCTCTTGAACGTGTTTGGTTGGAGGAACTAATATCTCAGAAATGTGGCTCAAGGGCAGTTATTTCGAAAGTTTCTTCTCTTGGATTGGATGCTATTGGTTTTATGTCGGTGATGCGCAGAGTATTTCTTCAAAACGAGGATGGAACGCCTTTCAGTCCAGCGTCACTGGTTGTTAAGGTAAGAATTTGCGAAACTAAGTGACCCTTCTTTTGTTCCATCACCCCAGCTATGTTACTTCCAAAAAGGCCACATTCTAAAAACTTCATTCTGTTGAAGCCAACCTAATCTTTCAATATCCTTATAACGATAACATTCAACAGTAAAAGTAGCGCTGAAATGATTGCTTTATAACAACAAGCAAAAGATTTACAGAAGTTTATAAAGCGATGTGCAGAAATCTCCGAAAGTTGCAAGGCTTACAGTTTACATAAAACTGTTTACAGCCTGACAGTTCACATTAGACAACAATATTTGAAGCAAACCATTACCACAAAACATTACGCTTTCAGAAGGATCACTGCTATGAGATATCCACGATCTAAGTGTAATTCTAAAGTCATAACGAAAATTTTACGTTCTTCTTTGACAGTTTACAATTTTTAAACTCACATATGCTGGATTACTTGTGCACCTGCAACCAATCCACAATTGAGCAAACACAAGTTTTTATAAAGTTTTTGAAGTGAAGCCCAATTGAGGTATCGACAAATTACCATTGTCCTCAATAAAGCAAAACGCTGGCTAAAGCTCTACTGCCAAAAGTTTGGCTACATTGCTGTTCCGGAACTGCTCACCAAGGATGGCAAAAAGGCGAGCCGGTCCGTGGCCTCCCAGAAAGAAGGCCTGCCCAAGCCGCACACTTCTCTGACATAAAACGGGGATAGTTCTGCGGAAAGCGCTTTTTAAAATCTGCTTCTAGAAAATAGTAAATTCCGTGCCGTGTATTTCGGAGGAGTGGGCGGACTCTTTGTAACTCTTGCAAATAACGTTTAACTAATTGTTCAGCAATCTCAGTTTTTAAGGAAAATCCACTATTTTCAGACTCCTTCATCCGCTGGAGCGTTCGAAGCACTCAAGGCAGCTGGAGGCATCGGGAAAGATTCTCCACCTCCAGTTAACATGCAGCTGCTTGTCCACAGAACGGAATGCCGTGCTTTGACTATCTTGAATAAGCACCGTAAGCCAACTTCTAAAGTATACTGTTGAAATTTTGTTTTAGGAGGTTTTCACAATCTCAAATTACCAAAGCTATATGCAGCAATTGATATATCCTCTAAATTTCCCTGCATCGTCATGGAAGATTTGATCGACTCCCGTGTGATAGATCTCATTGAGGGCTTTGACAAGGACAAGGTAGGGCTTCACTTTTTTAAAGACCCAACAGTAACATTTAGTTGTACCAACTTATGGACCAAATTATCGAACTCCAAGCGTTCTCACTTCAGAATGATGAGTGGCGAGAGGAAGAGACTGAAGAGGTTTTAACCCAATTTTTTTGTCAAAGGCCGCATTTGAGAATGTCAAAATGGCAGAAATGTGTGGTCCTTTGTTAAAAGGAATGTTTACTAAGTTTTTCACAACGTATTCTGACGTATTTGGAGACTTGGGGTGGAAATTGATGGAGAACACCATTGATAAACCGGGATATCTGCTGGTGACCCAGAGAAAGTACACTAAAGGAGGTTCGTTATTAAAAAAAAGCTTTATTGTATTGATATAAAATTCAATGTTTTAAAATAGTTTAATTCTTGACTAAATCATTAAAAAAATCCTTGTTCATTGAAACAAGGGCAAGAGTTTTTGTCGAACCAAACACATAATTGGCTTTTCCGGTTTTTTTTCAATTGTGATATACCAAAGCGTAAAACCGCAAGTTTAATTGAAAGTATTTCAGAACGTGCATCAGTACTTTGCCATGGAGATATGTGGTCTGCCAATGTTATGTGGAAAAGAGATAAACTCACAGCTGTCATCGACTGGCAAAGAATCCATGCTGGAAGTCCCGTAGAAGACATTCTCCGTATTCTGTCAACCTGCACAACCTCTTACAACCGAAAAACTCTGACAAAAGAACTTCTGGACTACTACTATTCCAAGATGCAAGAAAAATTCGGCAAAATGCCTTTTACGAGAGAAGAGCTAAACGTACGTTACGAACCAAATTTACAACAGAAAGTTATGAAATTCAGGAGGAAATGCACTTTTATAAACCGTATGGCTGCGTTTGGACTGTATTCGCAAATGCCTTCTGGGTTCCACAGGTGCTGGGATCAGAAAAAAGGATCAAAGAGTCCTTCGATCGATGCTTTTCATATTTACAAGAAACTGCCACGGAGCACGGATGGTAATAAGTAGATTGTTGTCCGAAAATAAAACATAATCAAGCTTTCATTCATCTAATTGTTTCTGTAAAACATTGTTTTATAAATAAATTTAGTTTTGAAATAGATGTTTTTCTTATTAAGATTGCAAATTAAATAATTTCGATTGAACAAGTGATTCATATTTTTCGATCTATCGTTTGAACTCTCGTTGAAAGAGTTAGATTTCAAGAATCACTTTTGTTCGGCTTCATTTTCGAGAACATAGGATTTTTCACTTACACGGACACTTATTATCTTTGTTAAATGAAAGTCAACACAAAAGTGCGTAGAGTAACTATGTATGTGTGTTTCTCGTACACGCATTATAGTGCATAAGGGTTTAAGTGTCCGTTAGGGACCTTTTTTAAACGTTATCTCTTATCAACGAGCTTGCAAAGTTCTTCAAGAAAATAACAAATTGGAGTTTAAATTCCTATTTTCAGAGAAATCTGCTTCCGAAATGCCATTTTTTGTCATTGCAGGCGATACACGTATTGTAACCGGCGCTTAACGAACTACGTGCCCGGTGTTTACGCGTCTATCGAATCCATCGGTTTATCGATTTTTTGGTTGTTACTTTCAAGTTTTCCATGTTCCCGCCTGATAAAACGCAGAAAATCTGGTTGCATGACATTGTAGAGCTGCGAGTTTCACACCCGTACGACATCGGCGGCCGCGGCAAGGGTAGTCCCGCCGCACACAGTAATGAGACCTATAGGCAAATACAAGTCGAAAAAGAGCCCTTAATGTTTTCTTTAAATATGTTAATTGCTTGGAACCTGGCATGGGTGAAGACAATATAAGATAACACGAAATATGTATGTATATTTATCCATCGGGTTGGTTGAATGGTATATTGCTAGAAATTTGAATTGGATGATTCTACTTTCGCCGTATAAATGATTTGTGTTTTCGTTTCAACGAATTGGACTGGTAACAACAATGATACATTTTGAAATTTTCCCCATTTGATATTTGAATGTGTGGGTGTGGTTGATCCAAACCATTTTTCCGTCACTATGCGTTGTAATCGATTCATTGTGACACGTTAAGAACGACGCCTTTGACAGTCGACATCCAATTTACAGATCTTTGTGCGATATCGCCCGACGATTGAGTGATTCATCGATTCTCCCACGCGTGTCTACATTTGCGTCGTTTTCCTACTCCCACCAGATAATCTCCGCCGTCTATATGCTATCAAATCCGAAAATGGGCGAGTGAGTTAAATTTAACTTTGGCGGGGACGCCGTGTTTCACTGACCCCATTCCGGTTCGGCCTTGGCGACCCCGCGCGCAACTCCCGGATTTCCATTCGCCGATTCCAGGCCGTGTTTCTATTTTTCCGATAACATCGAAATATAAAATCAAGTTGTAGTACATTAATCGATTTTCAAACTTTTACGTTTTTACACACTTTATTATATTTCAAAAATGTTAAAAGTAGATATATCTTATCTTTCCGAACATCGCTCTTTTTCTGTTGTTTGCACTTGAGCGAAAAGTTGTAGTCAACTTCTTGGATTCGTCGAATTGGGGGTAATAAGTTGTTTTCTTACTTCTATGACCAGTTTGGTAGCCCGTTTCTTCCCGCCTACTGTACATATTAGTTCCACACCTTGTCATCAAAGAAACTGTAATAGTCCTTTGAAAACTGAATTTTGTTGAAATGTTTAAAAAAATTAATGTGTAATCGTTACAAATGCGATGTTGTTTTTACACATTTTGCGTTGTTTTTCCCAATAAAACCTTTTTTTTGTTTCACGTTAGGATTGTAAAATAGTATTAGACAGTAGTAAAATCTTGTTAAAACAATAAATAAAACGTGCAAATAAATTTTTTAAACACGAAAAGAAATTGGGTTGTGACTAAATAAAAAATATGAAATGCTATCCGATTATCAAAACATTTGTACATTTTTCACGCTATGTTTTCTAAAACTTATTTTTTAGCTTAAAATCTAAAAAACCTTTTTTAAACCTTTTATTTTATAGCAGACATTATTTCTAGAAAATCGGAAAACAAAATTTCAACATTATTTCAAGATTTTGTGCAGCTGTTTTGCATTTTTCTAGAATAAATGTTGCCTTTTTCGGAACTTTCACAAACACAATTTGGATAGAATGCATTAAAATCAATTTGAAACTATGAATGATTTCCAATAAAAAAATGAAGTATTTTTGAATCCCTTGTTTCCAATTTCCATTTTGTGTTGGGAAAAAATCATCCTTCTGCCTTGAACCCCAAGACAAATCGTGTTTCTGATCAATGTCCTCCGTCCGTGTACTATTCGCACTTGTTTTCTTCCCTGACCGGTTCCAACTGACCTTCGTTTTCGCAGAATGCCAATCACTCCGGATGAAAAAGTGAAAATCGAAGAACTTCGTGGCTTGGTCAAGGATTATGTAAGTGTAAAAAAACAAAGCATTTACAAAAATGAATTAGATCACTCCTTACTACGACACTGACTTCAACCTTCTTCGTTGGCTCAAGGGGCACGACAATGACTTGAAAATCATCGTCCCTAAGCTCATCAGTCATCTGAAGCTGAGGAGATCTGACTGGCAGCTTGATGACTTGGCTTCTCAACCGAGGGATCACATTGTCCACAAACACTGGAAGGTAAGGAAAGTTAAATTTAGTTTTGTGATAACCATTCTTATTGGTAAAATTTTGGAAATTTCTATTTTCAGAGTGGATACACTGGTAAAGCTGTGATCACACCAAACACAGTAGTGAACATCGAGCAGACTGGAGGAAATGACTATTGGGGATTGTTAAGGACCCATCCAATTAATGATGTTCTAAGGTAATTTTTAAAAAAATAGACTAAAAGTGAAACCAAAAGAGTCTTTCAAAACGTTTCCTTCCAGTTAGATGAAAAGTTTCTTAAATAGGTTAAGTAGTCGAAACAGGTTTTGATGTTTTCTATCGGCGATTTACCTCAATTTGCAGTAATCTCACAGTGGGCCAATCCAGAAAGCAATTTATTAAGCCATAAAAACATGAAAATTGGTTTTTCTTGCAATAACTACCATAACAACATTCTTTCACGTTTGTTCATTTAAATGGTAAGGTCTTACTTATTTCGTACCGACAATTTTACAAACTAAAAGAGTTTTACAAGTTTCAAAAACTCAACCAACTTCCTGTATTGTTTCAAATAATAGTTGTTAGGTTTTGGGATTGTTGGAAAACGCGCATGTCAAGGCGCCTGCCGTCGGAGAACACGTGTCCTCGGTAGTATAGTGGTGAGTATCCGCGTCTGTCACATGCGAGACCCGGGTTCAATTCCCGGCCGGGGAGAATCTTTTGCTTAGTCTGTTTTTTTTAAAATGCGGCCTGCTAATAACTTTACACTAAAGTAAAGCCACATATAACATATATAGTTTCTTTCTTTTTTTGTTTTATGTTTATCCTGGCTAGAGGTTTTTGTAAGCCTAAATATTGTAAAAAAAAAACCCTAAAGCAAAATGAGGCAATCATCTTTTGGGCAAATGTTTGGACGACAAAACGCAAAAGATTCTCCTCGGCGGGAATTGAACGCGGGTCTCGCATGTGACAGATGCGGATACTCACCACTATACTACCGAAGACACAGAATGCGTCGCTGATGGCTCTTTGACGTGAGCGCTTCGACGCTCACAACAGACCTATGCTTCATTTTTGTTAGGAAGAATTTTCTGACGTTATTTTGGCGTGTCTGCCACAACTATTCACTGTCTATAACGAAAAAGACAAATATGTGTTTTATCCAAAAGTCAGATATTATTCTTTTTGAAATTAAAATTGTGCTACCTTTCTCAGAGCCCGTGTCCACGACCTGGAGAGCATGCTTAGAGCTGTAATGGAGCTCGAGAAAGAAACAGGAGAACAATGTTCTGTCATCTACATCATGGACCTCACTGGTCTTGTGATGGACAAACGGACCATGGCTCTGCTAACCGGAGGACTGTCCGCTATCTCTGCCTTCATGCAGGAGCATTACGTCGAGATGGTCCATTCCTTCGTACTTGTCAACGTCCCCACTTTCATCTCGGCAATCTGGTTAGTTTCTATAATGTTTGGAATAGGAACCTTACGCATTTCCCATAATTAGTTTTGAATGGAGGTTGGTAATGTGTGTACTTTGAACAAAGATTATAGCTTTAGCACAAGAAAACCCAAAAAGCGAGCACATTTATTAAGTCACAGGCACATAACATTTGACTGACAAAAAGTACATTAGAAAATATACGGATGACTTTTAACACTACAAAATAAATAACACTAATTTTTATAACTGTGCCTCATTTGTGTGGTCATACTGGTTTGAAGATTTTGTTTTTTAGGTCAATCGCCCGTCCCCTTCTCCCCGAACGAACCCGTCAGAAGGTGAATATCATGGGAGGCTCTTGGCGCCAAGACATCCTCAAAATCGTGGACGCCACAGCCCTTCCCTCCTATTGGAACGAAGAAGGACAAACTGGTCCTTTCCTTGCCGATGTCGAAAGAGGTGTTCCCTTTCCCGAGGACGGATACTACAAGGACGGAGTCACCGAGGGGTGCAACACTTTGTCAATCCCCGCTGGAAAATCTGGTTTCATCGATGTCAAAGCTGAAAAGGTTTGTTTTTCATTAGTTTTCAGTGTATTCTCTTTGTTTTCAGGGTCAAGTTGTCTCCTGGGAGGTCCACGCGAGTGGCCACTTTGCCTTCTGTGTATACATCCTTGAAGACACAAGTGTTGAAGATTTCCAGAGCTCGGAGAGGGCTTATCCTCTTTTCAGCGTAAGTCATCTTTTCTCACTTTTTGTGAAAGTAAAACTACTAAACTTGCTTCAGAAGGTCCCTGGACCCACAATGGTTCCTTGCAAGGACAGCCTGACCGCGCCTAAGACGTCGATTCTTCGCTTTTGGTTTGGAAACCAGCACGCGTGGTTCCACACTCTGAAGATTCAGCATTTGATCGAAGTTGTTTAATAAAATATGTTATTTGGAGTGTGTACTTGGTGAAGACCGTGTACACACACAAACGTACACAAACGCACGCACACGCTCACACACGCACACCACAATTCAAACTACAAACTTTTCAAAATTTCAAGCGCTAGTAAATCGGTTAATTTTTTAAAATCCAAAATGTTTAATAGAGGTTTTTTTTCGGACTCCTTTGAATGAGATCTCGGCTTTTAGCAATCAGAAAAAAATATTTTTACGGCCCTCCCCTTTAAGAAACAGACCTTCGAAATAAAATGTAACCTTTGTGGAAACGATTTTGTTCGAACGATATTCGAACATTGAAGCCAACCAGACATCCATCACAATAGAAGAAATGCGGAAAACTAATTTGAAAACGCAAACAAAAGACACGTCTGGTATTTAAGCGCCACCATTCCGCTGTTTTCAACAGTTATGCTTCTTCCTCTGTTCTCCCTCTCGTCCATAGTGGCAGTAGCAGCCTTTTCCCCTCCAAGTATCAAACTTGAAAAACTTCGGTTATCTAAACATTCAGATTGCGGAATCGGTACCAAAAACGTCCGCAAAATCGTTGGAGGGAAAGATATCCTTTCTAGTGTGCAGCCATGGGTTGTTAGCATCTCAGGAGGTACCTGCACAGGTTCTCTCATCTCCGATCGTCATGTGTTGACTGCCGCCCACTGCATAGTTCATGATTGCTCTTTGGATAAGTAAGTCCCAATAAATTTTTTTTAAAGATTTAGGGAATCGCTGAATAAAACGGAAATTCATGTCGGACTAAGCCATGCCCACATCCTCACTGATTTAAAATCGTCACATCATGTAATATCCG
Organism: Oscheius sp. G VE-2021; assembly: GCA_022343465.1. Classification (NCBI taxonomy): domain Eukaryota; kingdom Metazoa; phylum Nematoda; class Chromadorea; order Rhabditida; family Rhabditidae; genus Oscheius; species Oscheius sp. G VE-2021. Next base: position 584,048 of record JAJQXH010000028.1, read on the forward strand.
CTGCCGTGATGGAGTCGTACTTGGAGAGTAATTGCCACTACACTCGAGACATTGTGGTTCTGACGCTGGACAAACCAGTAGTGGACGTTGTGCCAGTCTGTCTCCCAATCCCAGAAAACGGGGAAACGTTCTATAATTCACCAACACCCCAACCTCTTTTTGTTACTGGATATAGCCCTAATGGAGGTATGTAGCTTTTTAGAGATGAAGAGAGAAATGAGAGAGAAAAGAAAAATAGGGAGATTCAGGGAAAGAAACAGAAAGAGAGAGGGATACATAGAGAGAGAGAACAAGAGAACGCGAAAGAGAGACGAGAGAGAGCGAGAGCGAGAGAGAGAGAAAGAGAAAGAAAAAGAGAAAGAGAAAGAGAGAGATGACGGATCCTCGAATAACGACCCACTTCAGATGACAAGCCCCTTCTTCGTAGCGGAATGACTGGTATTCCATTTTACTGTGACCCGGAAAACCGTATTCTTTGTACAAAGAAGACGGAAGGAGCGGCAACCCGTAGCGTTTGTGAATACATATTTTCGGAATATTTGACCATTCAGGGAGACAGCGGAGGGCCTTGGACAGAAATTCACTCTGGACGACATGTCGTTGTAGGTACTCACAGAGGATCCAACCCTTACAACCAGGTTGGCGTTTTTGCCATGTTTTGCCAACTGTTTTGTGTTTAGTTGTCTACTCTAGTGGCGCTTCACTTGGATGAAATTCTGAAGGTTATTTCTGAAGACGACAACTGAGTTGTATCATGAAATAAACTTGCCGAGGTCTTTTACCACATTTTACCCAGTTTTCACATGGACACATTCACACATGCACAGGCATACACGCACGAACACGAACCCTTACACATACACACAGAAACACACACAGATGCATTCACAACACAGACACAGACAGAGACAGATACACACATACACATACACACGCTCACACATACACACACAAAACAGACATACACAACTTACACACGCGCATATTTACCCACACACGCACACAAACACACAGAAACACACGCACATGCATGCACACATACACGCAAACACACATAGATACATACGCACAAACACATGCACACACAAACACATGCACAACCATTATCACACAGAAACATCTAACAATTTTCGCATCTCCGTTTGACTAAAAGCCAACTACATAACATTTCCATCACCAACATTTATTGCAATGCAAACATCTACTGCTGATTTTTAGCCAAAAAGTTAACATACTCAGTCAACGCGGCCTCGCAGTCAAATTTAGCCAGTCCAGAACCGCAGACCCAGACAACAATGAAGTTAGACTTCTTGGCAACGGCGAGAGTCTTGTCAGCATTCTTTCCGATAATCTTGTCTGCTCCAGTTTTGGCGATCTTGAACTTCTTGCCTCCTACATCCAAATCAGAATCCTTCTTGCCAAAAGAAGTAGCAATGGTGGCCGCTTCACTGGCGGTCAGGGCGAAGTTGGTATACTTATCGTGGATAACTCCGGCTAGATCCAGAGTGGCGGCTCCTTCGACGATTCCAAGTCTGTGGTCTTTCACATCCTGGGACACTTTGTCATCAGAGAAGACGGTGGCGATAAGAAGGAGGAGAGCGAAAAGGAGCATTGCGACTGAAGGAAGTAAACGAAACCACCTATTTATCCCCTAGTTTTGTGTTTCGTGACCGGCGCAGAATGAAAAATAGGGTGATTGTCAGGTATTTGTTGATGTTCTGATCTTAATAAGGTTCCTGGTTTGACAGTTTTCGCCGAACGAACTGCAATGTTGTCCTTGAGAAAATGTTGTGCAGCTTTTTAAATAGGTCAATCTATCCTTCAGTCACGAATCATACAATTTCAAAAGTCTTTATCCAATTTTCTCGCTATGTTCGTTGTCTGAAATTCTCAAAAAGGTGAAGAGTAGATGATTCAGATACGGATGGTACCCTAGGCGAAAGTTGTCGTAAAAATTTGATTTAGCCAAAAGATCGGCAGTCAGGCTGAACTTGGTGGCGATCACTACTTTTAGATAATAGCAGCTAAAAAGCTCTAAAAATAGTGATTTTTGTTTAAGCTTTGAAAATCTTTATTCATTAACCAAATAAACCTAAACTTCAAATTATTGAAAGTTTTATATGTGTGGGCATATATAAAACTTCTGCTATTGGGCTGAGTACAAGTGATCAACTGAATTTTAATGAATTCTCTATGTAGCTTTTACGAAAACTTATCCATGCCTGATAGCTGTCACTTTTTGAGGAGTGGCTGTGTACTCGCAAACAAAACAGTTTTAGGGTCACATTTTGCAGGAAACGTTAGGATATTAAATTTTTACAAACTCGGTTTACAGAACTTCACCCTTTACTGACTACTTTTAACTAACGTCCTCGAACGCAACTTTTGCAATTAAAAATCAGCGATCCAGCAACACGTGTTCACAATGACAAGTAACTATAAAACCGTCACTGTAAAATCCAGAAATTCACATTCAGAAGTATTTATTACGCCAATTATTTACCGATTCAATAATTCTTCGCAAGCAATTGATCCCGGAACTTCCAAGCTTCTTCGTGGCATAATTGCGATGATGCTTTACGGCAGATGAGCACAATCACATAGTTCTTCGTCTTGATGACAGCGAGCGAGTAATCATCGGCCAAATCCCTACCAGCCAACTTTCCAGGTCCAAACGAAACAACCTTCGGGAAAGTAAAGCCACCCACGTGCAGGGGACTAAACCGTTGCTCAACTGCTGATGCAAGAGAGTGAGCTTCTTCTTGGGTGAAGTTAAAGTCGTAAATCTTGCGAAGGATTTTGCCGTTCAAGTCCAAAACAGCGGCTTTCTCGAAATATTGAATTGCTTTGATTTCATTCACGATTGATTCATTTGCAAAGACGGAGCCGGCTAGGAGAAGGAGACAGGGAAGAAACATGCTTGGTGTTTGTTATTTGATCATCTAAAGCACTGATTTTATAGCAATTTTTATACATGCATAGTCTGCCAGTCATCATCGGCAATGTGTCATTAGACAAAACATTGATTTATCGGTCTACGACGATACCTTCGGGTTAACGTGCTTCCAATGAGAGTTGAATGTCTCATGGTCATCTAATTGAATGTTTGCCTGAAACTTTAAACCGACTAGTCACTACTTTTTTCCAACAACGGTCCTGATAAATAGAGATGAAGCGAATTGAGAACATACATTCAACATTTTGTCAACTTGTGTATCCTTATCTTAATATAAATTTTTAGACATGCTTAGTTAGTCATAATCGGCATGTCGTTGAACACAACATAGATTTTTCGGTATACGGAAAACATTCTTAACAGAAAAATAGGTTTACGGAAAAGATATCCTTTATATAGGATTGGGTTACCGGACCTTCATCGGGTGTGAGTGTTTGTCAAAGTGGTAATCAAAAACAAGGGGTCACTGTTTTTCTATTTTTCAAATAACCGCCAATTGTAAGTATTTTAGATCTTTGGTGTCTATTGGTTTGAAATTATGTATTTTTCAAATCATCAAAACTTTTTTCTTTTTTTTCACGAAACTTTTAATATCTTTTTCCTTCTTTTTGTCAAACAACATTTTTTTTGTATTAGCTTTGTGGTATTCTAGGCGTTCGAAAGTTTTCTGTTTTACTGTACTCATGAAAAAAACTATATTGCAAATTTGGACCAATTTCAACTCGATTGCATTTGCACGTTTTTTTGATTTTATACAACATAGACTTTGTACAACTGATTTTTCCTTTAATTTGAGAGTAAGTCCAAAAGCTGTCTTTTCAACAAACCATACATCAAATAAGCAAATATGATAGAGAATACAAATGTTCATTTGTCACAGATGTACTTCCAAGCCTCATCGAAACATTCTTCCGGTGACGTGGACGCACAGATAAACACAATTATATAACTGTTTGTCCTAGCAACAGTGAGGGCATTTTCTTTAAAAGCATCCCATCCAATCATTAGTCCTGGTCCATTCGGAAAAACTCTGAAGGTTGTGCCCCCCAGATTCAGAGGACCCAAGGGCTTGCTACCATTGGATGCAGCAACGGCGAATGCTTCATCTTGTGTAAGGTTGAAGTCGACAAACTTGCGGAGAATGTTTCCGTCCAGATCCAGAATTGCGGCTTTCTCGAAAAATCCAAGGGTTTCGATCTCCCTCAAGATTGATTCGTTTGCAAAGCCGGAGACAAAAAGAAGTAGAATATAAGGGAGTATCATTGCTAAAGGTTGAATTTTCCCTTGGAGTAGAGCTTTTATACCAATTTCTATGTTTTGGCGCAGAGTATGCGATTCATTGTCGCCACTGTGTCGCAAAGACAAAACACAAGTTCCTGACTTTGGCGACACTCCGAAAAGTTTGTCTTTTCCAATGGACTATAGGCAGCTTCTAAAATTAAGCGCCTCAGAAAAAATGTTAGTAGGTGAGAACAGTCACAAGTCGAACATTTGGTTTATAGCAAAAGGATTTGTTCAGTGTTTTGACCTTATATAACGTTTATGAGGGTCCGAAATGGTTAAAAAGTGAAAACCATTTTTTTAACAAAAACAAAACATTAAAAAAATCGATTTTCACTTAAATTATAATATTTTGTAAAATAAAACTTGATGCTTAGTTTTGAACTTGTTTTTGGCTGATGTTATGAGCAAGTTAACTCGATGACGTCATCTCAGTAGAAAAAATCGGTATCAAAAAATCAAATTTTAATCGAAGCCAATCCTAGTCCCTTCCATTTCAAGCTTTAGCGCTGGTTAAATGAGACCAAACGCGAAAAGTACAAAATTTATGTGGTTATGATACGTACGCAACTGATATTTACTTTATTTGCTTCAAATTTACTGACAACTTGTCAAGTTTTTGGAGAGAAAAAAATCAAAAATTGATGAGCAGAACCTCCGAACTCAAGCTTTGTTTTTTTTTGTTTTTGATGTTGTCTAGTTTGTCTAACGAGCCAGCCTTCTCAGCCGTGTTCAATCAATTGAACTCAAACTATAACCTTTATTAAGACATTAAATCACATGTAATCTAATAATTCTGCTTCTGCAGATCTAGAATATAGTTATATGCGAAACCTTCGCACTTATGAGTAGGCGTATCCGTAGAACACAGGAACACGAACAAGAACATTTTGGTTGTGAAAGTATGAAGCACGTTCTTTCTGTCCAAATCATATGAAGTCACAAAGCTTCCATCGGTAAAGCACTTCCAGTATTTGTAATCGTGGCCTTCCACTTTGAAAATTAGTTCCGTTGAGGTAAAATACTGACGAAAATTGGCAATGATCCCAGCAAGAGTTCGTCCTTCTTCGGCTGACAGATTGAAGTTGTCATACTTGTTGATGATGCTTCCATCCAACTTCAAAATAGCGATTTTGTCAAAGGTGCCATAACCTTTGAGCTCTGCCAGCATAGAGCCCGGGTCCTGAGAAAGAACGGAGACGACAAGGAGAAGAAGACAAGGAAGGAACATGTCGATGGGGTGACATTTGATGAATTCGGGCAGAGCTTTTATACCAATTTTTGCAGACGTCTAGTCAGTGAGTCATTTACGGCAAAGTGCAATTTCCATAAACGCAGACGATTCTGTCTGCAGTTTTTTTGAAATGTGAAACGTTCTATGGTGTTAATTTCTATTTCGTAAAAGCACAACCCCATCTGTGAGCTTAAGTTTTCAAATTATCCACAGCGGGAAAAGTTTATTATTCGTGACTGAAAGCGTTTATCTGACTTTTCAACCCAAATGCGTAGAACTTTGATTAGAAAAAAACAACTTTTTTAGTAAAAAATCACCCACACATTTTTAATTAAAGTTGAACAGAAGCATCGTAGCCTATAAGGCCTTAAAACAAAAATTCATAACTTCAACTAAATTTTTCCTTTAATTTTTTTTTCATCTGGGCTCTAAAAAATCAAAATTAAATGGACAACACGTAGACTTTCATGTCATGGTGTATATTTCCAGGCACCCAAGAAATTTGTGTTTCTGAGGTAAACCCTAACCCTGAAAACGGTTATCTGACTTTTCAACCCAATGCGTGGGGATGTGTGTTTGAACAACACATTAACTTTTATGAGAAGAAAACAATTTTGAATTACGTTTGAACAGAGAATCCAAGCAGCAGTTTTTTAATCCACCACGGTCCAATAACTGACAAATACTATGACCAATTTGTTCGTGTTGAAAACATCAAGTTTGTTGCCAGAAATCTTTTTGGTTGTTCATAAAGATCGTGTTTTCTTTTCAATTCTTCTTTTGGAAAGTTCAGGTACGAGGTGTCTACGATTTCCAAACAAGGGCGATCTATTTAACAATGCTTCGGTTATTTTGTATGTTAAATCTCCGATTTAGAGTCACAGCGGCAGCCACAATTGGAATTTCCCATTTTAAATAGGCAAGTATCATTGCAATGGTTTGAAATTTGATCACCTGGAGCAAAGCTTTTATAAGAGTGACTATTTTGGCGAACAGTCTGCGATTCATTGTCGCCAAAGTGTCGCGTAGCCAAAACATACATCGCATACTGGCGACACTTCCGAAAAGTTGGTATTTTTCAGTGGAGTCAAATTTTGATGCTAATCAAAAACAGAATTCTAATTCTGCCTGCATGTACATGTGGTCTTGATTTTGTCGCGTAGGTGACGTGTTGTGTAAAAAACATGACGTTTGAAGGGGATCTGTTAGACAACGAGCTGTTAGACAAAACATAGACTTTTAGGTCTTTGGTGATACTTCCGGATAGTTATTTTCTTTTAAGTGCTTGTTGGTCATTTATTTATTAAATACTTGATTTGTTTGGTATATTCTGAAAGGCCTTGCTGTTGGAGGGATTCCAAAAATGTAAAATAATTTTTGAATTGCTAAATTTTTTGAAAATCCGACGAAAGTGAATACAGTTGAATTATCTTTGGTCTCTTGAAATTTTAATTACATAAACAATACCTATCGGAATAGCTCGGACACAATTGTTTGAAACGCATTTTTTGTAAATTATTCCAGCTATTTCGTGACGCAGTTTTCTAAGCTCACAAATTGCGAAATCGTTGTGAAAAAAAAGTCGTTTGAACGATACATTACTGTAGGAAGTTTTAAAAAATTGTGTCAAATTAAAAGATTATTTAAAAAGACTACCGTACCCTGCGGAAACGTACCTTAACCCGGAACCAAAATTTATTGATAGAAAACTCTCAGCATACCGTTTTTCGGTTTAAAAAACTTTTTTTTCAAAATTCGAGCCAAATTCATTTCTATCATCGATTTTATAGATGTAACAATGGTATACATAGTATTGGATAATTCTTATTTTAGAACCGACTTCCGATGTTTCAATGTGCTTAGCACGCGCGGAAAATTGTATAGAAACAAAACATCCTAGCAGCTGTTTTTCAAACACCAGTCAATTTACTAATGTAAACAATCACTACCTTTGTAACAGTGATATGGTTTTTGCCAGAATTCTTCTTTTCTGAGAACCTTCCAAATCAACTGTATCTTTTATATTGAGAAAAGTCTCCTTTTGGCAATTAACCATTGACCATTGTAGTTTGGTGGAAGAATAATAGTTATTTAAGGGAATGGGGCAAAAGGTAGAAAACCACGATGGGGTTTATTCGTCCCAGTGTTCTTGAGAATCAGAGATTTTATTTTAAACCCAAAAATGTTTTTTGTTAAACCTTGGGTGACTTTTGTGCAGTTTTTCTTACAAGATAACTTTCACTTGAATTCAATATTTAAACTTTATTGACATTAGACAACGAAGATCTAATAATTCAGCCCACGCAGTTGCATCACATATTGAAAAGCGATCGTGTCACACTGATGTCTATGCGTGTCCGAAGAACAGACAAACACGAACAGAAACATTTTGGTCGTGTAAATAAAAAGCTTGTTCTGGTCCGAATCAATTGCCCACACAACGCTTCCATTGGGATGGAAAGACGTTATTTTGTATTCTATGCCTTCCAGTGTCAAAGTAGGGCCTCCCTTATTGAAAAAATCGGAAATAATCCCAGCAAAAGTTCGTGCTTCCTCGGCAGACAGATTGAAGTTGTCATACTTGCTGAGGATGGTTCCATCGAAATCCATAATAGCGATTTTTTTAAAGGTACCCATACTTCTGAGCTCCCTCAACATAATGTCCGGTTCCTGGGAAAGGACGGAGACGACAAGGAGAAGGAGATAGGGAAGGAACATGTCGACGGGGTGATGTTTTCTGAATTCTGCTACAGCTTTTATGCGAATTTTTGCAGACGTCTAGTCAGTGAGTCATTTTCGGAAATGTTCAATTAGACAAAACACAGATTTTTCTGTCTGCTCTTGAGATGTTAAACGTTCTATGGTGTACATTTCCAGGTTCATCAAAGAAAATATAGTTTTTTAAACAATATTTCATATTAATTAAGACCAAGTTTCTCCAGGAGACAACAACAGGCGGCCCTAGAAAAAATTGACCAACACTGCTAACATTACACGGTTTTTATCCAAGGATTTGGAAAACTTACCTAATTTCTGGTTTGTGAAATTAAGGTTGCACTTAAGGCCTTAAAGAACGAAACTACAATGTTCCAATGAAACTTTTTTTTAATTTTGAAAGTGACAATCGATACATCTTTTTAAAACAGCACACTGCGTATTTCAACAAAAATTTCATCTGCACTCAAAAAATACAAAAAATAATTTTTTCTGCTGTGTGATGCTGTGATTATCGAACCACCTCCCCAAACCTAAACCCTCAAATTAAACGTGTTGTTTATAATAAAACGGGTTGTTCCGTCATACAAGTTTTGGTCACTTTTTTGTTTGTTTTCCGCTTATGTAAATCCCGTGTTTCAGCCAGATCCACTCATTCTTTCCAATTTAACATTTTTGACAATGGCCCAACCTGGATAATAGCAAAAATACCCTTTTTCTTTCTTCAAAACCCAGCAAGAGCTTGCAATTTTGATTTTAATGACGCGATTCAACCTTCAAAATTGCTAATCTAACGAAAACTTAACACTCTATAAAACAACTTGATGTAAAAACAGCTTTTTTTGTTAGTAATATGAAACCTAGATCGGTTCTTGGCCAAAGTATAATGGTTACCCGAGAAAATCACGTGTTGTGAAAAAGACCAGGAAATTAGTCCAACCATGGATTTTGATCTTAGCGACGTTCCTGGTTGAAAAATTCTATTTCAAACTTATTAATTTTGAATTTTTTGTTGTTGAAAATTTAGCTAATAAACTATCCTTTATTGACGACCCGTCGGTGCATCAAAGGAAACGCGCGATCACAGGGAAGATGACATTCACGCGAGTTCAAATGGATGTTTGGGTTAACATTGATTATACTGGTCACATAAAATGCAAACATAGTATATATTCCTCCTCAAGGAGCATCAATTGCAAGATTACCAAATGTTTGGATATTGGGCTGTGGATCTGATATAAAGTGGTAGCTTAGATATTAGAACTAGGGAGTCGTCTTCACTCGACAGGGGCAATTGGGTCTCCTTTCTTTTGTCCTTGTCGACTGGGTGGGTTCTGTTCTAGACGGGACATTAGGGGCATATCAGGGTAGCTGGAGATCTGTGAGTAGCTTGGTGGTTCGGGGTAAGGTGGTGGAGCTACCAAACCAGGTAGACCCTAAAAATATAATTTTTTATCTCATTTATGCATAAAATGGGAAAGTTTTTATAAAAAGAGATTTTTTTCCCCGGATTTCAATTTACTGTTGTGTTCGCCAAACTGTTGTTTGCAATTTTTTTACCAAACCACTCCACTGTTTCAATTCGGTGACGAAAAATTATAACAGTTGATGGTTTTCATCGATTGATTTCAATTTAGATCCAATAAGGAATTTCGGTTATCTTTCAAAAGCGCTCTTTCGAAATCGATCGGATCGCTAAATTTGAATTGGCGGTCTTATTTTACATTTTAATTTTTATAGTATGTTTTAATTTTTTATGAATTTTAATTTTAATTTGATTTATCAAACTTTTTAGTCGATAAATCTGAATTCATATTTTTTTCAATAATTCACACGGTGTCTTTAAATTTAAAAAAGACAGTAATGTTAAATTAAGTAAATTTTTCAAAACAATTTTAAAATTAGTTTTAAAAAAACCAGTTTAATGTGTTTATATTTTATTTATTTTGCTATCAGACACAGCTGAAAATTTTTCTGACGACGCTGTCAACACTTGTAAAATTCAAAAGTTCAAGCAGGTGCTGTGAAATTATTTTTCACTGCTATCTCAATGAAAAATGTACTTTTTTATGTATCAGATTAATGTTCAGAAACAACGTAAAACATATTTGCTCCACTCGAACATACACAATTATGTTTGAAACAATAAAAAAAGGTCTTATTGGTTTTTGTTACTGTTTGGTACCTCTTTGTCAAAATAGCGCGGTGAAAATTGTAGTTTGGTCTTCTGTAGCAAGATTTTGATTATAAAAAAGAAACTAATTTTAAAACTATGTAATTTAAATTGATGAACATTTTAAAATTTAAAACTGTTTTGAGGTGTTCTACGTTTATCGTTTTTTAAATTTAAAAAAAAATTAAAGATTTGTTAATTTTAACGGATCGTTTTCGCCCCAGAAAACGTTGTTACGTAATTTTTGTTCATTTTTGCACGTGATAGATCCAGTCTAATCTCTTTTAGCATTTGTTTTCAACAGTTGTTTTGACCATAAAGCATAGCTAATTATAAAAATGCATGGATACAATCACATTTGTTGTGCGACCATAATTCAGCAATCAATGCTTTTTCTAGCTTACCTGGAATTGTCTTGGATCACGGAGAGAAGCTTGATTCGTATTGTTGTAATAGGGTACAATTACTGGATACATGGCAGACGATTCGGTGGCGGTTACTTCTGGGGGGTAGTACCCTGAAAATTGGATTTTAAAACGAAAAGCGGTTAAACAAAAGTGCAAAAAGTTCATTTAAAAGTTTCTCAGAGTCACAATTTTCTTTTTTGGTATTTATTGACTTCGATTAATGTTAACTCCGAACAACCTTAACATTAAATATGTTTAAAGCTTAACAAATTTAATTTGATATGTGTTACCAAATGGCTTTCGACCTTAACCTTACCTATGCTTCAAACCTTAACAACCTTGAATTAAAGTGTGTTCTCAAAATATATTACTCTAACTTAAACTATGTTTAAAATTTTAAGAACCACTTACTTGAAGATCACTGAAATAGTTCGACCCTTATCTTAGCCGTGCTTTAAATGCTTACATATGTTATACCTTAACCTTAAGAGCCTATTACTTTAAACGTGCTTTAAACAACAGTGGCTTTAAAAACTATGGTCTAAACTATAAAGACGTTAACTCCTTAAAACATTTTTACCTTGACTGCGCTAAGAACCTTAACGACCTAACCATGAAAATGATGAAACACAAACTCACTTGGTGGTGGTACATGGAGCGGAGGCGCTGTTTGCACCTCAACCGAAGACGATGACGAAGCGACGGAGACATGTCTCCGTCGGATCCGTTGGGTTGCCCAGTTTGATTTCCGTCGGTTACTACCGCAAACCGTCCGAATTATTAAAATCGACGAGAAGAAGACCACAAATGCTACGAACGGAACCAGCAGTATTAGAAAGTTGGAGTCCGACGGCATGGCGCTACCACATCACGCCTAATCTGAAGATGGGGTTTGATTTTAAAACAAAGGAAAAGCAAGGAAATTCTGAGGAAAAACATTGGAAAAATCATAATGAGCAAACAAATGAATACATGAAAATCTTTGATTTTCAAAAAAAGTATAAATCAAAATTGAGTAAAATGAAACAATAATTTATTTCTTGGGTAGAAGGAATACATTTTTGCATACTTTAAACTACAAACGTTGTAGTTAGGTCACCACATTTTCCAGAAAAGCCAAGTGTAAACTACAAACTGTGACGTAGAGGATTGTTCAAACAACAATTATTTGAGTCTGAAAGTAAAAGCAAATTAAAAATAATTTACCCTTCAAAAATTTAAATTTAATAAATTGATTAAATTCAGTTTTATGAACATGAATTAGAAATAATACAATTATTTCAGTCAAATTTTAAGAAAACCATTTATAAAACTAAATAAAACAATGAAATGATTAAAAGTGTTTTTTTTAAATTTTGGTTAATCACAACTTTCACCGAGCTATTTAGAGAACGAAATGTTGGTTTTTACCACTTACCGAAGTTTTAATTAAAGTTCTTTTAATTAAATTCGGCTTTTGAAAAATAGAACGGTGAATTTGATTCCAAAACGAAAGCTGTGAAATCAAAATGAAGCTGGACACACAAACAAAATTCACGTGGCTTATTTTCCCATCAAGCAAAGCCAAATTATTTGTTTTCCGGGGTCTTAGCGATGACAACATCCACGTGAAGCATTAGTGGGAACTAAACAAAACTAAGACCAAGAGTGAACTAGTTGGCAGAAGACTCAGACAAACAATTGACCTAGATAAGCTAATGAAACACGATTGAAAAACATGGCAATCATTGGTGGAAGGATACATTGGAAGTTTTAGAAAATGACGAAAGAGGTTTTTTTCTACCAAGACTTGGGTTGGTCAGAGGCGGAAAAGTGCAGTTTGCCATAGAAACAAAGCGTCGGCCTATGCCATTCGTGGAAAGGTAGTAATTGGATTCGGGAAGTAGATTAGTTTACCCGAATACAACTTTTTATTCATGTGCGCCTAATTAAAATTTATTAATTGATTAAATATCAACGGCTTAGTTTTCAAGTGCTTAAAAGATTTTTGTGTTTCCCACATTGTCCATTCAATCTGCTTTTGAGAAAATGCTTTGAAGAGGCAAAAAGCAAAAGATTCTCCCCGGCCGGGAATTGAACCCGGGTCTCGCATGTGACAGACGCGGATACTCACCACTATACTACCGAGGACACATGGTTGTCCGCGGCAGGCGCATTGAAATGGGCGCTCCCTTGTACAAGCGGCAGACATTTTAGGGGATGATTCTAAGAAATGTCTGAAAATGTCCTTTCATCCAGTGTTGACCTAATGGACAATTGACCGGCCACTTCCTGATTTTCTGATTTCCTGGAGGTTTGATTAATCCAGGTAATCACTCGTTCAAGGCATTTCCCATGGCGTCAGGAGAGGGATGGAGTTATTGTCACGAGACAGAACGCGTGGTCACGTTTATTTTTAAGTGGAAACTTGATTAAACTATGGTTATTAAATAGGTTAGTTTCGAAGATATCGAAAAGTGCACCTGAATGTAAAACTCACTCACTCACTCACTCTCTCACTCACTCACTCACTCACTCACTCACTCACTCACTCACTCACTCACTCACTCACTCACTCACTCACTCACTCACTCACTCACTCTCTCATTTCCTTGCAGAAAACTAACTCACCTTCTCAAACTCTGTCAACACTAACACTGAAAAGTTGTTTTCCTTGTTTTCTATCACGGAAGCCTACGCAACATTCCGAGAAAACAGTCTCTTTTACAGGTGGAAAATTATCAGGAATCTCATCTAACCACTGTTTTGCTACTGTAGCAACTGTTTGTGTTGAAGAAAACACTCCATCCGGTATGATTAATCGCGAAACTTGTTTCGCGCAAATAGTCGTTTCCTTGCGAAACTCATTAAATTAAGTAAGAATTTGATTGGCAATCGTATCGGAAAAACTTGTGATATTTTTTTTAGAAACGATTAGAAACGTGGGGGTATAAATAAAAAACATTAGCGAAATGTGGGAGTTTGACCTTCTGGGTTGTTTTCCAGGACGTCATCGGATAAATTTAGAAGGGATCTCTAAATTTACCAATCAGAGGAAATCAGAAAGGTCTTGTGACGCGAGGCGATCTTTAAAAAACCTTTCTTCAAAGGAAAAAAAGGTTTTTTTGCTAAAATTAAATGTAGCGAAAGGGAATTTGGGTTATAACTGAAAAAAAAACATCTCTCGAAGCTTTTGACTTTAACGCGTGCTAATACGGTCTTACATACGAATTTGAACTTATGAAACTATTTTCCATGAGACATAATGTGATCATAAGCCTAATCGATTAAGGAATTGCCCTTTCTTTGCTAAACCACATCTTTAAATAGGAAGTTTAGGGATTTTTGTTTAAAGGGATCTTACGTCACAAAACGTTGAGTCTAAAATTAGAAAATTCATTCGCTAAAAGTTCATTTTAAATTTTCATTTGTCCAGTTGAAAAATAACGTCACTACACATGCTTAATCATTTTTAAAGAACAAATAGTACTTTAATACCGTTTTCAAATTACTTTAAATAACTTTCAAATTTACCTAATGAATAAAATTAACTTTGAGTTTTATAAACAAACATCGTAAAATTGTTTCACAAAAAGAGCAAAGTAGAGCTGGAAATGACAGAGAAAATTAATATCTAACAAGTAGTTTATGATTATTATGTATTACTTCCTCTGCTATTTTTCTGACAAAGAACTAATTTACAAGCACGAGGACAAAAATGAAACGATTTAGCAAAATCACCATTTTGTTTCATGCTTAATAAAAAAATTGGTTTTGTTGTTAAGAAGTTCTAAAAACTTGGCATTAAAACATCTAAACATTGAACTCGAAAGTTGATTTCAGTGGAAGATAGATTTTTGACTACATTTCAACGGTGTCGTCAGAATCTCTCGTGATCACCTGTTTTTGTTGATTCAGTAGAGAAGTTTGCTAACGCAGGCTGGATTAAACTTCGAATGTTCTAAATACCGAAAAAAAACGAGAAAAAAACATTTTGGGAAGTTTTTTTCTTTTCATAGAACAAAACTTAAATACTTTTTTGTTGAGAAAAAATTATGTTTCAAAATCTTAAAAATTTTTGATCCCTTGGAGGTAATTATAGCGTGAGTATAATCTCAACCGCACTGTCATTTTTGCCCTCCAAACTATCTAATATCCGGCAATTTAAAAAAGTACCCATGTATATAAAAGCATTTTTTGTTGGGTCATTACTGAGCTAGCCAGTGATCACTGTTTTTAAGCCAAAATTTTAAAAACCTAATTTTTTTAAACTAAAAAAACTGAAAACCCAATTTATTAATTAAAAAAAACTTCCAATGGCTGAAACTGAATGGTGGAAATGATCATCGTCTTATATAGCCCAAGTTCAGGTTGTTTTTGTTTACCTAAGGTGAGGAAAAAATAGCCCCGGGAGTTGAAAACACTACGAAAAAGGGCTAGTTGTAGCATTACTGTTAGACGTCGGCAACCAATGAGAATGTCATTGGGAAGGGGTAAACTAAACGTATAGTGGAAGCCACTGTATTGTTTACGACTTCCTCTATAAAAATAATGAGTTAGCACATTCCGTACCAAAAAAAACCAAACCATTCGGATCCACCCAGGAGCAAGTCCAGGCCGCTGTTGGGAACAATAATTTTGACATAATTCTTTTAACAAATCTTTGTAACATTGCCGCCGTTGCATATGTATATAGGCACCCCGTGTTTACGACGTTTATGCTAACTTTGAGGTGTTTCCCGCAACCGGAACAGAGAACCATAAAACAGACCATTTTTTCAGTAATTCCAATTTTCTTGAGAGTTAGTCTGATTTTTCGAAAATTCGGTGTTGCAAATTTGGTTGTTTCTTTTTTCTAAAAAGCGTTATCGTGGGACGTATTCGTTTCTCTTAGTTTAATTTTAAGATTCAATGGCTGAGTGTTTCGCTTAATTAACGAAAAGTCAGTTTTTCTAAAAATTACCAGAAGGCACATTTCGGCCAATTTTTCTAATTGACTTTATATTTTGCAACACGTTTTGGGTTGGGAACTAAGTTATTTGTTTTGGCTCTAGAAAACACTTCAAAATCTCTAGAAAACACTTCAAAAAAGGGTCCCTAAACTTTTGCGACGGAGTGTAATCTTTAAATTAAAAGCTACTCAGACGATTCTAGTAAAAACATGGCTGACAAACTTGAAAACATTGGACACATGTGCGAATAGGTAAGTACAACCAAGGCCATTGTTAGAGTGTAGAAAACATTGGTGTCATAAAAAAAAATATCACATGATTTTAAACCACGTAAGAGAAAAACTAAAAATAGACGTAACCAAAAAATAAGCAACAAAAGTTCACGGTTTTATGAAAAACATAGATTTTGAGACACGACTTTAAAAATAGAAGTACAATTTATAAAAATAGATTATTTTCGAAACTAACTTTTAGGGGTCGTCCAGAAAAGTCTGTTTCCGAAGTGAAAAAATATTTTTAACACCATATTTTATGAAAAAAGCAAGGTATTTGTTGCTGGTGAAGCCGGTAAACACTGTAAAAGAAATGTGTTTTTGTTGCGTTTTTGGGGTCCCCATCTTCTAAAAAAATCATTATTTTGTTTTGACGTAAAAATCTCTCAAGCACTCTTCATATTAAATTGTTTTGACAATTAAAATAGTATGAAAAACAGTTTACTGATAAGTAAAACTGTTACGTAACTGTTTTGTTTAAAAGGTTAATCTATGGAACTTCGAAAACAGTGAACCATAATATTTAAAAATAGTACTAAGTGAACCCAAGGCAACAAAGTATGGTTGACTAAGCTTATTGGTGTTTTGTATGACACTGAGCTCAGTAGGGCAGAACGCTTCAGGTGCATGTCTGAGAGAAGCCGTTGGAATTTAAAATGAAGTTTCTATTCTTGAAACTGACAATTTAAATTTGGAAAATCAAAAGTTCATTTACAACTAACTTTTCCTCTGAAACAGAGGTGACATTGAAAACCAATTTCCTTGTTGCAATCTGTTTCAGGAAACCTTTCTCACGAACTTTAGTCGAGTCAAACTACTTTTTTGCAACTGGGGCAAGAAAATGGTGAATTGAAACATTGTTGCTACAAAATATTCAAATTCTTTAGCAATCAAGCCTTCAAAAAAACTCAAAAATTATAATACAATTTCTATTTTGGGGTTTCAAAAACACTTTAATTTTGAAATGAATGTAAAATTCAAAATTTTGGTCGAAAAATTGATTTATTTGACATTTGTCTTACGTAATTTGTTTTTGATGAGAAATGAAAAACACTCTGAACTACTAACTTTCCATTTTAACTGCGAAGAGAAGTGAAAAAGATATATATTTTACAAAACTGATGTTATTTTTAAAAAAACTATTTACTATTATATTAATCATATGTATATTTGGTCAATTTGTAAGTGCTTTTTTAAAGCAACTTAAATTAGTTTCTTAGTTTCAACATAGGTTATGTGAAAATTTGATTTTCCGCGTTTTCATCGATGTTAACTATTTTTTTGTTAATTTCTATGTTTTTTGAAATCAATAGAACATCGACAAATGTTTTGGAAAACTTTTGTTTTAAAAGAAAACATAGTGGCAATGACCGTAGCCACATGACGAGAAAAGTTCCTGGGGATCCAACATATTGCCTAATTTCCTCCCTGCCTAGCAACCATGCTAATCCGGTTTTTTGCATGCCTTTGCCTACCGTAACGATCATGCTCGGCCGCCCATATTTCATTTCTCACCTTGTTATAGAAGAAACACGGTGTTTGGTCGGTTCCTTGCGAGCATGCATAACGGCGCAAAACAAACGGCCAAATGACGGCAAAGGGTGCTCAAGATTAGACGGACTTCACAGTGCAATGGAGCTCTCAATGGGATGCAATTGGACCGGAAAAATGAAAACAAAAAAAGAAGGTGTTGATTTTTGTGATGGAAGTTTCAGCACAAATGCTAAACCGGCAACTACTACTCGGCGAAAAAGTTGCAAATCTGTCGAAACACCCCGAAATCACTTACCTCAGCATTTCCATTGCTATGTAGCACTCTAATGTTTGTAGTACAGGTTAGTTAAATCAAAGTTTCACATAGAAAACGTAATTTGGTGACAATTCCCTTGATTATAACCTGAGGTGTAAGTCAGTCAGGGTTGTGGGAAAACATTACATCATACGTCTAGGCATTCGGATCAAATGACGCAACAAATGTTTTCACTTTTCACTTTCCAACAACAAACACGATTACCAAACTTTCTCTTACGTCACACGATAACATTTATGGAGCGGGAATTTGAAAAAAAAGTTTTTCTTAAAAGATTACTTTTTCACTAGGGATGCGGGAAGAATCGTTAGACGCTAAAATTAAATGTTTAGAAAATTTTTTATAGAATTGTTTTCTTTGGAAAATTTCAAAAATACAGTAAAAACATTCTTTTATTGTTTCAACAAAGACAAACACATAAAATTGTTGAACCTAGGGAACCAATTTTTTTTAGTTTTAATTGTAAGTTGTTTTCATGTTTTTGTTACATGAAAATTTTCTGCTAAAATACTAAAATACTAATGTAAAAACAACTTTAAACATAAGAAGCCGTTCAAAAACATTGCAATATTGTCATCAATAATACAAAAAAAACTTAAAACTAAAAATAACGACTTAAGAAAAAATTAGTGAAAAAAGGATAGAACATTATCTTTTTTAAACGAATTTCCTTATGCAAAAACATTAGTTGTGATATAATTCGTGTGGTTAGGAGATCTGGATAAGTTGTCAAACTGGTTAAAGCAGAGACTGGAGCAGCAAATGAATCCGGTAGAAATGGTGGTTTGAAATGAAATTGTAGTTTTAGTATGTGTGGGAGCACTAAAATCAACCGTTGCCGCCTCCAGAAATCGTCAACAGAGGGAAATAAAAGGGCGAAGTGTTCAACGCAACGTAGCTGAAAGATTTACCTTTTTCTGGGTGAAAGGAATCGCAGTCTATTGATCCGCATGGGAAAGGAAGTACCTTGCCTAGATGCAGGAAAGCCTACTGATGGACCGGAGATTTGTCATAACGAAGGCTCTGATGAATACCGTAATCAGCAGGCGAACACCGCCCACTAATTGCGGTGCGTAACGCGGATTTCGTATCGTGTAGTTAGGCGCGGAATTTAAGCAAAACGTGGAGGAATGGGTCAAAAACAATGATTATCCTTGTCTGATTTTGTTTCAAGAGAAAATAGCCATTTTCATGGAGCCTGAAATTAGAAACTTTAAAAAAGCTGAAATTTGAAAATTAAAAGAAGGATACAATAAAATTTATAGACAAAAAAACAGACAAAAGTTCATACAAATTTTTTCATGTGCAAAAAACAGTTTAAGTTGTGAAAGCTGTTTTTAATTAAAAGAAAATTTTAAAAAAACTTTTTTTTTCTTTTTAAAAAAAAACAATTAATTATTCTTGTTGGGGTTTTGAAAGCTTTGAGGACGTAATTACATAACCAGGCATTGAAACTGCAAAATTTTGAAGTTTCTGTTGGAGTTAGACTTTTATTTGCTGTGAAATTTTTTTTGACAAAAACACACAGATTTGAAATGGTTTAAAACGCAACTAAAATTGTTTTTACCCTTACTTACTTCAAAAAATTCAATTGTTGTGTGAGAACCAGTCTAATAAAAAGTTTTCTGTCATTTGGCGACTTGATAAAGTGCCAAAATTGGCTACAAACTACGTTACTCAAAAGATCAATGGAGCAGCCAATTGATTTACTAAATTACAATACATTTGATACATTCTGCCTACTGTATCCTGCTTCTAACACACATAACAAAGGGATAATGGTGGTTCAAAAGGAAATCAGCCATTTGGAACACTGGGATTCCCAACATAAACAAGTGATTCACAGTCAGACAAAGACTACATTGCTAATTTTAGAGTGTTTGTCTTTTTTGAAACTGTTGATTGAAGATTATTTGTGCAAAACAACTCGACACTGAAGATATATTAACCATTACTCAGTTACATTAGTGCCGAAACGCGGAAGATAAGCAAGTTACAAGCCAAACGTCGAGGGTTCGGATTCGTCTCAGAGCAAACTTTTGCCCTGTTTGTAAAATGTTTAAAACATTTGGGTTTTTCAAAATTGGGTTTAATTGCTCGCAAAAAGAACCTTGGTTGGGTCTGAACCCAAATCAATGACAGCTTTCTTTAAAAAAATCAGTAAAATAGTTTGAAAGAAATAAATACAACTGGCAAAGAGAAAAATCGTTTGTAGTTGCGCTGTTAAAATCATTAATTACCATTTTTATTGAAAATATTATGAAAGTTGAAAAAATGTGTATTAAGGTTTCTGACTTCTCTGTTTTGTGTACTAATTCTCACAAGCAGCACATTAACATTATGAGCGCCGATAATAGGAAAATCTATATTGCGCAAATTAAATGAATGTTCAAATGTGACCTTAATGTTCATAAAACTTTCCTTATTTTACAGCAACAAAACCAAAAAGTAAATTAATATCAACCTTGGAAGAAGATTTTTAAATGAATTTAGACAATGATACTGAACTTAAATTTAAACTGAATTTGAAGCTGAGCAAACTAAACTTATTATTTAAAAAGTTTTTTGTACTATTTAAAAACAATCGTAAAAGCAACACTGAAGGCATGAGATGGAAAAAAAGAAAAAAAGATTTAAATAATTACAGCCAAAGTTCATAAAACAAACTTCATAAAACAAAGTTTTAAAAGTTTGAAACTATAGAACCAAAAAGCAAAGTTTAAAAAATCTCAATTTAGAAACAACATATTTTGGAATACACAAATGTGAATGCGACTCTGGCAACATGCGAAAGAAAAAAATAAATGTTAAAAAGGGTTTTCATAAAATTTTCACAAAAATTTAACTCCCTTTTTACGAAACTGAAATCCAACAGCAGGTGAAAAATATGAAATCACCTGACTTCGATCAAGAAAAACCAAATCCGCGAAACTATTTTAGTCTACTGAAAATGTCCGAAACATTACAGACAAATTCATGAAAAGGATTAGAGCATTAAGGCTAATCCCAGCTATGATCTGCGTTGCTACGTAGGACACAGAGCTCAATCATCCAGGTTCCCACTGGAAATAGAGTTATGAAAGTCACGAAACTTATTACTTTTTCAGGTTGTAGCCAATTTTCTGGGAAAGGTACTTGAAGAAACAAAGTTTCTTTAAAGTCCATGTAAGGACAAATAGGTGTGCGGTAAACACAAAAGAGTAGGTAATTAAACAATCTGTAGTTTAATATGTAATTAAGAGGTATTTTTGTAGTTTGTAGTTTAATATGTAATTGAAACGTTTTGTAGGGTTTTATACGTAAATAAAACGTTTAAAATATTATGCTAACAACTTAAGTTTACTACTACGAAAAGCAACGAACATAAATCTTCGCAGCTGATTTTATTTCATTCAACGAGACAATTGAACTAAAACGTCAGAGCCTCGGCAGCTGTCACAAATTACTTTCAAGTACAAATAAAATCAATGATTTTGAATTAAAATATATTTGTCACATGAAAATGGTTAATTTAAACCAGGTAATAAGTCACAACATGTTTGGTTTGTTTTTTTAGAAATTAAAAAAATTTGTTGGAAAATGGATTTTAATATTTTTTAAATTCTCAAAAATATGGTTTAAAAAACACAATTTTACAGCTGCTTTTACGTCATAGCCGACAGCTGTCACAAATTTTATTTAACTGTAAGAAATTTATAACAAGATGAAGAAAAATATATACAAACGGTCGTTAAAAACAATCAAAATAGACTATTTTTGCAAAAAAGTCTAAATTTAAATGCTAAAAGGAATTTATGATGGTGTTTATACACAAATGTTTTTTTTAATTTTTTAAATGTAGAAAACATTTTAAAACATGTAACTAAAATGGGGAAGCTTATTTTTCCCATTTTAAAGTTTGTTTGGGGATTTAAAGTAAATTTTGTGAGTAATTACAGGTAAAGTAAGGTCGTAGGAGCCCAACTAAAGCCAGAATTCTAATGAAAGCTCACGTTACCGTAAACATGAAGATGCATCAATTTAAACAACAGCATATAAGGTAAATTACGCAAAACGTCGTTTCTTTTTAATTTGTAGATTAAAAGATAAATGTCAATTAGAGGCGAGGAAAAAGAGGTGAGTCAAAAGAAAGTTGAATCATGATCAATTAAAAGATGACTATTACCGTAATCGTCACGATTCTTCCTTAAAACGAGAGGTATCGTGCTGTTAGGATATGTTTTGAAAAAGTGAGACAAAGGACCACCTCGTGAAAGAATGCCTAACTCGGCGAGCGCTTGGCTGCGGTAATCAGCAGTCTCTCGATAACCATAGTAACGCCGCGAAATAATAGTCGGGTTGGGGCCTCACTTCGGGCATCGGGGGAAACGTCAGAAAACTTCCGGATTGGGGATGTTTCTAGTCTACTGAAATAGGTTTAACAATTGAGATTTCAAAGATCAGTTACTTCTTTGGTTTGATAATTAGTTTTCACCTTTTGGAAACCGTCTGAGATTTTTACAATGCAGTTTTTTATTATAAAGCAACCCATTATAAAAATTAATTTCATAAAAAATAAACATTTTCATATCACACTTTGGGTACGCCTTTAAAAAAATTTGTTTATCAAAACAATCCTTCACTTCCTTGAGAAAAACTCCCTGTTTGTTCCTCCAAGAATTGTTAAATGTGATACGTTTTGCCTCACATTAAGAGAGAAAAAGCCGCTTTGGTCCAGTCCTTTAAAGAATCTTCCATGAACCTCTTTTTGACTGGTGTTTGCTTATGGTGCGTATTACTGTATGCGGCCGGACTACCCTTGCCGCTGCCGCCGATCTCGTACGGGTGTGAATCTCGCAGCGCTACCAAATCAGGAAAACAAAATTTTCAGCGTCGTTTCAGTCGAAAACATTTCATTTTATTTACAGGTTTCTTTGAATTGACGAAACGGTATTATATATTTTCTTGAATAACTTTTCAAGCACTACAATTTGAGACTTATTAAGAAAACCCCTAAAGGTGGCTTTTGGCCTAAAGGTGGCGGGTACGAAGCCCTGACGTTTTGCTGGTAGGATCCACATCCAGGGCTAGTTTGGACTAAAGGTTTTGACCTTCTCTTGCGGAACTCTAAACCAAACCGTAGAGAAACAAACTTGATGTAACGCTGAGTTATATAAATAACTGTGACGAAGCCAAGTATTCAGTAGGATTAGATGAATTGAACTGAAAACTACGGTAGATTGTTGCCAATTAGCTGTCAGAATGACTGAGCATTAAGCGCGTGCGCCTGGAAAGTGTTTCTTTTTCGGGATTTACAATTCCATGGTTGTTTGCACTTCAAAAGCGCGACTATTATGCAGGTTGCAAATTGGATTTCGGATAGAAGTGAAAGCATTGCGTGACATATGTCACATAAGAATTTTCTCGGGCAGAAATATTTAATAAGTGACTCTTTGTATTAAAACGAGATGCTTCGATTAAAATATTAACAGAAAAACCTTAAATGCAGACTAAAATAAAAAAAAACCGAACATGGTCTTTTCGCGTTTCAAGCTTGATTTTTCATTTAAACTTGGTTCTAGGCTATTTCCATGAAAAGTTGGGTTTGAAACAATTTTAAAACTTTATTAAATTCGTAATTAGCAAAATTTCTTTGCTTTACACTTGGAAATTTGAAAATTTAGATCATTAAAATTAGCGATAATGATTTCTGATGACGTCTAATTTTTGATGACGACATAGACTTCAGTAACCAATCTCTCAATTCCATGGAGCGGAAAAATTAAAACCAAGTATGTTTTGATTAAAAAATATATGTTTAAAAGTGAAACTCGTGTTTTCAAAAGGTGGCCCTAGTTGGCCAATGATCAAACTATGGGCTTTAAACTTTAAACTACTTCAGCACATTGAAAAAAAATGTTTTGAAATCAATTTGAAATCAAGCACCATAATATTTTTGAAAAGCAGATAAGTTCGTTTATCAAAATCTACAATATGAAAATTCAGTTTTTGTACCGCTACTTCGGCGATAATTGAATGAGCGAAAAATTGAAGTAAACTTTATAAAATTTTCAATGTGTAAATAAGTTTTTTTTAAATTTGCTAACCAAAGTTTGTAAACCATGGTTCGGTTTGACAAGTTAAAAATTATCAAAGCAAACTATGGCTTACAATGTTTTGTTGCCATTTTATTCATGTTTTGAACCAACTATTATGTGAAAACCCAGTTTTTGTACTGGTACTTCGGCGTTAATTAAACGACCTTTGGTACATTTTCAATCCCACATTTATCAATTTCAGTCTAGTTTTCACACTGGAGACAAAATTCCTCTCGTTTCCTAACCACGGGTTCAAACGATGCAATTACAGAGATAACAAGTGGTGGCAGACCGTCAACTGCAATTACTGAGTCATTCTACCCGGCAAACAAGGAAACAAATGAGGCAGACGTCACGCATCCGTGCAGCTGATTTGCGCCGAGCGGAAAAGAAAAACACCTGGGGGACATTCTGAAGAAAGGAGATTTTTGAGTCAAAATGATGTCTGTCATGGGAAACGAGTTTTAATGGGAGGTGGAAGTAGCTAAAATTGTGTTGTTTCCCTGGTCGACAATAGATCAAATTATAGTTACAATTCCCAGAAGAATTGTGTCTGACAAACAGCACAGGAAACAAAGATTGTTATGGATGTATGATGTGGCCAACGTTTCGGAGACCTTTAAAGATCGTAGATTAATAGAACTTACTTTGAAAATACAGAAAATAATTTTTAAATGAATTTTGGCCATCTCTTTTTACAATGATTCAACCTTTATTTCTCGGTTTTAATCATTTTAAAAGAAGTGCGCTAAATATCGTGATTATGCGTGTGATTGTGTGAATGTGGGGGTTTGTGTGTGTGTGTGTGTGTGTGTGTGTGTGTGTGTGTGTGTGTGTGTGTGTGTGGATGCGTGAATGTGCGTTTGTATTTGCATGTGTTCGTGTGTTTGTGTGTATGTGTTTATGTAACCAATTTTATTGAAAACGCAAAATAAAACGTGTGGGTGTGTGCGTGTGCGAATGTGTGTCCGTAAAAAAAAACATTATAATAATTCGAATCTCAAACATGTGTTTTAAAGTTAGCTCATAGAAATGGCCAGTAAACATATATTTAAAAATTTGAATTTATTTTATTGAAACCTGTTTAAATTTTTGTTCAATAGTTCAATAACCATTAATTTCCAAACTTTTGCGTTTTAGTATTCAGTTTTTGATCTTTTTCAATTATAAATGAACGTTGGACAGCATTTCGGTTCTTTTGTTTATATTCACAGGAAAAATCATTAAAGGAAGTATGCAAATTTCCAATCCGATTCCATTTGCTGCAATTTCTTTTACATTCTAAGCAAAATTTTAAAAATAAGGTGAATTTTGAAAAAAACTTTTGTCAAATTTAAATCTAAACTTTTGATGAAAACACGGAGTGAAAAGTTTTTTTGGAAATAAACTCATAAAAAATTTCATCAATAAATTCAAATTACAGAAGTCATTTGTGAAACTTCACGCAAATTTTTTTTTAGGTAAAATGTAAATTAAGGTATTCAAGAAAACATTTCCCGATAATAACAACAATTGTAATTTATTTTTCACAATTGATAAGAATCGCGGTTAAAACAACAATGTTTTCATTATGAAAATACCAGATCCTTTTTTCTTGAAATCGTTGTTTACCTAGGAAAAGTGATGAATAAGCATGTTTTCAAGAAGCTTTAGTCAAGAAAGCAGTGCAAGTTTAAAGGCCGAGGAGGCTGACAAAGTCAGGGCACTAAGCTGGAAAATTGCTTCTTGAACTGGAAATGTATGTTTTATTTGTATGAAGCTGCACTGTGTTGAAATGTCTCTAAAAAAAGAGAATATGAAAAAAGAACAGACTAAACTGAATTGATTCATCAAACATGGGAATGATGTTGAAAACAGAATCCGTCTAAGATCTCAAATTATTCACTTCGAAAACAAGGATCGCATGAACTTCTTTAAGCAGATTTCAGATGACAACCAGAACAATAGCTGTATTTGCACTTTTTTGAAGATGAAAATCTCAGAGATCGAAACTCAATTTCTTTGTGACAACAACTTCCGGATCCTCGAACAAGAAGAATTAAGCTCAGTGGAGGTCCAAAACAGCGATGAAAAACGAACAAAGAAGATTTTGTTAACAGCATTTTCTGAAAACAGAGATCCAAAGTTGAAACTACAAAAAAGAAATCGAAAACCTACCGAAATACAAAGTTTTGGGTTTGTTTCAACTATTATATCTTCAGAACTAAACGATTGACAAGTTAATTGTTTTGTTGTTCCAGAGTAAAATTATGGTTTTTAGAAATTTTTTTACAGCAAAGATCCTAACTCTTATTGAATAGCTAACTTATACATACTGTGCGCTATTTTTCCTAGAATTTTTTAATATTAAAATATACCTAGGGATGATTTAGAAATGGAAATTTATTACGTAACTCTTTAGCACATTTTTAAGTGAAAAATAATTTCTGTGTTTGGCCAAAAACGGACCAATCTTAAATATTTTTTTCATAAAAACTATTTAATATATTTGTAAACTTTTGGCTTTTGTAGCTCGAATTTTCCAAGTTAAAATCCAAGCCACAAAAGTACAAAAGCCAAAAGCTGAATATAAATTGAAAAAATCAATTAAGTATGACCTTCGTTGAAAAGCAGTATAATTGCTAACCCGCTAAACGGGGTGTTAATTAATATAAAAAAGCTCGCTGTCATTTTATTTTTCATTTTGTTCCAACCCTGGCTTCCTATTTTTATTTATCTATTTTAAATTTATATTGTTCACTAACCCTATTTAAAATACCATATAATTTCAGATGAATTTCTTTCCAAATGAAGTCCAACTCCAAATTCTCGGTTATCTTCCGGGATCTGATGTCGCCCGATTTCAAAGGCTGAACACCCATTTTGGGGGGCTGATTAAACGACAAAAGAAATACCTTCCTAAACACACTGTTCAATTGACCATTGCAAAAGTAAGAATTCAAGTCAATTATTTAATGACATTTTTTTAGGATCGAAAAATCTGTATGTTTACTGTGTCTTCCAAAGGAGCAGATATTCATTGCTGTATTGGAGCTATGGATGGAAATGTGAATATATTTGGGTTTTGCCCTAGAATCGTGGCATTCAGCTTTTCAATTTTTTGGTAAGTAGATTATTAAAAATAGCTTATTAAAAAAACAAGAATGCCTTTTCAAGGATTTTGCTGGGTGGTTATAGACCCAAAATTTACCTGGATGACTTTTCTGTTGTGTCTGTTAAATTTTTGAAAAGTTCTTTTTTTGAAAGCAATCTTTAAAGCCATCTTGAAAGCAAAAAACATCGAAATTTTGTTGATTTTTAAAAAAATTATCATACTTTTATATTTTCTCCAATTTTGCTAGTCGTCGTTCATCAAATTACAAAACGGCCTTGCTTTTTAAGTCAGCATTAAACTCGATTGTTACAATGACAGAACAATTAACTTATTTTAAATTGTGTCTTGTTTTCATATAGCTGTTTCAAAACTACAATTAAAAATATTTTTCAATCAAGAAAACCGATTTTTCAATTAATAAATTAAAAGCGCGTCGCATCGAAAATGTATTGCGATGAGGACGCAATCACGTTTTTGTGTTAGATGGGCATTTCGTTGGTTTAAATTAATACAAATTGTTTAATTTTTGAAAGATTTTCGTTTATATTTAGGGTCTAATAGATTGTTTTGGAAATGGTTTAAACAACAACGTTTATTTATTTTCAGTTTCACAACAGAGAAGGTACATCCTACCAAAGCATCTTTTCTTCAATTGGCTACTAGAAAAAGTAGACCTATCGTTGCTTATAATTGTGAGTTTATTTTTCAAAACAGGAATATAAATAAATGTTTCAGCGGCCTTATTCTGGATTGGAGGAACTGATTGGTTTGCTATCGGAAGCAATGGACACCGCTGACTTTTCCTGTCCGTTGATCTCAATGAACCACGGAGTCAACCTTGAGAATGATCACGACATCTTGCACAATGTGTTTCATGTTTTACCGCATTTCTTTCAAAAAATCCGTGCCCACCAAGAGAAACTTAAAGGTGAGCAATTTATTTATGGAAAAAGATGAATTTTAAGTAGAAAAATGTCTTACATAAAATCAGTTCCTGTAAGAAATAGCGCAATGTAAATTAAGCATTTAAGATTTTATTAAACTAAGCTATGACTGAAGATATTAGGCTGACATTACTTATTAATGTTCTACAAACAGAACATTCTTTTTGTTAAATTGTTTGCGCACACTGAAAAATGCTTATAGGTAATGGAACTTGCTTATAGGTAATGGCTTATAGGTAATGGAAGAAGTGATTAAATTTTGCGTTTCAGATAATATAGCTGCTGATTTTTCCAAAAAAAAAAAAAATAGAAAAAACTAAATGTTTTGGTCGTTTTTAGTAGTTTAGAAAACATTTTGTAGAAATGTGTTCATCTTATTTACCATAGTCAATGATATAATTATCAATAGATTCAGATGAAATTATTAGTAAGACGAATATAGTTGCTCTAGAGGGGGCTCTCACGCATTAACCCAGACACAAGGAACGATAACAAAGTGGAAGATTTAAACAGCTTATTTTGGGTTTTTTTTCT
Source organism: Oscheius sp. G VE-2021 (assembly GCA_022343465.1). NCBI lineage: Eukaryota > Metazoa > Nematoda > Chromadorea > Rhabditida > Rhabditidae > Oscheius > Oscheius sp. G VE-2021. The sequence goes on from JAJQXH010000028.1 coordinate 612,476, forward strand.
GATAGCGCTTTTCAAAAAAGCATTTTTTTTATTTTTAGTTAAACTGTTATTTTCAGTGGAGCCACCGCTGCTCGCATTTTCGGAACTGGAGGGGATACAGGCAGAACCTATGTGCATTAAAAGATACATTTCTCTATCTTTCCACTTTCCCAATGCAATGTTTCACTACAACTACAAAACTTTGCCAATGACCCTTGTCATGATTTGGACGGTTAGTTAAACATGATAATGCTAAACGGTTTACCGGAAACTTTAGATGTGGTCCCTTGAAAAAATTGAAGGAAACTCGATCGATGCCAGTTTTCGATTCGCCTACAATCGCGATGAAATTCAAAGCTCGCGGATGTGGGCGCATGTGTTTTTCACAGCCATTGGTGGAATTGAGAACATGGAGAAAGAAGAATTTGTGAATCTTTTTGAATTTCATTCGTTTAACAGACTGCCAGAAAAAATAAGGCTCCAGGGAGACGACGGAAGGGCGATAATATTTGATTTAGATAAGGTCGAAGGAGCCGTTTGGTTAACTGTAGAATTGGAAGTGCCGGAAGAACTTTAATATACGTATGCAAACTTTGTATTATATGTATATTGAGTTTGTAAAATTATTATTTTAAGTTTTCGTTATTGTTTCGTGAATAAATTTCAAAGTTTCGTTGTTCCATAAAATTTAAAAAATAATTGAGGATGATGGAGTCCACCGGCGCGAGAATACACACACACAAACTTGGGTAGTTAAACCAACGCTTTCTGTCGGTACTCAAACCAGCACTGCCTCCCGCATATCGTAACGGCAACGCCGCAGAGTGGGGTTATATAAGCGAATACATAAACTCCATTTCCGTGCAGCGGTGAAAATCGTTGTGACAGGCTAGTTTCCCAACCAAGTTAAGTAAAATCGGGGGTGAGGTCAGAAATGGTCTCCTGAGGGTTTCCCGGCTACCCACGTGGTGACGTCCCCTTTTAGAATTTTTTGTATTTTTCAAAAACTCATATAGAAACTGTTGAGAAAGCAAATTGGAATTGTCTCCTAAACTATTTGGTCTAAATGTACATGACATGCATACAGATTGTGACAGAATCAATCGGATACGGAGGGAACTCAAATGAGTACCCATGCAGGTTCCATTCCATCGTATTCAATCGTTACACTATGACTTTTACTCCCCTCAGACCTGTAATCCCTTTAAACTCGCCTTCCGGAGCTAATCTACAATTGCCGCAGCCGGCGCGAGAATACTTACATCGCGAGATTACCTTTATGTAATCTCGGCCAAAAAGCTTTTTTTGGGTCGAGCTGTCAAGGCCTAGGGCCGACTCCTAACGACCAGCTGGCATCATTATAGTGATTTTCACGTCACAGTCAACCCCGATAAGCCGAAAAATTCAAAATTTTGAATTAGGATTTTTTAAACGTTAAATCAGAATTTTTCAAAAATTTCCGGAAAGAAATCTGGTGGAACGGCCTCATTTTGCTGGAATCTCGACTACTTAATGTAACCTACCACCTGATTATGACAAATTTCCCCTCAATTGATTTTTCATCTCGGTAACACAAACAGGGAAAAGTAGAGAGAGAGACAGAGAGAGAGACAGAGAGAAAGAGTTTAAGCAAACTTTTTGCCGCCAGCAGGAATTGAACCTGCGACATTGGGCTTATTTGAACCACGCTCGAACCGACTGAGCTATGGCGAACCGACTGAGCTACTGAAAACGCAGTGACTAATACGCACTGTGGTAATCTCCGTTTTCCCCGCTTCCCCGACTAGCTCTAGGATTCATTCAGAAGCTTTGCGTTATCCAACAGAAACTCAAAGGTTGGTTTCAAGTTTTTAAAAAACAAGTCTTGCGTTTTACACCTTTGACAATCTATGGATTTAGTTTCACTTATACTTTGTTTCAAAGGTGTTCACAAAATGGGCTTGTTTTCAATCAATTATTTGATTAAAACCCAGTTAAATATGAACTTGTGTTAACACAAAAGTGACTTTTTCTATGAAACAATCTTTTTTAAGAATTTAAATAACTTTTTACAACGGATACTTTTATTAATAAAATACTTAAATTTTAGTGAAACGGCCTCTATTCATCTCCTAATCTCAAGTAATACATCATGGAGACATAGAAGCCTATCTATGTGTGACCTGCATTTTTAAATTTTCTCAATGGTTCTCTGATGTTACCTGTGGCTACCTAACAAAATAACAGTTTCATTTTGCCGATTGCTCTTTCCGTCATTTGACAGATTTGTGATTTTAACGTTTCAATAATAAAAATGATTAAAATTTAGAACTGGCAATTGGGAGTATATACCTCCGATGTTGCTACCAAACTGAAGTTTATATTTTCTGAAAGTTATGAACTTTTAATATCAGACCAAATAAACCAAGCGGCCAACAATATGTTTTTCTCTGAAGACTTTGTAATAAACACATAATATTGAAATTTAAATTGACAAAAGAATACTACAGGGTCATGCTTACGGTTGAAATTGAATGAATATATATGATTGTTTGGAAGTTTGTCTATTGCTTTTCCGGCAATAAATGTTTTTAATTCAAGTTTTAAATGAATTGCTTGATAACTTCCAATTTTAGTGATTGGGCCTTCAAATTACCACAAAACAATAGTTTTTTCACCCCAAATTTAGCCATTGATAATAGTTAGTGTTTTTAGTCACTATCGATTGGAGATCACGGAAAGCCATGTTTTCCTGGCTTTCATGAAATGGCTTTTTACTGAGTGTTCCGGCTTTTTCAATTTTTTTTGATAGTTCAAAACTTTTCTTACAATCAGATGATTGCCCTTCCGACTGAAGTTCACCTAACAATTCTAAATTACCTTCCCGGAAATGATGTCACGAGGTTTCACCGACTGAACTCTATCTTTGGAAATTTGGTGGTCAACAATCAACAACGTCTCCCGAAAGCAACAGTTTCCATGACCATTGGAAATGTAAGTAACTACTTCATTAAAAAAAATTGTTTTTAAAATTAAGGGTCAATGGCATTCATTCTACCTTAGCATAAAACACTTTGGTCATCATTTCCGTTTTGGGCGAGATGGAAATTTGGATGTGTTGAGTGGCACCGGGTCTACAGTTACTGCTTTCAAGGACTCCTTCACATTTTACGGTAGGTGGTTTGAAAATTCCTTTAAAAAAGGAAAGACAGAGTGAACTAAGCTTTTATGGTTCTATATTTTTCTTTCAGAAAATAACTTTTAAAAACAAAGCAAATGAAATTAATTTCATCATCTCAACAGCCAAATGAAATTCCTCAAAAGAAGCTTTTCTTCAAATGGTTGCTCAGTAAGTGTGATTTGGAAAGCCTGACAATTGTGAGTTTATATTTGCAATTTAACATTTTAAAATTGGGTTTTCAGCAACCCTATGATGAAATAGATGAAATTTGCGCATTGCTTGAAGAAGCAATGGAAACTATTGAGTTTCGATGCCCAACTGTCATTATGGACCACGGAATTCATCACAAACTGGACAGTGGGTGTGTTGAACTGGCTTCATCATTCTTGCAAAAGTTTTGCGCTTACCAGAAAAATCTTAGAGGTTAGTTTGCATTTAGAATGAAAAAAAGTTTTTTGAAGCATCATGTTTCACACACACACACCATGTTTCTTTCAGTGAAAATTCAACTTGAAAACAAATGTCAAAGACCCTTCATCTCCCCTAGGTGAGAAAGGGTTAGAATTTCTATGTGTTGATTGCTGTAACAAGTATTCGGAATGGTTTTCTCACGTATTTTGTGAATACAGCTACGGTAATATGGTACTTGGTTTCTGCAAAATTGGCAAGGTTGGCATAACATGAATGCCACAGCATAAATTTCTTTAATTGCAGAAGTGGCACGACCTCTTAGTGCAAAACCAAAATGCCAATATAACACCCACGGATTTGGTGAAATTTACTATTCGGTACAATCACGAAAAAGCCTCAAGTGCACCAAAACTACAAATGGGAACACGATTTTCACGTAGATTTTTCCGTCTGGGATATTCCCTTGATAATATGACGGTCGACAAGTTTATTGGAATTCGGGAGATTAGAGACTTCGACAATCTTCCAGAAGAAGTTATTTTCCGGAGGAGGTCTGATGGCAACATATTGAAATTCAAAAAAAGCAAAACCAGCTATACAAATAGTCAAAAACGCCCCATGCAGACATTTCCTAGTTTTTTTTGTTAACGAAAACACCAAAAAACTGAGTTAAAGGGAGAGACACAGACTGAAAGACTCAACTGCAAAAAGCATTATTTAAGGTCTCTGAGGCGATTAATATAAAATTATCATTCTCATTTTAGATGCCTAGTTTTGTAATTTTTTTTAAATTGTCGAAGATTCGTGTATATCCTCGGTTAATGTTGTATTTTTCAGAACATTTGGTCAATTACAGCTTAGCTGTCGACAATTTATCGATAAACTATACTTTTTACGTTTAACTATTGTTGCACTATACAATTGCATGAGACATATTCAGTCGTTTAAAGAAAATAAAGAAAACTAAAACTGCACCAACAACGATCCGAACCTGCCAAAATTTGAAAAAAAAATGTCTTAAGTTCGAAGTTTTTCGGCGTTTAAATTTTCCAATGCATCAAAATGAAAAAGTAAGAATGAAATGTTTATTTAAAATGTAAAAATTAAAGGTTCAATGCAACAAGGTGAAGTTGTAAAACTTTTTTAAAGTTGTAAAACAATTACATAAAATAGATTGAAATGATATATTATTAAACATTAACCAGGAAAATGAACTTAAAATGCTTCACAGGGATTCTAAACTTATTTTTAATAAATTACGTCATTCCAGGTTCCCAGCATGTCCACGATTTACCAGAGAAGCTTTTCTTCAAATGGCTATTTGCCAAGTGTGACCTGGAATCGCTGGAAATTGTAAGTTTTCTTATCAAAATTCAAAAAATTTGCTTTTTCAGCAACCACATCAAGAAGTTGGAGAAGTCTGTGCATGGATCGAAGAAGCTATGGAAACGGCCAAGTTCCGCTGCCCAATGGTGATCATGGACGACGGTGTGCACAGGCTCGGCGATGAAGAATGCACAGAACTAGCTCCTAACTTCTTGGAAAAGTCTTGCGCTTACCAGCAAAAACTTAAATGTTAGTTTGTTTTCGAAAGATTGAAACGCTTAAGTTAGGCATCTTTTAAAAAGCCCCTCAGTGCGAATCCAGTAATTCCTTTAGTAAACCTTTCAAACAACCCAAATTATCAAAAAAATTTTAACTATAAAAACTTAATCATAAATTTAACTAAAAATACAAAAAACAATTTAAACGAAATTTAAAACTGGGTTAAAATAAAGGTAAAAACTAAATTTAAACTCAAGTTTGGAAACTGTTTTTTGGCAAACGTTTTAAGAACCACTAGTGTTAATCAATCATTTTCAAAAATGATTTTCTTATCGTATCTGTAGTTGTAGTTTGAGGTGGAATTTTAAAAATCTGCTAAATATCCTTTTTTCGAGTTATAAGTTTTTTTTTCAATAGCTGTTTTTATCTACAGATGCGTTGGCAGTTTGCAAATGTGACTTACTGATATAGTGGTGGCGCGTCCTAATGTTTTGCATGTTGGCACGAATCCCCTTAATGTTTGTTTTAGCTTTTTCTAATTTTAAAAATTCAGATTCTAGATTTTCCTGAATTCGGTTTTGACATATAAAAAATTGTACATGTTTTCAAAACTATAACAAAATTTAGAACGCAGAAAATGTTTTGGTTAGTGCAAACAGTAGTTTGATGCTACGTACGTTTAAAAAACCAAAAAAGACTAAAAAACGCCGACTAAAAAATTAAAAGTCTAATTTTTTTCTGAATTCTCTTTTGAAAAGTAACATATTAACAGCCATTGATAAAATCGGTAGCTTGTTAACCCAATAAACCGAGAAAACAGTAAGAGGGAACTAGGTACTGTTTTTGGTATGTAATCGTGAGATTTTGATCTCATATAGATTTTTAACGTTTGATTCAGTGAGAAGTAAGCAGTCATAATTGGCAGGTAAAGGGTAATTATAGGTTTGACCAGGTTCACTACTGAGGGAGGTCTCAAACGTTCAGTTTAACAATTTATAACTTCATTTTCAGTCGACATTCAATTTATTCAGTTTTACAGCGTGTTAGCATACGGTTATAAACACACAAAAATAACAAAATATATTAATTCTATATATATTTTTTCGTGTTTACCGCTTTAACGCTTGGTAAATAAAAAAATGGTCTTTCTTAATAACGTTGAATTCAATCTGTAACCTTTTAAAAGAAACCTTTTTAGGGCAGCGGTTTTGTAGAAACATTTTGTAGAGTTTTTGAAAATTTTAGTGCCCCTGCTCTCATTTTAAAGCTTAATATTGAAAAGAGCAAAAACTTGAGGAGAAAAAAAAACTTTTGTAGTTTTGTTTTGCTGAATCGACTGCCGCATCGATCTCCTCATTTAAACCACTTTGAGTGTACCTACAAAAATCCAGGTGTACCGTAACCCGTGTAAAAAAATCGATATTGACCTCAAATTGTCAGAATGGTGGTTTTAGGTCAAATAAATGTTTTAAGACAACGGTTGGCCAAAATCCATGACATTCGGTTTTTTCGATGTCAATGGGGTGTTCCAGTGTTAGATGCGTCTAATATTTCCATTTCAGTTAACATTCAGCTAGAAATCTCGGGCGAAGCAACAGAACAAACTTTTTCTAACCCTTTCATTTGCATTGATTGCTGTAACAAGTACGCCGAATGGTTTGACGATATCGTTTGCGTGTACGATAACACTCATCTCAAGGCTGGACTTTACGAAATTGCCGCGGTTTGTAAAAATAATCTAATAACCTTTTATTAATTCAGAAATTTAAAAAGCTATCCCGTCAGAACCCAGATGCTGAATTAACTCCTAATGATATTATCAAATTCCAAATGGTTTTCTCTTTCGGGAACGACGATGGTTCCGACGAAGGGAGCAAGATATTGGAAAGTGCCATGTGGGCAGCTAACTTTTCTTTTTTTCTTGGCTTTACAGTTGAAAATGATAAACTTAAAAATTTTGATAGCCTTCCGGAAAAACTTGTAGTCACCAGGAAAACCGATGGCTGAAGACTGACATTCAACCTCGCAAAACATTTTCCATGTGTTACCTTAAGTTTAGAATCCCTGTGAAGCATTTTAAGTTCATTTTCCTGGTTAATGTTTAATAATATATCATTTCAATCTATTTTATGTAATTGTTTTACAACTTTAAAAAAGTTTTACAACTTCACCTTGTTGCATTGAACCTTTAATTTTTACATTTTAAATAAACATTTCATTCTTACTTTTTCATTTTGATGCATTGGAAAATTTAAACGCCGAAAAACTTCGAACTTAAGACATTTTTTTTTCAAATTTTGGCAGGTTCGGATCATTGTTGGTGCAGTTTTAGTTTTCTTTATTTTCTTTAAACGACTGAATATGTCTCATGCAATTGTATAGTGCAACAATAGTTAAACGTAAAAAGTATAGTTTATCGATAAATTGTCGACAGCTAAGCTGTAATTGACCAAATGTTCTGAAAAATACAACATTAACCGAGGATATACACGAATCTTCGACAATTTAAAAAAAATTACAAAACTAGGCATCTAAAATGAGAATGATAATTTTATATTAATCGCCTCAGAGACCTTAAATAATGCTTTTTGCAGTTGAGTCTTTCAGTCTGTGTCTCTCCCTTTAACTCAGTTTTTTGGTGTTTTCGTTAACAAAAAAAACTAGGAAATGTCTGCATGGGGCGTTTTTGACTATTTGTATAGCTGGTTTTGCTTTTTCTTTCAGCAAAATATGTGAAATTTCCCTGACGGTCCTCCAAGAAAACAAGAAAACAAAGACAATGTAGCAAAAGGATCAGACCTTGGCAGAAAGTTTAAAAAAAACAGGATTCCTACTAACGTGATAAATCTCATGTAGAACAGATATGTCTGTTTTAAGTAACAGAAACCAAAGTTGATAAATCTTTTAATAATCCTATTTTAAAAACATTCTTTTGAATAAACAAGTTCAATTTCTGTTTTTTTTATATTCACAGCGATAACATGTTACAATTCCAACTGGACGAAGTAATAAGGATTTGTCAACCAGAATACTTTTTTCGTGTATATTTTTATATAATAAATTTCTTCCGGAAATCGAGCTTGTTGCTAAGAGCTAACTTAAAAGATTTTCAAAGGTGTTGTAAAGAATGTCGAGGAAAAATCTTTCGTTTTCGAATCCATTAAGTAATTCTTCTGTGAAATATGAATTTGCCTGTAAAATCGAGAGAAAAAAGTTTTCTGCCTGGAATTCTGTGGTATCAACGCATCATGGTACCATAGGAAAATGTGACGGCGTAGCGCAGCGGCATAATGCCAGGACTGATAAGCGAAAGGTCTTGGGTTCGATCCCCCTCCTTTTACTCTTTTTTGTTTGTAATTGAATAAACCCTGTGTTTTACAACAGCTCCAAGGTAGCAGCGGCCAGTTCATGAACCTTTGGTGTGGCTTGAAACTTCAGTTTTCTTAACAAATAGAGCGTCGACCACGACTTTGGGCATCCTTCAGTAGTATCAGGTATGGGTTTTAGTTTATTTTGACAGTTTTTTTAAAATATGAACTATTCGACTTCAGCGGAACAGAAAAAGTTAAACCACAAAACTCGTTTTGAGCTTGGAAAGCAATAAAATACCGTATCAGAATTTTTCCTGCAAACAAAAAACACCTTTTCCATACTTGTTTAAAGTGAAGGCTGGCCGGTAAAGACGTTTTCCAAGTTCGGTCCAATTTTTAATTATGTAACCAAAGGGAAAAACCAAATGTTCCATTTTGTAAATAACCCAAAAATTTTTTGTTGTTGCAATTTTCCGGAGTGCACAGTTATAAAATGTTGGCGGTGTTTAAAATTGAATATAGAAAAAGGTCTATTCTTGCTTGTACAAAAACACTGAAGTATTATTTTTACAAATTAGTTTTTTCCAGGCTCCCTTAAACTTTCTAAACTTTTTTTTTAAAGCCAAAATTCATGTAAAGGCAAACGTACTTGGCTTTTTTAGTAAGGGGCAGAAATAACGATTTAAAAAATAAAAGCTGTATTTTTCAATTTGTTAAGACCAAAAAAAGCAATTGCCGCCTGTTTTCCGTGCAGAAATTTGGTGGAATTGCGGACCCTAAGTTTACTGATAGTCTAATCTCTGTTGAACGTGAAAACACACACACAAATCTCATGTAAGCCCAAATAAACTGTCAAGCAAGTTTCAATGTTTTGTGTTACTTTGTCTGACAACTTTTAATTTGAACTGTTGGCCAAATTCAAAATCTGGTCTGACCTTTCCAGAACACTTGGCTTTTTAAGGGACCGCAGAAATAAATATCGCTTTAACTAAATTAAAGCAATCCGGAAAAGCATCCGGAGCTTTATTTTTTTACCATTTTTGTTTCATTTGAATCTCCGTGTTTTTATCACATTCATACAGCATTTTTCTTCAAGTTTTCTATTGCCATTTTAAACAATTTTCGTTGTAACAACATTAATATTTTCTGTGTTTATCATTTTCTGAAACATGAAAGAATATCCATATTTCAGATGACTGTCCTTCCGAATGAAGCTAATCTCAACATTCTCAGCTACCTTTCCGGAGAAGATGTCAACCGTTTTCAACGTCTGGACAGCTCCTTCGGAAGAACAGTTCTGGATCACCGTAGGATTCTCCCGAAACCAACTGTTTCATTGAAGATCGGAGTTGTAAGTTCATTTTTAAATGTGTATAACTTTGTATTTTTTAGAATTTTCGTAATACGATGTTAATCGTTTCAATCAATGGAAATGACTGCATTTACTGTTTGAACAATTTCCAGCTAGGCACCTTTCCAAATCGCACCGCAACTGCTTTCAAGCAATCATTTGATGACTTCTGTAAGTTTCTAACAAAAACAATTTTAATATAACACACATTTTTTATAAATTACGACATTCCAGGTTTCCAACAATCCCACGATTTACCAGAGAAGCTTTTCTTCAAATGGCTGTTTGCCAAGTGTGACCTGGAATCCCTGGAAATTGTAAGTTTTCTTATCAAAATTCAAAACATTTGCTTTTTCAGCAATCACATCAAGAAGTTGGAGAAGTCTGTGCATGGATCGAAGAAGCTATGGAAACGGCCAAGTTCCGCTGCCCAATGGTGATCATGGATCACGGAGTGCATAGGCTCGGCGATGAAGAATGCACAAAACTAGCTCCCAACTTCTTGGAAAAGTTTTGCGCATACCAGAAAAAACTTAAAGGTTAGTTTGTTTTCGAAATTTTTAAACCCCTAAGTTAGTTTTAGAAAACCGTCTTAGTGATAGTCGATTAACCCCTTTAGTAAACCTTCCAAACAACTCATAGTATCAAATTGTAGTAAATTTTATTTTTAAGCGGATTTGGAAATGTTAATTTTCTTATCGGACCTGTAAAATGAAATTCGGAAACTTTTTTAACAAACCTTTTAATCAACCAGTGTATCGTAGACCGTAGTGTACCGTAAACAGTAGCAAAATGATTTTAAAAAAATTAGTTTTTTTATCTGATTTTTAGTAGTAAGGTGCCGTCTAAAAATTCTGCTTAATATTCTTTTTTGAGTTATTATATTTTTATAGCTGTTATTTCGCGAAAAGGTAACGTTAATTCATTAGTGGTAACGCGCCCTAATGTTTCACATAATTGTACGAAACCTCTCGACGCTTGTTTTGGTTTATTTCTAATTTTGAAAATTCACTTTTTAGTTTTCTCTGAATTCTGTTTTGACATATTTATTTTTTTGTTTCCAAATATTACAAAAAATTCTTAAACAGAAATGTTGGTTAGAGCAAAACAGTAATTCGACGCTAAATATGTAAAAAAAAAACTAAAATGTCTAGTTTTCTCTGAATTCAGTTTTAATTTTTTTAAATCCATATAATAAAATTGATAACTTGTTAACCAACTAAACAGAGAAAACAGTAAGAGGGAACTAGGTATCGCTACTGTTTTTGGTAAGTAATCGTGAGATTTTGATCTTACATAGATTTTTAACGCTTGATTCATCGAGAAATAAGTACTCATAATTGGCAGGGAAAGGGGTAATTACAATTTTGACCAGATTCACCACTGAAGGTGGTCTGAAAGGTTTAGTTTAACAATTTATAACAGTATTTTCAGTCGACATTAAACTACGAATCTCAGATAGAGAAACCGATTCTGAGGAATGTATATGCATTGAATGCTGCAACCAGTATTCAGATTATTAAGATTACTGCAACCAGTATTCAGATTATAATTGGTTTACGGACGTCTTGTGCGACTACAGCTACGGTAAAATAACTGGTGTGGTTCGCCAAATTGGCTTGGTTTGTGAAAACACGAGATACTTAGTTTTCTTTAATTTCAGAAGTGGCACAACCTTCACAATCACGATGAAGAACTAACACATCAAAGGAATTTGATAAAATTCAAAATTCAGTACAGCTATGGGAAACCCGGATGGGTAAAAGCTTGGAAACTTGAGTCAATGTTTGTAACTCACGTCTTCAGACGTCTGAGATATTCTTTTTCAATCATCAATAATGGTACTTTGGCTCCCGAATACGACCTGTTTGATTTGTTGATTTTTCATGGTAGTTTGGCTACCTATGACGATTCGTTTGACCTTGTCCCTGATCACATTGTTTTCCAAAGGAACTCTGACTATAAGATACTTAAAATTGATTTTGCAAAGGTAGAGGAAACGGCGATTTTAAGCTTGGTATTTCCTTGAAGTGCACAAATTATTTAATCTGTGTTCCCTAATGTGTTTACTCTAAAATGTTTTACGCCCCTATTTTATTTTCTTTGGAATAAAGATGTTTAACTATGATTTTTTAAAAAAAATTTCGGTGTTCACACTTCCTGGATAAAGATAACAAAACAAATGGTACACGATGCAATTTTTCCATAAGATTTTTTGTGAATAAGGAAATTAGAGCAAGGAATCAAAAACAAATCTGGCTGCTAAAGTAGTGTTGTAGTAATAAGGTTTGATTTGAGAAGAAGATAGAGAACGAGAAAAAGAGAGAGACAGAGAGAGGATTACTTTTCGAACTTTTTGTTCATAACAATTTTTACTGAAAGTAAAAGTTCAAAAATAGCAACAGTAAATGAACGAAATACAGAAACCTGTAGTTAAAAAAAAGACTTGCGGCAAAGTTTTGTAACTATCATTCGGCAGCAAAAATCTTACAATTCACAGCCATTTGTATTTTTAATTAAAATAATGTCATAAAACTTCCGTGAAAGAACTTACTGGAGGCGATGTTTCCGTTAAAGTGAAACAGCGCAAATCAAATAGGCACACACACACACACACACACTCACACAGATATACACACACAGACACACACACACACTCACACAGATATACACACACACTCACACAGATGCACACACACACACACTCACACAGATGCACACACACTCACACAGATACACACACACACTCACACAGATACACACACACACTCACACAGATACACACACACACACACTCACACAGATACACACACACACACTCACACAGATATACACACACAGACACACAGACACACTCACACAGATATACACACACACTCACACAGATGCACACACACACACACTCACACAGATACACACACACACTCACACAGATACACACACACACACTCACACAGATACACACACACACACTCACACAGATATACACACACAGACACACAGATGCACACACACACACACTCACACAGATGCACACACACTCACACAGATACACACACACACACACTCACACAGATACACACACACACTCACACAGATACACACACACACACTCACACAGATACACACACACACACTCACACAGATATACACACACAGACACACAGACACACTCACACAGATATACACACACACTCACACAGATGCACACACACACACACTCACACAGATGCACACACACTCACACAGATACACACACACACACTCACACAGATACATACACACACTCACACAGATACACACACACACACTCACACAGATACACACACACACACTCACACAGATACACACACACTCACACAGATATACACACACACTCACACAGATGCACACACACTCACACAGATACACACACACACACTCACACAGATACACACACACTCACACAGATATACACACACACTCACACAGATGCACACACACTCACACAGACACACACTCACACAGACACAGACACAGACACAGACACTCACACAGATACACACACACACTCACACATACACACACACACACACACACACACACAAACCCAAGAAACATACAAACACACAAACAAACTCACACACCCATACACACACCTACACACACACCTTCATGTTGATTTTTGAGTACTAGGACCAATACATCAACATACACTAATCTCCGAGATCACCTTTAGCCGTTGTCGCGATTACGCATGATAACCTGCCATCACCATTTTTATCGCCGTGATGTGTTGCAGACATCTTTTATCCTACTATACGATTACGTCTCAGATTCAATTATGTAGGGTTCAAAACAATGTTTATTATACAAACGTTTCATTAAAAAATAATTAAAAAGAAGATTATACAATAATGGTGGTGTTAATCATTAGACAAGGAATTTCGTTTACTTCGAAAATTACAAAACACGTGTGAATCATACAACATTGCTTTCAGTCGAATTTCACAGTCATTACAAAATATTCTTCCTTTTTGTCAAATTTGAATTTCAAAGCGTGATTCTCAGCAGTTCTGCGGCAAATGATTTCTTCGGGAAGGTTGTGAACAGGATCTTTTGTGAAAATCTCATTAAACTGTTGACGAGTCAAGTTTTCCAAGGTTTGATTTAAGCTCAGGAACTCCAATGCTTCCAACCATCTGTCAGGTGAGTAAGCTTCAGGAAAATCGTAGTTAAAGCGAATTTCGAATTTAATTTCATCTAGTGGCGAAATTGCATCTTGTCTATCAAATCCATTGTGCCAACGCTAAAATGTGAACTCAATTATGTTATGGTTTTCACAAACCTTGCAGATACAGAGAAGGCAAGGTTCCAATTTTACAAAGTTGTTTTCACACAAAACGGAGAAAAACCATTCTGTATATTTGTTCACTTCATCAACCCCACATCCTGTGTTTTCGGTTAACGAAGTGTTTGAGATTAGCACCTGAGGCTTTACTGAAAATCTTTTTTTAAGTGATAACTATTTCAAATGATTAAGGGAACCGGGGACATCTTTTCGATTTGTATTTGTCTATGGTGTACATTACTGTAAACAACGGGACTATCCTTGCCGCTCCCGCCGATCGCGTACGGGTGTGAAAAAAAAGACTTATGTGATTAGTCATCTCAAATGCAGACAAATTGCGGCGCCTCAAATTGCGGCGCCTCAATTTGCGGCGCCTCAATTCACTCTTTCTGGTCATTGAAAACTAGAAAGATTGGTTTCAAAAAATATTTTTCGAAAAAATCACATAAGAGGAAGACTTATGTGATTAGTCATCTCAAATGCAGACAAAATGCGGCGCCTCAATTTGCGGCGCATCAATTTGCGGCGCCTCAATTTGCGGCGCCTCAATTCACTCTTTCTAGTAAATGACTAGAAAGATTGGTTTCACAAAATATTTTTCGAAAAAATCACATAAGAGGAAGTCTTATGTGATTAGTCATCTCACATGAAGACAAATTGCGGCGCCTCAATTTGCGGCGCCTCAATTTGCGGCGCCTCAATTCACTCTTTCTGGTAAATGAAAACTAGAAAGATTGGTTTAAAAAAATATTTTTCGAAAAAATCACCTAAGAGGAAGTCTTATGTGATTAGTCATCTCAAACATGCAGACAAATTGCGGCGCCTCAATTTGCGGAGCCTCAATTCACTCTTGCTGGTAAATGAAAACTAAAAAGATTGGTTTCAAAAAATATGTTACGAAATTTTTTTGAAATCGCACACAAATTTTTAGAGTAAGTTTTTCTGAGCTCAAAACACTAATGAAGTTGTGAAAAAAGTTGTTTTTCGAGGTAGATATGGACTTTCCAAGATCCGATGGAAAATCACGTAAGGGGGGAGCCTTATGTGATTTTTTCAAAAAATATTTTTTGAAACCAATCTTTCTAGTTTTCAATGACCAGAAAGAGTATAGTATGCTGAATCCAACAACCTATAAACATGCAGAGAAATGGTTTAAATTGAGGGAGTTTTGGTCTCTAAAAACCTCAGATAGAAAATCACATAAGGGGGGACCCTTATGTGATTTTTCATCAGAAATTTTTTTACAGCAATGGTCACCCCCTTCAATTACCAGATAGAGTAAGTTTTTCTGAGCTCAAAACACAACATCTTTCACAACTTCATTAGTGTCACATAAGGCTCCCCCCTTATGTGATTTTCCATCGGATCTTGGAAAGTCCATATCTACCTCAAAAAACAACTTTTTTCACAACTTCATTAGTGTTTTGAGCTCAGAAAAACTTACTCTATCTGGTAATTGAAGAAGCTGACAATTGCTCACAAAAAATAGTTTTCATTTACCAGAAAAAGTACAGTATGCTGATTCCAACAACCTATAAACATGCAGAGAAATGGTTTAAATTGAGGGAGTTTTGGTCTCTAAAAGCCTCAGATGATAAATCACATAAGGGGGGACCCTTATGTGATGTTTGACCACCAATTTTTTTGTGAGCAGTCGTCAGCTTTTTCATTTACCAGATAGAGTAAGTTTTTCTGAGCTCAAAACACTAATGAAGTTGTGAAAAAAGTTGTTTTTCGAGGTAGATATGCACGAACTTGATGGGCTCGCGACAATTCCCTATGTAACCAGATTGCTTAGACACAATTCCAACCAAAAAATGTTATCCGTAAATTAACCGTAAATATCAACTTGAAAATTTCACCGACGAAACATTAATGGAAATGTTTGAATTTGACGCTTTTGAAAGACTTCCGGAAGAAATCGTTTTCATACGAAAATCGGACGGCCATAGACTCAAATTCAAATTGGAAAAAGAAGTAAGATCAGTTGTGCTATCAGTGAAGTATTTTGAATATTGTCTGAGTTGCCTGTATGCAATGTTCATTGAATAAATAATTTGCTGCAATGTTGTTGATTTGTTTTCAAAGATTCGAAACCCTTCACTCAATTAGGGTCGACATTTTTTAAGAAAAACATTTTCCAAACCTTTTTGGAGAACTTTTAAGAAAATCGATTTTTTTAAGGTTTGTTATCAGACTATTTTGCTTGGCGAAAACTCTATTTTCAAGGATTATGTGATGTAACGTTCGAATGCAAATTGCATCTATAGCAATTTTGTTAAATGAGTCAATATTGATTTCTCAATCAAGAAACACGTTATTTTCGTTTATTTGTTTTCATTTTTCTATTTTGAAGAATTGCGGTGAACGATCAACTACAGTTAATAAAATGAGCAATTTATCGATAAATGTTATTAACTTGCTTAAAATAATTAATCTTTAGTATAATTGTGTATATACTTAAATCTCAGAGTGTTTGCTAACAAAGTGTTGCGTTTTTCTGCAATGCAACCATTACCAATTTGTGTTAATGCCGGCCTTAAATTAATAAATTGGGGCACAAAAAGCGCCAATTCAAATATTCAAATTGGATTTTTAACTAGGTCAACCATTATCGATACTTAATACTTATAGATACTACTTATCGATACCACTTATCGATACTTATCGATACTCCACGCTAACAACAAGCCGACTATATTTTACTTTCACATTTGTGATGCCATTTGCATTATTTCAACATAAGTTTTTTTTCTTTTTCTTTTATTTTAAGTGGTTTAACTTTTTTGTATTTTGCTGTTTACCAGTTTGTATTTTATTTTTGGGTAGAATTCTCTTTTTTGCTTATTCCACTATCCAACTACTGAAAAAACATTTACGGAGTAGATTTATTTGTGACATTGTCAACAAACCAGAATGGGATCATGGTTAAACAAAAAAAAAACAAAAAAACAAAGCTACAGCATGTTGTTTTTTCGTCTTTTTTCTTTCAACAAATTATTGGCTGTTTTTTTAACATTCGTATTTCGAATCATTAGATTAGTCCAACCTCGATTTATTATAAATTTAAAAAGGCTTTTTGTGAATGGTGTGGAACAATTGTTGATTTATTCTTTAAAGAAGCCAAAATTCATATTAACAACTCATGTTTTTGCTATCCCAATTGGGGTTTTTGTCATTTTTGTCAAAACAAAATTACTTCTTTCACATTTAGATGAACACCTTACCGGTCGAAGTCCTAATCAAAACTATCAGTTATCTTCACGGAAACGATGTTACCAAATTTGAACGTCTTAACAGATATTTCGGAATCTTGATTGGGGAAAACCAACATATTCTGCCTAAAGGAACAGTTTCTATAACAATTGGAGACGACGTACGTTTTCAGTAGTTGCAAAGTTACGATTGGTTTTAGGATAACCCTGACTGTTTGTTATCCCTTTGGATAAAAGAAGAAGAAAGTCTGCAGTGTTTGGACTTTCATGGAAAAATCATTATGGCCTTTCGTCCGGACTGCACAAAAAACAGTTTCAATATCAGTTTCAGAAAAAGTTTTTACAATTACGGTGAGCTGTTCAAAGGAGTCTGAGCAAACTTGGATTTCAGCTGCAAAACAATCAAAGGAAATTCCTCATAAAATGCTTTTCTTTAAATGGTTATTAACCAAGTGTGATCTACAATTCCTGGAATTCGTAAGTATTAATATCTTCAATTAAATTTATCGATTTATAAAATCTTGTTTTGCAGCGACATAATCAAAGGTATAAAGAAGTCTGCACTTTAATCGAAGAAGTTATGGAAACCATGCAATTCCGATGCGAAACTGTAATCATGCAACACTACCCCGACGGCCCAGTATGGCGTACGGATTTTTTCCCAAAATTTTGCGCTACCAAAGAAAACAGAAAGGTAGTTAAGAAAATTCACTATGAAACTATTATATTTTATTTCAGTGCTTACTCAGTTGCGCGTCTCAGGCCGTGCAGTAGATAACCTTGATGATTTTAATATTTATTTTCAATGGTTCACTGATGTCTTGTATGAAACGAGCTACAGTAATTTGGCAATGTCTCTCTTTGAAATTTGCTCGGTTTGGAAAAAAAATAACATTTTAATCTTCAATCTTTTCAGTGTTGGCACGATGGTCTGGATCTTAAACGGAATCCAGTTCTAGCGCTAAATCAAGTTAAATTCCGAATTCGTTTCACTTGTAATTATTACACGCCTGTAATACCTAATCATTGGTCGTCGGCAATACCTTTCCGTCGCCTAAATCAAACTTTCGGAAACATCACTGAACAACAATTTTCGGAGTTCCTCAAACAATACGTTGCTAAGAAATTTCCGGATGAAATAATTTGTCGAAGAACCGTTGATAATCACGTTTTGAAGCTTAAATTTGAAAAAGAGAAAAACTCTGTGTTGATGGCCGTGGAATTCCATTAACTCATAAATGTATCCAAGTTTCCCCCTAACCTAAGTATAATTTATTTTGAATCACTTCTGTTGTAATTGTTGTGTAATGTACGTTAGCAATATTTCAAACAAAGTATTTCTCGCATTACTTTGAGAAATACGAGAAGAATGTATTCAATGATCGGTAACCGTAAAAGATTGTTATATTTATATGACCAGTTTTATTGTACTGAAAAAACTTATTCAAAAAATAAACAATTGTTTGTGGTTTCTTTAACATTACATACACACACACACTCCACTGCCTGAACAGATTATATACCCGAAAACGCTGATTTTCGATCGTTGTAATTTAAATTTTCCAAGGAAGGCTACATTATTTTCAAAAATACGAAAACCCTTAACGAGGTAACCTGGCGTTTAGAAAACAAGGTTAGTTGAAAATTTTATGAAAAAAATTTATTACATTTTTAAAGATTTGTAGTTTATTGCATTTGCATTGTGGACTGTATCGAGTCTCGGTGTTTTCTGTATTTTTAACCACTGTTGTGATTAAACCACGCTTCCGTTGATTTTTTTTTCAAATGTGCTATTCCGCCATTTATAATGGTTTATCGATCGACCAGAAGCTGTAGGCAGGCAGACGGCAGGAAAGAGGCGTGTGACTATAATCGTCCGCCGTTGCCGTGGTTACATCTGACCCAGCGGACATGCGATCCTTTCTGACCCTGCGGTAATGGGCTGGCAATCAATCCTTCCTTTTTATATTAAAAAAATGCCCTTTTTGAAATTTCGGTTCTTAAATCAATAAAAGACATAGACGCAACCGAAAAACGTAAGCTATTGTTTTGAAATGTTGGCTTAGAAGAAAATTTTCATTTTTGACCCGTAAAACTTATTTTTTATAACCGCTTTTTTAAGGAAACTTATTCAAATTCCGCAAAAGTTGTTTATTGGAATAAAGCTTTTAATTGATCTTTGTGTAAAATACTAATACTATAACACTTAAAAAATTATAGATGGAAACGCTTCCAACTGAAGTCCACCTCAAAATTCTAAACTACCTTCGCGGAGAAGAAGTCGCCAAATTTGATCGTCTGAACACATTCTTTGAAAATTTGATTTCAAACAATCGAAATTTTCTACCCAAACCAACCGTTTCCTTAACGATTGGAAACGTAAGTCTTTTTATTGTTTTTTTTTATTTTTATTTTTTTAAACGGAGTACAAAGACTTCTATTTTTTCTATCAAAGTGAACGACTTTGACTGTATGTGTCGGTTTGGAGAAGCTGGAAACTTGATTCCACTTAGTAGGGACGGCGACGAGGTAGCGATATTTTACTCGTTTTTCGGTGAGTTTACCTTTGCTGAAAAAGTGAATTAAACTTTTTTTGAGGTTACGACGTAAAGAGGTTTCGACTTTGTTAATTTTTTTTCTTGTCGTACCGGGTTACTGTAGCTGTGAAAATTTGATTTTTCCTAAACTCTGCATATTTTGCAAAGTAACGCGCGGAAAAAAACAATATATTTCAAATTACTTAGAAATGCACTAAATAAACACAAACAAAACTTTAAAAAAACACCTCTACAACGGTGAAAAGCTGTTTGATTTAAGCTTCGCAACAACACACCGACATTCCTCATAACAAAACGTTTTTCAAATGGCTGTTCAGCCAGTGCGACCTGGAATCCTTGGAAATTGTGGGTTTCGATTTTTTGTTTTTATGAATTTAAAGTCGTTGCCAATTCTAGTTCTCCCCATTTCAGGCATTTGCTCTTGTCAAATTATACCATATTTAAAATGGCGTACAAAAATAAGCGAATAAACATGCGTGCGTAATGTTGCGTCAGATTGCATTTGCGTTTTCCTGACCATACCGGAAAAGTGGCCTTAAACTTGCAGTTTGAAGGGACTATCAGCCTCCTTCATTTATTTCAATTAAAATAACAATTTTCCAACACCTCTCTAAGCAAAGTTTTCTCGCAAAGGAGCTGATTAGCATATAAATAGCCTAACTTTTGATAAGGAGACTGATAGTCCCTTATAGTAGGGGCTGTTTTCCAAATGCCTTCGTTTTTGAATAATCGTTTTTTAGAGCTGCTGCTCTCTTCCGTGTAATAGTCTTATATTTCCGGGCCGCCTATAAATGTGTATTTGTGGTGCGAAGGTAGTGCGTCTAGCTAGTCTGATCAACGCTAGTTCGAATCCTGTCGTATTTTTCCATTTAACTTTTTTTTACTTCTCTTCAAATTTTGAGCTGAGAGTGAGTAAAACTAGGAATTAGTTAAAAAAACAGAATTATAAATGTTTTGACATGTATTGGTTGCAAATAAATAACGAAAAAAAAACTAAGCTATAAAAAAAGTGTTCTTTTGGCCATTTTCCATGTGAAGTGTAGAAACAAAAGTCTAGTTTTCGCTGAATTCCAATGTGATCATTACATTTCACATGTAAAAGTGTTTCTATAGTAAATATCAATACGTTTTTGATTCAACCTTCGATTTGTCAGTTTGTCGCCCGCACCCGTACCAAATCGGCGCACCCCAGGATAGGGGTTATATAAGCGATGGGCAATTAACCCATTGCGGGCGGCTGGTCTTGCCAACCAGCTGCCCCCGTGATTTACTAGTTGCGGAGGAGCCGTTGTTCAGGGGTTAGGGGACCCCCGGAAATCTTCAGTGGAATTGATGGAACACTGGGCTTCCGCTATTAGGCAGCGGGATGGTCCGTACCTTGACCTCCTGCATTTTTGTTGAAAAAGTTTACTAGGTTTAGTGGAAATTGAATTGAATTCATTTCTCCAAAACAAGTTTTACAAATTTTTCGGGAGAGAAAAAGGCAAAAAATCCATAACAAAAATAAGAGAAAACTAGTTTTGGTGGATGATCAAAAATATTCAAAAACAAAAATAAACTCTTTAAAATTCGAACCAACGTGGTGCAAAATAAGAGTTCGACGCTCTACTACTGCGCCATCGATCAACGTTTGCAAACCCAAATAGGACTACAAGGCGAGCGACAACGGACAAAGAAAAAAAATGCGATTACTCTAAAACCACACATTCATACACACTTACTCACAAAACAAACACACAGACACTTACACGCTCGTTTCATTTGGTTATTGATAAAAATAGTTGCCATCGCGAGAATCTAGAATTGGCCACAACTGTGCTTATTACAGCAACCTTTCGAAGAAATAGAAGAAATCTGCACTTTTCTTCTGGAAGCTATGGAAACTGTTAAATTCCGCTGCCCATTGGTTATTATGAATTACGGAACTCACAGTCATAAGCCAAGGAACCTACATGATATGATGGGTTGCCCAGATCTGGGCGCTTCTTTTCTGCCCAAATTTTGTGCCTACCAAGAGAAACTTAACGGTACGTTTTTTATAAACTTAATTACACAAAAATCTAATAATTTGGTCTTTCAGTAAAACCTCAACTGTACCTTACCGATATTCTTGAAAACAATGAACAAGGTCTTTGCATTGATTGTTGCTTCAATTATTCTACATGGTTCTCGGACGTTTTATGTGAATTTCACTACCTGGAAATGCTATTATTTATTTTTGTTATCAGCGAGGTAGAAATATTTTTACTTGATTTATAAAATTGTATTTTTAGATGTTGGAAGCTGGATATCAAAATTCTGTCGGTTGGCGAACTCCTCTGAATTCAGTTATTTTTCGAGCCCGGTTCAGTTACAATGGTGAAAGTTTTCTTCGTTATCATCTGGATTTTTTGGTAACTGTAGCCGTTCAAATGAGCGCTAAATATAAACTTGAAAACATGTCTCAGCGACAATATTTGGAATTGATTTATTATGAAGCATTTGAAAATCTTCCGGAAGAAATAATTTTCATAAGAGAATCGGATGGTCTGGTGGTCATATTTCATTTGGAGAAAGAAGAAGAACGATCATTTACCATGACTGTTGAATTGCAAAGATAAAAGTTGTGTAATACCCTGATAAAGAAAACGTGTGTTACATTGTGTTATCTTTTCAAGAAGTTTTGTATATTTGGGTCATATTTTGCCATCAAGGTTAGTTTGTTTAAAGGAATCGAAAGGTCGTTTATTATCACTGTACTGTTGTTTTACAATTGTATGAATAAAACGATTTTTGGTTTTTTTTGAATTTGTACATGATGGGTTTTAAAAGCCGATTTTAATAATTAAATTCACTTTATAAAGCGTTTTATCTGGTTTTGATGACTGTGTGATGAAGCTGTTTTTATTGAATCAATGTTTTGTATTTCATGGTTGTCAAAACTTTAACGGTAAAAAACTGTCTGTGAATTCGAAAAGGTTCCGAACAAGGTACAGATACAACCGCAAAGATAAAAGTGCATTTACGAGGAGAATATTGGAGCGGGCTGTCGATGCAATAAGTCAGAAGTGGTCACTGGAAAACCTGACGAAGGAACAATATTTGGAATTGATAGACTTTGAAGCATTTGAGAAACTTCCGGAAGAAATCGTTTGGATAAGAATTTCTGACGGCAAGATGTTGAAGATCAAATTGGCTAAAGAAGTTCGATCTGTTTTGATGACTCTAGAGATCGATTAACAAATGTTGTAATGAATACTAATTTTATTAGGGTCAAACTCATGATATTTGTGTTGTAGTCGAAAGAAAACCTCACTTTGTATTGAAATAAACTTGAAATAAACTGTGTTATCGTGTTAATCGATTCGACATTGTTGGGTTCATTTGCTACAATCACATATTTAATTTGCAAACGCTTACAATTTGAAACCATATAATTTCATTTGTATTTTTTCTTAAATTCAAAGTCATCATCTAATTTTGAAAAATTGAAAAGGATAAAAGCTGCTCTAAGAGCTCTCAGCATACAGCTATTTAGGCTTTTTTTGGAATTTTTCCATCTATTTGATTTTTTTTACTTACATTTCACTGTTTTTACATTTTACTAATTGAGGTACGTTGTAAGTTCTCTTATTTAACTGTTAGATTAGATCAATTGGTTTTTTAAGTATGGGCGCGGTGTAAACATCGATTTTTTCCGTTCAAATGAAAACAAAGCGAGAAAAAGCGATCTATTGATTAATTTGGGCGTTTTTTTTATTTTGTTTAATTTTCTGTTAATGTCTAACCTTAATTTATTTTGAAACAAACTTGAAAAAGTGTTCTTTCGTGTCATTCGATTCGAAATTGTTGGATGCTTTTTAAAAAATTACATTCCTGATTTGCAAATGCTTAAAATTCGAAACCATAAAGTTTCCTTTGTTCCCTTTTGAAAATTTGAAATTTTTGCTTAAACTATTTGACTTTTTTCAAATAACCGCTTTACTATTTTTTAACAGTTTTTTGAAAGTCGTAACTTATCCGAGTCATTTGTTTTTATCAGTTAATTTGACTGATGCGGCTACGTTTATACGGGCACATGGTAAATATCGATTTTTCCGTTCAAATGAAAACAAGCTCACTATTGATTAATTCATGAGTTTTTTGTTAATGTCTACTTTATTGTTAGAGGTACAGTTCTAAATTGCAAACCCAAAAATTCGTAACCATAAATGTATATTTGTGACGATGAAAGAATTTTTTGCTTTCCTCAACCTCAAAAAACATTATGATTTTAAAAAAAGATTACAAAATTTAAAAAAAAGTTTCAAATCTTTAAAAAAATCTATTAATTTCGTTGGAAATCTTCGTAAATTTCATTTAAAATAGGTTTACAACTTTTTTTATTATTTCTGTTAAATGTGGAACAAAAGCTTTCCACTTTTTAATAAAATAATTTTTTTGTTCAAATAAAACAAAACGAGAAAAAAACTACGTATTGATTTATTCTAGCTTTTCTCTGTGCGTGGTTTTAGTGTCTTCGCCACTTATAGTTGCTTTGTTTGTTGTAGAATTGAGTTGATAATATGTAAATGTTATAATCTGTTAACATGATAACTGGTGGTTTATTTTAGATGAACAGCCTTCCCAATGAAGTCTACCTCAAATTTCTGGGCTACCTCCCCGGACATGACGTCATCCAATTTCAACGTCTGAACCGTTTCTTTGGAAAATTGATTTCAACAAATCAAAATTTCCTACGGAAAGTGGTTGCTTCACTGACTATTGGAAAAGTAAGTTAATACCTTTTTATTAATTAACTATTTTTGCATTAAGGATAAAATGATATTCACTGTCCGATTGAAAGGCATTGAATACAATTGCAGCTTTGGACCGAATGGGAATTTCTATCCACGTTCTCGTAACAGCGAAAAGATAGAGACTTCATTCATTTTATACGGTAAGCTTTAAATTTGCAATCTTTAAGTTTTTAAAAGAATTTCTTGTTTTTAAAAGAAAATTTTACCTTTTTAAATTTCCAAAATTTGATTCAACATCGTGATTTTTCCGTAAAAAGTTTTCATTGTTTTGCTTAAAGAAACCATTTCAAAACAATTTTTTTTAATATGTATTGAAAATTAAATTTTAGAATGCTTTTTAAACGCAATAAAAAATAGGGAACCACTAAATGAAAAATGTTTAGTGAGCATGTAACTTTCTGATTGTATCCTTACTTCAAACTTTGATTTTGATTTTAAACTTTTGCAAAAACTTTTTTTGGCTGAAATTCTCAAAATATACCATTGCATTGTTTTTTTAAGCAAAATATGTTTCTTACAGCCCCACAATACCCATCAAGCATTTCCCAAAGCCACCTTTTCTTCAAATGGTTCCTGAGCAGGTGCGATCTGAAATATCTGGAACTGGTGAGTTTTTTTTTAAAACTGTTTAATTTTTGTGTTACTTTGACTTTATATTTTCAGAGGCCGGATGGAGGAGCAGATGAAATTTGCGCTTCGATTGAAAAAGCAATGGAAACGGTTCAATTTCGCTGTCCATTGGTTTTCATAAACCACGGAACTCATGTGATAAGGAGGAACCGACAAACATGCCCTCCTGTTGGGTCAACTTTTCTGCCAACGTTTTGCGCCTACCAAGAGAAGCTAAAGTTGTTTTATTGAGACAATCTCTCAGTAAAACTTGATCACACGAGGAACATTCGCCAAGCTTGTTGCACACGCGCACGGCAACCCTTAAATACCCATCTACCGCGCCCTCGCGCGATAACCCTCAAAATAAGTTTTTTCCGAACGCCTTCAATTTTCCGCTTTGCTTTATGTGACGACACGTAACAGCGTGTTGCTGCAAAGTCATTCCATTGAGCTAAAACAAATAAAACTTTTTATAAAGTGGCAATTTGCACCATTTGTAGAATGTCTTAAAGGCGAAGGACCTCGTAAAATTGACTTTTCAAAGTATATTTAATATTGTGTCATTCAGTAGATATCGTTTCTGAGATAGTGAATCATACCCCTTTTATATGATTTGGACTGCAAAAGGGGCGCGATTACAGGACCGTTTTACGCGTTTGCCGCACGTGAACACGGCGAAATATGAAGAGGCAGAGTTGGCGGCAATTCAAATCGCAATTTCCCCAAAAATTCAGACGCTCCTAAATCGGTTCATTAAATTCGTGAATGTCTCTAACCCGTACAAGGCATGTCGACCCTTACTGAGATAGGGTCTTAAACTATTTAAAAAAGTTATTTTAGTGAACACTCGCCTTCGCCTATGTAGTATCACAGAAAACGGTGAACCTCGTCGGACACGTTTTTTATTTATGTTTAATGTTCGATTTAGTTCAAATTGCTATATGAACAAGAAATTTTTAATTTCTTCTTTGAAACAATTATTTTCAACGGCTTCTGTAAAAGGTCCCCCCCCCCCCAAAAAAAAAGTTTTCGTGAAAATTAAGCAGCAAACTATTATAAATTTAGACTTTTCTAATAACTGTTTTATTCTTGCAGCATTACAACAGCAGGGTTTTCTCCAAAAACAACTGTTCTTCAAATGGTTACTGAGCAGGTGTGATTTGGAATACCTGAAATTGGTTAGTATAAAAATTAGTTTATGTATCAATTTAACTTCACAGAAGCCTGATGGAGGGGCTGAGGATATCTGTTATTTAATTGAAGAAGCAATGCAATCTGTTGATTTTCGCTGTCCATTGGTTTTGATGAACAATGGAACTCATGATTTGTTCCCAAGGACATGTCCTGAACTAGGCTCAAACGTTTTGCCAAATTTTTGCGCCTATCAGCAAAATCTTGAAGGTAAGTCCATTCAAATAAAATATTTCCATTCAAATAATCAGAAAAACTAGAATAAAAATTATTTCAGTGCCAATTCGTCTGCACCTTTCAGGTTTACTTATTTGCATTAGCTGTTGCATTTATTATTCTGAATGGTTCACCGATGTTTTATGTGAATACGGTTATGAGGATATCATTACTGTTTTTTATTCCATTTGCGAGGTTTGTAAAACAACAAAAGTTTTAAAAAACATTTTTAAGGTGGTGGAAAAAGGATATGCAAATGCGAACGCTGGAAGAACCCCCGTGGATTCCATCAAATTTCGCATCCGATTCACATACGAACGTCCAAATACGTCCGAGAATTATCGGGATGATTTGTATTGCTTTACCAAAGCCATGAACGCTTTATATAAACTTGAAAACATGACAAATGACCAGTTTGTGGAATTTCTGAACTTCAACGCATTGGACAGCCTTCCGGAAGAAATCGTCTTCACCAGAAAATCTAACGGCAAGATTTATCAGGTTCAAATTGGCTAAAGAGGAAGGACGATCGTTTTTGATGACTGTTGAGGTTTAAAAACAGAAGTTGCTTTGTGTAATAAACCATATGTTGAAAAGTGTTGAAATTTTTGTGGTTATTTATTGCTGTTTTTCAGTGGTTACATATTTCTGTTTTTTTTTCGAGGAAGTTGAACAATTAAATAATTATTTTTTGTTTCCATGACATATTCAATCAAACTGCACGTTTCTTCTATTCTTTCATGCGCAGCTTTTTTTGCAAATTTAAAAATCGATTGTTTTAAATGGTTTGCTATTGTTACTTTTGAAAAGACGCTACGATTCATAAATTGCACCTTTTACAAATTTTTGTAACTTCCCTGCTGATGAAAACAAAATGTATTTTTAAATTGTTTTGATCATATAAAATCCTATTTCTTTTGTAATTTTAATATTTTTCATAGGTTTGTCAAATGCAAATATTTTCGATTTAGATGAATTCCCTTCGGAAAGAAGTTCACCTTCAAATTCTAAGTTACTTTCCTGGACGTGACGTCACCAAATTTAAACGTCTGAATGTGAGCCTTTACTACCGAAATGTCATTTCAAGTAATCAAAAAATTATACCCAAACCAACAGTTTCTTTAAACATTGGAGTTCATTGTTATTTTTACACTATTTTTCTTTAAGGATCAGAACAACTTAGTTTTCAAGATAAAACTAAAAGGAACCGATTTCGTTTGTTTGATTGGCCAAAATGGGGTTTCCAATCTGCCCGCTCTTTCTCTCCAATCGGCATTTCTGCATTCGTATGGTCAATTTGGTGAGCTCGAAAATTTATTTATTTTATAATATATTTTTGCAGTTTCACAGCAGTCTGTTAAAACTCCGCTCAATAGACGTTTCTTAAAATGGCTACTGACCAGGTGTGACTTGGAATTTCTCGAATTTGTGAGTTTGCCCTAATCTTTGTGAGGAAATTGTAACTTACGGCAACCCTATGCAGGAATAGAAGAAATGTGCAGTTTGATTGAATATGTCATGGAAACTGTTGAATTTCGCTGTCCTATTATGAAGCAAGGAGTTCATAGTTGTCACAGGGAATGCCCTCCATTGGGATCGCAGTTCCTACAGAAGTTCTGTAACTACCAGAAGAACCTTCAAGGTCAGTATTGTCATCACCAAATCAAATTTCCCATTAAAATGCAAAGGGAACCCTGACGCAATATTACGTACTTATGCTACATATAGTCTTTTGTACGCAATTTGGCGTTTGGTGTCCTTTGGCAAAAACCTGAAATGAATAAACAAGGATCGGCGTTAATTGTATATTGAAACATTTTTTTTACTCTCTTTTCAGTAGACATAAGGCTGCTTATTTTCGTCGATCTAAAGAACAATTACATTTCACGGATTGCATGTTTTCATTGCTGTATGAACTATTCTGAATGGTTTTCGGATGTTTTATGCGAAAATAACTACAGTGACCTGATGGAATGCATCTTCTCAATCTGCGGGGTTTGAGAAACTCTAAACTTTTTTCATTTTGGCATTTAGCTATGGCACCGTGGATGTCGAAACATCGAATCTGAATTGGTACCTGT
The DNA here is from genome assembly GCA_022343465.1 of Oscheius sp. G VE-2021. NCBI lineage: Eukaryota > Metazoa > Nematoda > Chromadorea > Rhabditida > Rhabditidae > Oscheius > Oscheius sp. G VE-2021. The sequence continues at coordinate 641,214 of JAJQXH010000028.1, forward strand.
CGATTCCTTGAACTTCAGAATTCGTTTCAAATACGAGAAGAAAAACCAAAGACGGGAAAACGTTGCGAAATCAACGGCCTGTGAATTTTTCAACCGCGGGAATCAACTTGTGAACATGACCGAACATAAATTCATGGAAGTGATAAAGTTCGAAACTTTCGACCACCTCCCTGAAGAAATCATTTTCAAAAGAAAATGTGAAGACGGAATAATCAAATTTAAATTGAGAAAAGAAAAAGGACGATCTTTTATTTTGAGTGTTGAGTTGAAATAGTAAACGTTGCACACTTTTAATGATTTATAACGTGTTGTGTACTATCTTTTAATAAATTGTTCTTATTACATTCTGAGGTAGCGCGTATAACTAATATTTGCTATTATGTTGCATCGGTGCCTTTTGTTTTTATTTTATTTTTGCTTATATTTTTTTGCTTTAAAAAAATTAGAAACGGGTTTGATACACGTTTTTTTTTCTTTAAAAATATGTTTTTTGAAAATTTTAACCACAAAATAAATACAAAACAGATTTTTCATCAGCGCCTTTTTGATTCAGCCTTACTCATAAAAATTCGTTTTTTAGTATACATACAACTGTGTAAATTACCGTCCGTTCTTCATTTTTGAAATTACGTTAATTTGTTCTCTTAACTTCTTTGCTTTGGCTTGCGCCCTTGCCTGTACCGTAGACCAAATTTTTTGTTGTTGCATAAGACGTAGCTGTAAACTCGTATTGATGGAAATAGAGTCAGCTTTTTTCAGCTTTTTTTTGAGAATGTAGGCACAGTGAAACAAAAAGCGACGTAAAAGCAGAAAATTTCGCTTTTTTGCAAATGTTAAAATCGATTCTTCTCCGAAAGTATTTTGACCACTACTATTTCTTTGCTGTTTATTTGGTTACTGCAGTGTAAACAAAAAAAATTATATTCCAGATGAATTCCATTCCAAATGAAGTTCGCGTCAAAATTCTTACCTTCCTTTCCGGAAATGATGTCACTCGATTGAAACGCTTGAGCTCATTTCACGGAAACTTGATTGAAAAAAATCGAGGACTCCTTCCCAAACCAACAGTTTCTTTGACAATAGGATGTGTACGTTTTTTTGGAAAATTTATTTTATTTATATTTTACTTAGGGTCAAAACTCATTGTTCAAAATTCAAATGAAAAATACTTCCTGTCTCTTCAAAATTGAAATGAATGGGAGCTTATTCAGATGTCCGAAGATAATATCTACGGGATGATAGAACTCTTGGACTTTGGTGAGTTAACTTTGATATTTCATGATTTTGTAACAATATCTTTTTTTTCATAATTTTTTTTGAATATTTGTGAATTTAATTTTTTTTCTATGCAAAACAAAGTGAATTAATTGATAAAGTTGTAACCTTCAGCTTCTGAACAACCAGTTGGAATTCCCCAAAAGAAACTTTTCTTCAAGTGGCTCCTCGGGAAGTATGATCTGGAATTTTTGAAAATGGTGATTTTTCCACTAAAATGCTTAGTTTCTATTTTCCAGATACCCTACGGCATTATAGACGAAATTTGCGGTTTACTTGAAGAAGCAATGGAATCCATTAAATTCGGCTGTCCAACGGTTGTGATGGAGTGCGGAACACACAGGGACCAAAGCTGCCCAGGGCTGGGAAAGGATTTTCTACCGAAATTTTGCGCTTACCAACATCACCTCAAAGGTATAAATTTTAATAAATGGTTAAATTAAAACAAATTAAACCCAAGAAGAATTTAAAAAAAACTTTCAGTGAAAACTCAATTACGGATTTGTAATGAGGGGAATTTTCTCAATACGCGAGATGTCTGCGCTGGCTGCTGTGCCCATTATTGTGAACATTTTTCGGATGTTTTATGTAAAAATAGCTACTCAACTATACTGATAGGCTTTTACTCCATCAGCAAAGTTTGTTTAACAAAAACACAGTTTTATCAATAAACAAATAATTTAGGCTTGGGACGATGGCTATCGAAATGCCAAAGGTGAATTGGTACCTCTAAAGTCCATGAACTTGAGAATCCGCTACAATTACAACCGTGAAAATACGAGTGCGACTACTCGGACGATGTCACGAAATGTCGCCAACTATATTAACTGGAAATACATACTGGAAAATATGTCGAAAGAACAATTTTTGGAATTGACAAAAATCGAAGCATTTGACAGACTTCCGGAACAAATTGTTTGGAAAAGAAATTCCGACGGCAAAAGATTGAAGATCAATCTGGCTAAGGAAGAACGGTCGATTATGGTGACTTTTGAAATCGAATGATTCTGTATTTTAACACAATCAAAATGTGCTACAATGTTCAATCTTCTCCCTTGTAATGTTTTGGTCAAATGTTTTTGACGTGTCAAATTTAAACCTGTTGATTGGCTGTGCTCACGTTTTCTTTGTCAATCACAGTTTATCGTCGGTCAATAAATGTTAAATGTTTTATTAGATTAGAATGTTGTTTAGTTATTCCAATTCAGTATTTTAGTGGATTATTTGAAATTATTGAAACGCGATATCTCTAAGGAGCGTGCATAGTGCAACAGGGCGGACCTAGAAAAAAACATATGGTCTTTGATTTCGCGTTTTTTGCTTAAAAAGTTGAATTACTGTAAATGGTTCTCTGATATTATATGTGAACTGCCCTGCAGCCAACTGATGGGATGGATTTTCTCAATCTGCGGGGTTTTAAAAAATTTGGTTTTCTAAATTTCTTATAAATTCAGATCTGGAACCAAAATTCCAATTCTGAGGAGGCACCTGTGGATTTAACGAAGCTCAGAATTCGCTACAACTACCGTAAACGTTTTGGACAATTGCCTAGTTCGGAAAATGTGGCTGAATCATTCTTCAAAATCGGAACAATTCTGGTAAACAAGAGCAAAGAGGAATTTTTGGAACTGCTGATGTTCGAAGAAATGGACAGATTTCCTGCCGAAATTGTTTGCAGAAGAATTTCTGACAAGCAGATTCTCAAGATTAAATTGGCTATTGAAGAACGATCGGCCGTGCTAACAGTTGCGATCTGAAGAAGAAAAAAATGTGTTTATTGTTGTAAACAAAGCTTTTTGTTAAAATGTGTAAGCAACGAATAAACAATTTTCTTGTGCTTCTAATTGTTGCATGAAAGGCGTCATTCTGAAGAGAAAAACGCCATGAATTCAGAAATTACACTTTAAACATAAAGTTACCACAAAAATCGAGAAGATCTTTATGAAAACATTCTTTCTTCGTTATAGACTGCGCGCCCTGAGTACAGGATGTGTTTTACAATATTGTAGTTCTAAAACTGAAAATGAAGAAACGCTATTGAAACGCTGACCTTAAACGGCGAAAACAGAAAATCAAAGAATGCAACTGTTGTCAAATGTCAATTTATCTCGTTAGTTTGCATATCTGTTTATAATAAATATTTTGAAAAAAAAATTCAAAAAAATTTATTCAGACTAACACTTTTCATTTTTACACTAGAATTTCAACCATTCCTTTTTGGAACCAATGAACGTCTCTTTTTCCCACAGCACATTGAACGCCGGACAGAAGTTGAATTTAATCCAAAATTCAAATATATATTCAAAATCGTGAATTTGACTTAAAATTAGATTTACATATGTTATCGAATATATAATTAATTAAGGAAATAAGTAAACCAAACATTTAAATAGAGTTTTACAAATAGTAGTCAAAAAAGCATTTTCGCAATGGAGCACGGAAACTTGTGTATTTAAGGAGGCATTATCTGTTCATAATTACTAACAGCTATTTTAGGTGTAATTTACAGCAAAAAATCAAAGGTTAGAAACTAAAATCTTTGTCTTCATTTTAAACATATACTTCATTTTCTTTTTTTCCAGTAAATTGTTTAAGTAGGAATTCAAAGAATTGAAAAAAGAGTGAGAGCCAACTAATTTTTACAAGCGTATTGTTTGCATGTATTTTCTGTATACTGTTTCAGTTTAAAATTGTCTTTTGCATTGGAAAATGAACATTATCATTTAATCGTATCGAAATGCTAGCAATTTTCTTTTGAATTCCTTACACTGCAATTACCCAAGAGAGGAATAACTTGCAACTTAAAAAAAATACTGGTTTTTAAATAAACACTGGTTTTCAATTTTTCCACTAGTTTCGGCTTTTTTTCCATTTCAAAGTTGTTTGAAAACTTCTTGCTGCTGGTAAAATTAACATTAATCAATTGAATTTACTTTTAGGCGGGGTAAAACCAAAAGCTGCGGGAAAAAGTGGCGTCTGCTTTTCTTCGAATATATGAAATTTTGACGCTCCACTGCATATACTTCACCTGCTAGTTTTCCGTCTCTGTTTGTTTTTTTCTTTTTTGTTTTTTTTCTTACTTATTATTTGTTTTTTTTACTATTAAACAAAGTCCACAGATGAATTCGATTCCGAACGAAGTCCGTGTCAAAATTCTCAGCTGTCTCCCCGGTAACAGTGTCCCCCGTTTTGAACGTTTGAGTCCGTTTTACGGAGATCTCATTAAAAGAAATCAAAAATTCCTGCCCAAACCAACTGTCTCCTTGACCATAGGATTAGGATTTGTAAGTTTCTTTTAACGCTGATTTCAGTTTATTTTTTGTTTTTAGTGCTCGTACAAAACAATGTTCAACATTCGTGTGAAGGAAACTGACTGCCAGTGCTATTTCGGATCGAAAGGGGAGCTGATTATGGAGCCCAGAGAGAAAAGCGACGGGATAATGGCATTCGAACAATCTTTCTTAGACTTTGGTGAGTTTTTCCTTAAATCATTTTTTCAAGAAAGAAAAAAAATGATAAAAAACGTATGCCTAATTTAGCTCAGTTTGAATTTAAATCTGATGATTTAAGTACTTTCGCATTTAGTTACTTTTAATTTTAGTTTAAAAGTACTAAGTCATTGTGATAGTTTTTGTTTGCGAGGGAAACTTAAAAATTAGGTTTTTTTCAAAACTAACTCACTTTAATTATAGATTTCTCAATAGTTTTTTTTGGAAATGTCATGTTTGGGTCAATTAAAAATACACGTTTTAAATATTTTAACTTCAACTTTGGAAGTTTTTAAAACAAAGTAAAAAGAATTTTAATTCATAAACTGCGAGGTTAGTCTATATCTCTTACATATGTGCTTATATTTTTTGCATTAGATATTTGCCATCACTTTTAGATTTTTTTGCATCAGATAGAAAATAAAAATTAAAAGGGCAAAATGAAAAAAATATCGAATTTTGTCACTGTAAATTTGAATGTGCGAGCACGAAATACTGTTTTCCGTGAATTTAAAAGTAGCTAGAAGAACTTCGTTTTTTGTTGCAGTTTTTCAAAAAAACAGTGGGCAAGACAATTTATTTTTTGAAGCATGACAAATTGGAATTTTTCACAATTAAGTTATTAAAACAAGTATTTAAACTAAATTTTTAAAAAAAGTATTTTTCAGCTTCACGACAGCCAGGTCGATCTCCTCAAAATAAGCTGTTCTTCAAATGGCTCCTCGGCAAGCACGACCTGGAATTCCTGGAATTTGTGAGTTTTTAATAAAAAAAAATTGAGCTTCTTTTTTGTTTTCCAGGAACCGTATGGAGAAACTGATGAAATCTTGGGCTTACTGGAAGAAGCCATGGAAATTATCGATTTTCGCTGCCCATTGATCATCATGAAGCACGGAACTCACAGTTTGGTTGAAGATGGATGTGCATTGCTGGCAAAACATTTTCTACCAACGTTTTGCGAACACCAAAGGAAACTTAAAGGTATGTTTTTAACGTTTCTTTTTAGAAACCAAACTTTAAAAAATAAATGAATCATTTTAGTGAACACTCAGCTGCGCATTTCCGACACAATGGGAGAAAAATACAATTACAAGCCTTATAAGCGAAGTGTCTGTGCTGACTGCTGCTCCTCTTATTCGGATTACTTCGACGATGTTCTTTGTGAGAACAACTACTCAACAATGATGCTAGGTTTTCAATCCATCATCAAGGTTTGTGGCTGAACTAACTTTCAAAACACTTGTTTTTAGACATGGAACAAAGGCTATTGTAATTCAAAGGGTGAACTGTTACCTCTGAAGTCTAACACCTTCCGAGTCCGCTACAAATACGACAGCAAACATTCTTGTATCTTTACTCGCGCAATGGCGCAAGATGAGGCCACCCAACTTGTCCAGCACTACACTCTGGAAAATGTGACCAAAGAACAAATTTTGGAAATGCTGTATTTTGAAACTTTTGAAAAACTCCCGGAAGAAATCATCTTGAAAAAGGATTCTGAGGACAAGAGGCTGAAGATCAAACTGACTAAAGAAGAAAAATCGGTTATGATGACTGTTAAGATTGAATGAGAGCATTTTGTTGTTATTGTTGTTTTACGTTGTTTTTGTTAAAATAAATTCGTTTTCAACAATTTTGGCGTGTGTCTCGTCCGTAATAGATAAATTTCCTCGTAATAGATAAACATTAAGTACCCTAAACATTGCTAGTCTGGGCGGCCCGAGTACAATATATATTTTTGAATTAAGATTTAAAATCTAAAAGTTCAAAGGTTCATGGAAAGAAAAAGAAAAGCCGCTGCAATTAGGACTTTTGAAACGAGTCTACATGAGTTGACTTTCTCTCTCTATCCATTTCACTCTATCTCTATTTCTATCTCTCTCTACCTCTATCTCTTTCTCCCAAAATCCGCAGCCAGAGACAAAATGTTTTTTAAGTAATAAAAAAACAAATTGAAGAAAAAACTCTTTGTCGAAAAGGGATCGAACTGGTGTAGATTTGGATTAGGAAATGGGTAGCTACTTGATCATAATGACAAAATCCTGCATATTATATAGGGCAGTTCAAATCACTTTTACAGTTATTTCTTTTTTTTATGTAAAAAACCTTTTTTTCCTGCTTGTTCCACACTTTTATATAATCGATTGACAAACATTGTGAAATTGTTGTTCTAATTTCAATAAATTGAAAGAAATCAGTGTAACATAAATTGAATTGTTTTAATGGTTACATTTCTACCCATAGGGCTATCTGCGTTTTTTCATAAATGCCCAGGGGTACATAAGTTTCAGAAAAAAACAGCAGATAGATACCATCAACTTGACTTGAGCTGATTATTTAGATTACGCTTTTTTCACCATCTCCTTATCATCGAGCTCCGAGTTTATCTCAGAAATGTGCATATGTGTTTCTGTGTGTGTGTGTGTGTGTGTGTGTGTTTCTGTGAGTATATGTATGGCTTTTCGACATTCCTTTTCGTCATTTGGTCCTGTTTCTTTTTTATAATTAGGTAACCAGTTTTTGTTTTTGGAAACATTTTATTTATCGACAGGTAGAGGAAGTTGTTGGTTATTAATTTGGAAAATTTTGATTTGCTATGTTTATATACATAATCCCGGTAATTTTTATATAGGGATTTGATGATATTTCCACGAAAAACAGATGATTCTATTCTTTGCAAAGTTCAGCAAAAAACTTAATTTTTATAAAACATTTTTATAAAAACAAATTTAAATTTCTGTTACTTGGGATCAAGAACTTGTTGACAAGACTCGTATACTACTGTCTCCCCAAAAGCTGCTCCTCCTACCATGCTCGCTTTTTAAAACATTTTCCAGCTTGGCATTTGAACCCAAAACAGCTATTTACTTTAAACGATATGGCCCTTTCAATCGATTGAAGCTGAGAAAAAAAGCGACTTTTTCCACGTCCGTTTGCAGAAGTCGCAAAACAAAAAGCCGTGGGAACACAGAAGTATCAGCTTTTCTTTCGATATATGAAAGTTTGTCATTCAGCGGCATATGCATCCACCGCTAGTGTTTTCTGTCTTCTATTAATTTACTTCCATTTTAAATTAAAATATATATCCATTTTTTTCCGCTTTTTTGTTTTCCCCACTATAAAACAACCCTATTTTCCAGATGAACTCCATTCCGAACGAAGTCCGCGTGAAACTTCTGAGCTATCCCCCCGGTCACGATGTCCATCGATTTCATCGTCTGAACAAATTCTATGGAGGTTTGATTGAAGAAAACCGAAGATTCCTAGCCAAACCAACAATTATATTGACAATTGGAATTGTAAGTTTTTTGATTAAAAAATACAGTTTACTAAAATTTTCACTTTCAGGGTCCCGTGCCTTCAATGTTCAATATTCGAGTGAAGGAAGCTTCGACTGATTACTGTCTTGGCTATTTGGATTCGGAAAAAAACTTGATTCTGCAGACCTGAAACAGCCATGGCATGGCGACATTGAAGAATTCGTTTTTGGAGTTTGGTGAGTTCTTCTCAAAATGTGTTACTGTAGAAAATGTAAAGCAACTTTTTTAAATTGCTTTTCTACCAATTAAAAAACAGGACTTTCTAAGATTTGTTTTTGTGGTTGTTACAAATTTCAGTTTGCAGAAAAACACCGAAAACACATGTTATAAAAAAATTATTTCCAAACTTATTTCTAAAGCCAAAAATCGAGAGAAAAAATGTAGATAAGGGCATAAACATTGTTTAATTTTCTCTAAAACATTTTTAAGATATTGAAAACACTGAAAGCTAGTTTTATTTTATATCTTTCTAAATTGTCCGTACAGTATTTTACAGTCAATTTTAGTTTTCATAAGTTGGTTACAAAAATTTAATATTCTCAGACCCCCGAAATCCTTTAAAAAAATTTTACGGAGACTTTTTGATTTTTGCCTTTTTTTAATGCTCTTGAACAAAAATGCCCCTGATTTTTTTCTATCTCTGGTAAATATCCATGTATTTTTCAATGATAGGTGCTTTTCAAAAGACAATTTTAAAATTGAAATTCAGTTTTTTTAAACAAACGTTTACATTCACATAATCACTGCTCAATATCCAAATGGGTAGGTCGAAATTATTTGGTGTAATTGCGACCTATTATATGGCATTTTCGGAGACACGCAATTTTTTTAAAATTTAAAACTCTTTTTTTCGTTTCTTTTTTTTCCATTTCTAAAAGAATTTTTTTGTTTCTGCTGCTGAACAACAAGATGGCACTCCTGAAGGCAAACTCTTCTTCAAATGGTTGCTAAACAAATTTGACCTGGAATACCTGCAATTTGTGAGATGGTATCTTTAAAATTGTATTATTTTTTTTAGGGACCCTCCGAAGAAACGGGAGAACTCTGCACTTTACTGGAAGAAGCTATGGAATCCGTAGAATTTCGCTGTCCATTGGTGATTACGAAGCATGGAACACACGGATTTGAAGAAGATTGCCCAGGGCTAGGAAAGGATTTTCTTCCGAAGTTTTGCGCCTACCAGGAAAAACTGAAAGGTAGAGTTTGAAATTCAAACTGTTTGATTTTGTTTAAACTTCAACATTAAAACAAATCTCCTTTCAGTGAAAACCCAGCTGCGCATTTCTGATTTCCAAGAAGACGATCCAGTTCGAAAATTCTGCATTGGCTGTTGCTCAAAATATTCGGAATACTTTTTTGATGTTTTGTGTGAATCCAGCTACGAAACTATGATCTTAGGAATTTATGGGATTATCAAGGTTTGTGGTACTTATATCTTTTCTCAATTCCCTTTTTAGGTTTGGGACAAAGGATATCGCAATGAAACCGAAGAATTGTCTCCTGCAAATTTTAAGAACTTCAGAATCCGCTACAACTACAAACGAGAAAACGAATGTTTTCTCTTTCGAGAACTTTCGGAATTTGCGGCCTTTAAAATCATTGAGAAATGTACTCTGGAAAACATGAGTGAGAACAATTTTTTGAATTTGCTGGACTTCAACGCATTTGACAACATTCCGGAAGAGATCGTATGCAAAAGAAACTCTGATGGCAAGATTCTGAAGATCAAATTGGCTAAAGAAGAACAATCGGTTGTGATGTCTTTGGAGTTTGTATGAAACTTGTTGTTTTTGTTTTCTTCTGTGCAAATAAACGTTTTGCGTTGTAATTGTTTACTTTCGTTGTTATTTAATATTTACAAAGTAATCCTAGATTTTAATTGGGCTGAATGGGTAAATCTCAAAGATTTGAGTTGGCTAGCCATTTGAAACAAACTTTGCTTGTTATAGGGACCGCCAGGGACTTTATTCGAGTTTATCTCATCTTAAAAAACTTGAAAAGTTGTTCATGAAAATATATCATTGTTTGGTGCGTCGTTTTGGAGAAATCTGCATTTCAAATGCCTTTTTTGTCATGCCAGACGACAGGAATTAGTGGAAAACCGGCATTTTAACGAACTACGTGCACGGTGTTTACGCGCCTGTTAAAACCATGAGGTTATCGACTTTTTGGTCGTCACTTTTAAATTTTCAATGTTTCCGCTTGAAACGACGCAGAAAACTGGTTGTCTGACATGGTGGCGCCACGCGTTTCACACCCGTACGAGATCGTTGACTGCAACAAGCGTATTTTCGCCGCGTTCATTAATGAGCACCATAAGCAACACACAAATCGAAACGAGGTCGTTGACGGTTCTTCTAAGACCGGGTCTCAATAAGGCTCGATCACATGAGGGGCATTCGCTGAAAAATGTTTCAAATTTGGGCTGATATGTTGTCCAGAAACTTCTCTGGACCCATAAACGAAATATGGAATTATCGATTATCAACTTTTTTGTGGGCGTGGCCTAGTATGTCAAATTTGTATCGTTCCACGGGATGTAAACCCTATAATAATAATAATTCAGATTTTTTGAATTCAAATTTGATTCTTAGTAACCTTGTGAAAAGTTGCTGAAGCGAGTCAGGCTTTCCGTAAGATAAAAAATGTTCGATGTTTTCACTGAAACGAGATTTACTTTCAAATACGGACTTATGTATATAGGCTTTTGATATGGTTACAAAGATGTTTTAAACAGATTCCACGCCTCTGATCCAAAAGCAAGGAGTTACCTATACCGCCGCAATCGATTGAAGAGGGCGCCCTCGCAACCCTGGGTCACTGCGGCGTACCCTGCAGGGTACGCCGCAGGGCACGCCACAGGGTATGGTAATTACCGGCGACTGACAATGGTCTAGTATTGATTTTAATTCAAAAAAATTTCGGGTTCCAACTAGATTGCTTTCCACATTAATACGTCTTAAGACAACAAAACACTTTTATCCGTTTTAGAAAATACAGGCAATTTAGGCTAACTTTACAAAATTGTTCCAAACCGAGTTTTTGGAAATGTGTATCTTAGATTTTCTGTTATGTTTTTGAGAAAATGTTTCTGACTAGATTCCATGAATTTTTGTACTTCGAAAAAGTGTTCTAACAATTTTCTTAATGTATCCAAACTATCCCGAAAATGAGGAAAAAAAACAAAAATAAAAACCGAGGGGGGCTCGAACCCCAGACATCCACCTTATGAGTCTGATCCTTTACTTTTGTGCCAATGGACAAGCCTGGCAATCTGGCGTTGCTGGAAGATCATGCGGCCAACGGCACTGTATGGACGGATTTTAATATGTAAAAACCGAATTTCTCGAAAATCGGCGTTCATTAGAAAAATGTGAAAATACCTTGTAAAATAGTTAATAAATGCAATCGATTACGGTTTGTGTCGCATCAATCGGCCACCTTGATTTGATACACTTTCTATGTGAGGATACTTACAGTAACCAAAACGAATACGCAAAATACCACATTTTTCTTTTTCTTTCCATCAAATCCTCTTTGCCCTCAACATTCTTAAACTGTTATCTTCTTTGGTATTTGTTGATCTCCAATCAATAACAAGGTTTGAACAATTGAAATGGGGTCAAACAAAAAGCCGAGGGAACAAAGGAAGTTTTGCTTTTTTCCTCTCGCAGATATGAACGTTGTTCGTTCCTCTGCATATGTATTGATTTGTATTTGTTTTCTTTGAGCTTATAATTATGTTGCATTTTTAAACCGGCTCTACGGTCCAGAATTCCATTTCGAATGAACTTATTGTCGGCGCTTATCACCGAAAAATGAAACATTTTAAAACAGAAATCAAGTACTGTATATTACATATATATATATATTGTATATAAGTACTCAAGTACTGTAGGCCACCTTGATTACACTTTATCCTTGGAGTCAATTCTTCTTCATGCATCAAATTTGCTCCATTATTTACGCATTTGTTTTCCAATCGAAAATTGTTGGAAAACTTCTCACTGCTGGTAAAAATCACCTTTAATCGATCGAATCACTTTGTAGGCGGGGTCAAGCAAAAAGCAATGGAATTTTTTTTGGCTTTTTTTGCTTTTTTTTGCTTTGGACCATTGCTTTTTGGATACATGAAGTGTTGTGACATCATTGGATGTGCTCGCTAGTATTTGTCGACCGCTAGTATTAAAACTTAACATTTATTTGTTTTTTTTTAGTTTTTAGACAAACCTTAGATGAATTCCATTTTAGATGGAGGGCCTTCCGAATGAAATCCGCCTCAACATTCTGAGTTATCTTTCCGCCCAGGATCTCCTTCGATTTGAACGGCTGAACAAATTCTTCGGAGGCTGGATTACAGAAAATCGATCTTTCTTGCCCAAGCCAACCGTTGGATTGACCGTTGGAATTGTAAGTTAGCTGTGTAGCCCTTTTTAATTCAGTGTTTACTTTCAGGGTCCAGTGAAGACCATGTTCAGCCTTCAAGTCAAGAAGGCACTCTGTCATTGCTACTTTGCAGAAAACGGGGAGCTGACGCTGCAATTTCGAAACGACAGTACGCACATAATGTCAATCAAGGACTTGTTCTTAAACTTTGGCGAGTTTTCCTTAAACTTTTTTAAAGTTTTTTTTTAATTCTCAAACAAAATGATGAAAACACAAAAATTTTTGATCATAGCCATTTTCCAATCTGGCGCAGCATTTAAAAAAATTTACTTGTTTTTGTTTCAGTTGGGCAACAACAGAATGACACTCCTCCGAGCGAACTCTTCTTCAAATGGCTTCTGACCAAGTTTGATCTCGAATTTCTTGAAATTGTAAGTTTTTCCCCTGGAAATTAGGCTTTCTTTTGTGTGTTTTCAGAAACCCCACGCAGAAGTTGAAGAATTCTTCAAATCACTGGAAATAGCTTTAGAATCTGTTAAATTCCGCTGTCCAACTGTGGTTATGGAGCACGGAACACACAGAGATGGCCAAGGTTGTCCGGGGCTGGGAAACGACTTTCTGCCAAAGCTTTGCGAACACCAAAAGAAACTGAACTGTAAGTTTCTTGTCTTTACACACTTTATTTCCAGATATATTAAAAATATTTCATTTGACATTTGAAATCATTTTTTCAAGCGGTGTCCAGCTTATGTTTTCTTTAAAAAGGCTTGCAGGCGTTGTTTTAAAAAAAAAGTATGCGGTAAACGGCAGATTTGGCTCTGCGCCAACTTTTGTATGCGGCAAACGGCAGTTTAAACTTTTTCAACTGAAATTCACTGCACAATTAACATTTTAAAGTTAAAAACACAGCATAAAATAAGAAAATGATCAGAAAATTATTCTCTCACCGTCTGCGTCTCGTCGCGAAAGAGCTGCGCCCAACCGCCGAATGGCATAAGCGGAGCGGGGAGGGGTAGTCGGCTAGGCCACGCCCACCGTATTTGGGAATAAATACAGGGGTTAGTGTAAAAGGTCCTCGACGGCCCCTATAAATTGAACTTTTTTATTTTTCTTTCAGTGAAAACTCAGCTGTGTATTACTAACAACATGGGACCTGATCCAGCGCTCGGAATTCCAGTATTCTGCGCTGTCTGCTGTCTAAAATACTCGGAATACTTCTCTGAAGTTGTTTGTGACCGCCCATACACTATCATGTTCCGTCGCATTTATGACGTCATCAGGGTTTGTGGTACATCAAGAAAATTTAAATTGTGTTTTAAGGTTTGGGACGAAAGATATCTTACCGCTGAATCGTCGCTCATGAAGGCTATGAATTTTAAAATCCGCTTCATCTACTCTGGCCAAAAAATCCATTTTGCCATTCGAGGAGGTTCGGAAAGTGCGATCGAGAATATTATGAAGAAATGTACTATGGAAAATATGACGAAAGCCCAATTGTTGAATTTGTTGGAATTCAAAGCTTTGGACAACCTCCAGGAAGAAATTATTTTCACAAGACACTCTGACTACAAGATTCTTAGGATTAGGTTGGATAAACAAGAACAATCGCTTGTGCTTGCTTTTGTGTTTGAATGACTGTTGTTGTTTTCACCTGTGAATAAACACTGTTAAACAATTTTTCCTTTGTTCCTTGTTACGTTTTTCGGTATTTATTTTGTAGTTAAACATAGTCATCCGCCGAACAATCGTAAAGCTTGAAAGTAACACAAAACACAATTTATTTATTTTTTTTAAAACGGTAACTTTTTCTTTTGTTAAGCCGGGGGGGGGGGGGGGGGGGGTGCTCGCAATTTGCTTATTTAAATGGCATTTTTGGCTGCACGCAATTTTATATTTTCAATGTTTATGGACTGTTTCGTTGTTTTTTCCTTAGTTATTTTTTAGTTCAAGTGCTTTTAACCAAAAAATTGCAAAGTTTAATTTAGAAGTTTACTTCTTACAATTTAACTAATTAACGACACTTTAGATTTAAACTTGTTGGGGCTCAATTTGCTGAATTTAATCATTTTCGGTCAGTATTTCAATATTTTTGCAGTTTGGCACGGCTTCATTGTGGGATGTTTTGATTGAAAAGGTTTCAAAAACTGTCTTTCTGTTAGAAAAGTAAGTTTTTTTATTGAAGAGAGTGAAGGAATCCTTTAGCATGCAAAGCCAGTCCAACTTGTCGTCAACTAATTGTTTGGTTTTAGAAACTTCCTACAGCTTTGGGCATTGTTGTCCAATCGATAACTGTAAAAAATTGCTGCTGGTAAATACAAACTTAAATCGATTGAATTGCTTTGTAGGCGGGGTCAAACAAAAAGCCGTGGTTACCATGCCACATCAGCTTTTCTTTGGATAAATGCAGTTTGCGGCTCCTCTGCAAACACATCGATCGCTATCCATTTTCCTATCCGTTTTTTTTTTGTTTTTCCCACTATAAAACAACCCTATTTTCCAGATGAACTCCATTCCGAACGAAGTCCGCGTGACACTTCTGAGCTATCTCCCAGGTCACGATGTCCATCGATTTCATCGTCTGAACAAATTCTATGGAGGCTTTATCGCTGAAAACGAAAGATTCCTAGCCAAACCAACAGTTATATTGACAATTGGAATTGTAAGTTTTTTGATAAAGACAATATTTTACTACAATTTTCACTTTCAAGGTCCCATGCCTTCAATGTTCAATATTCGAGTGAAGGAAGCTTCGACTGATTACTGTCTTGGATATTTGGATTCGGAAAAAAACTTGATTCTGCAGACCCGAAACAGCCATGGGATGGCGACATTGAAGAATTCGTTTTTGGAGTTTGGTGAGTTCTTCTCAAAATGTGTTACTGTAGAAAATGTAAAGCAACTTTTTTAAATTGCTTTTCTATCAATTAAAAAACAGGACTTTCTAAGATTTGTTTTTGTGGTTGTTACAAATACACAAAGTTAACAGAAAAACACCGAAAACAGAAGTTATAAAAAAATTATTTCCAAAGCCAAAAATCGAGAGAAAAAAATGTAGATAAGGGCATAAAATAACATTTTACCGTAGTTATTTTTTCAACACGCTTGGTTTATTGAGAAAAAACAGAAGAGTCAAATTTTTTCGTTTTTACAGTTTCAAAAAAAAATTTTATTCAAACATTCAAATTAGCTTTTTTGTATTAACAATTGACTTTTTACAACAAGCTGATTAATAATTTATATAAATTGGATTTTCGCTTTTGTAAAAAAGTTCAGTTTTTAAAATTAGCCTTTTTAACAGAAGAACACATTTTCTATAAAATGTGACTTCCAAATTCTAAACACCTGAAAATGACGTCATCCTAGTTAGGGCCATTTCTTTAAATTTTTGGGCCATTTCTTTAAATTTTGGGTTTGAAAACTTGCAAATTCCCACGCAGATCCAGATTTTCTTTGACATTTGGTAAAAAAAACTTACTTAGTCAATTTTTTATAGAATTTGGAAATCTAAAAAGTTTTTTGTAAATTTCTATTTTTCAGCTTCCTAGCAGTCAGCTCGCATTCCCCAGATGACATTTTTCTTTAAATGGCTTCTCAGCAAATACGACCTGGAACGTCTGGAATTTGTGAGTTTTGCTATTAATTTTTTCTCGCATTTCTATTTTTCAGCATCTCTAAGAAACCGACGAAATCTGTGTTTCGTTGGAAGAAGCCATGAGTTCCGTTCAGTTCCGCTGTCCAACGGTTGTCATGGTCAAGGGAACACACATTCGCAGATATGGTTGTCCAGGCATAGGACAAAATTTCCTACCAAAGTTTTGCGCCTACCAAAAAAAACTCGGGGGTAAGTTTATTTTCTCATAAAAGTTTAGTTTTTATATAGAAAAAAAAACTAAATCAAAAAAAATTTATTTGAAACATAGCGTTTTTAACGGATTTTGACATTTTTAACAATTGCCGACTAAAAGGAGAGCATTTTCATTATGTTAGCAGAGTTTTCCATTAACTTTTCATAATTTTCCAGGAGCCTTCGTTGGGCTACCTAACGTAACCTAGAGGAGACCTACCGTATCCTGGGTCGATTCTGACCTAAACCTCTCACTAAAAACGTGTTTATGATTTAAAAATACGTTTTTGACCATGTTTGGCCAAAATAGAAAACCATCGAATGTCACGGTGTGACTCATTCCGTATTTTAATCTTCATAGATTTTTTGTATTTAAACACTGACATTTATTTTTCTTTCAGTGAAACCTAACCTGCGTATATCTAATCATATCGAAGTTGATTCCATCTTCAATATTCGGGAGGAATTCTGTGCTGTCTGCTGTCTAAAATACTCGGAATACTTTTCTGACGTTTTATGTGAATGCCCATACACAATCATGATCTTTTGCATTAATGACGTCATCAAGGTTTGTAGCACATTTAGAAAATTAAAATAGTTTTTTTAAAGGTTTGGGACGAAAGATATCGGACTGTTGCCGCTGACATGCCGGCTGTGAACTCTACGAACTTCAGAATCCGCTTCTTCTACTCCCGGGAATATCAGCGTTTTTTCACTAGAGGAGTTTTGGAAAATGCGATCAAAAATATTTACACGAAATGCACTATGGAAAACATTACAAGAGCCCAGTTGTTGCATTTGGTGGAATTCGAAGCTTTGAACAATCTTCCTGAAGAAATCATTTTCAAAAGAATCTCTGATGGCAAGATTCTCAAGATCAAATTTTCTAAAGAAGAACAATCGGCTGTGCTCGCTTTTGAGTTTGAATGACTGTTGTTGTTTTCAACTGTGTGAATAAAATTTTGTTAAACAATTTCTACTTCTTTCTTATTGGGTTCACATGGTTTTGAAAAGTTTTGGCAGTTTTCAATAAATATTTTGTATTTAGATTATTCGCCGAACAATAGTAAAGCTAGGGTAAAGAAACCAAACTGCTTTTAATAGCAATTTTTTTTCACTTTTTTTCTTAGACACCTGCCGATCAGTTGGGTGCCTTCTCAACTGCCAACCTGAAATCGTGCCCTCTCAACTGCCAACCTAAAAACACAGCCCGTGCATGTGAATTTATAGAAGTTTTGTATTGATTTGATTTTGTAACATTTATTATAGATTAATGTTGTTCTATTTTAGTTTCACGTTGTGAAGATATCTTAAATAATTTTTTTTTAAATGGTCACTAAAATTGAAGATCAAATTCCTGTGGTGATGAGTACATTGGTTAAGAGTTTATTTTTTAAATGTTTTGGTAAATTGATAAAAAAAATTTAGTTTTACACGTGTAATCCGCATAACAGTTGCAAAACTTCTGGAAAAAAAAACAGAAAATGCGTTAATCACACATTTGGTCAGAAATGACACTCGTCGGTCAAATTTTGGTTTTGAAACAGCTTTCGGTATTTATTGTTGTCCAATCGATAAATTATGGAAATCGTCTTCCGGCGGGTAAAAATAAACTTAGATCGTTCGAATGGCTTTTTAGGCGAGGTCAAACAAAAAGCCACGGATACCTTGGAACATCTGCTTTGTTTTGAAATAAACGGAGATACCTTTTTGGGTTCAATCAATAGGCTGATTTTTGGGCTGATGTTAATGTTTCAACATCTTTTGCAGCATGGCCGCAATGTTGAAACTTTTGGATTGAAGAGGTTTTAAAAAATGGGTTTTAATTGTTTTTTTTTGTCCGAAAAAAATTTTTTATTGAAAAGAGTGAACGAATACTAGAAAATATTTCTCAAAACCTATTTCTCAATTTCAAAAAGCCACTTAAAGCATTATGTACTCAAAAGACTTCTGCTTATGATTATAAAAACTTGTAAACCAAACATCGAAACTTTCTGCCTAACTCTTTTGTGAAATGATCGTTTGGCTTCAAACACTTCACTCAGTTTTGGATAGTGTTGTCCAATCAATAATTGGTGGGCAACTGCGGCTGGTAAAATCAACTTTAATCAATTGAATGGCTTTGTAGGTGAGGTCAAACAAAACGCACAATTTGCTTTTCTTTGAATGTCTGCAGTTTTGCGGCTGTTGCCTGGTTTGTTTTATTTAATAGTTTTGGGGCAGCTTTCATTATCAGTTTTCAGTCAATAGTCATCCGCCGAATCGCAATTGCAAATTATGAAAAAAAATGCACAAACCTCCTTAAATAAAAAAAACAATTGTTTTCGTTTGTGGTTTGAGACCTGTTATTACAATAATACTGCCGAAAACAGCCTTCGAGGTTAGTGCAGTCGGGATCTGCTCGCAATTTTGCGTATTTAAATGGCATTTTCGGCTTCACGCCATTTTAAATTTTTTTATGGACTATTAGTTGTCTTTTTAGCTTCATGTTATAAAGTTACCTTAAGCTGCAAATTTTGTTTAAACTACATTTTTGAAAAAAAAACAATCGTTAGGAATTTTGCTAAAATTATAAATTTTGGTATAAATTTTGCTAATTGTGTAGTTAATGAAAAAATGGGTACATTCTTATTTTGTCTTAGAAAGTATTTGTAAGGCTCTGGCGTTCTTGTTGTAAAATGATCGTTTGGAATTAATATCTTCCAAAAGTTTTGGGTAATTGAACGTAAAAATCAACATGAATCGATTTATTGAATTGCTTAGTAGGCGGAGTCAAGAAAAAAGCCACATCAGCTTTTCTTTGCATGTATTCAGTTTTGCGGCTCCACTGCAAACACACCGACCGCAGTCCATTTTTTCCGCTTTTTTGTTTTCCCACTGTAAAATAAGTCTATCTTCCAGATGAACTCCATTCCGAACGAAGTCCGCGTGAAACTTCTGAGCTATCTTTCCGGAAACGATGTCCATCGATTCAATCGTCTGAACAAATTCTATGGAGGCTTTATCGCTGAAAACGAAAGATTCCTAGCCAAACCAACAGTTATCTTGACAATTGGAATTGTAAGTCTATTGAAAAACAATATTTTATAACACTTTTGACTTTTAGGGTCCCATGCCTTCAATGTTCAGCATTCGAGTGAAAGAAACTTCGAAAGATTACTGTGTTGGCTATTTGGATTCGAAAAAGAAGTTGATTCTGCAGACCCGAGACAGCCATGGGATGGCGACACTGAAGACTTCGTTTCTGGAGTGTGGTGAGTTTTTTTCTTTTCTTAGAATATGCCGCAATTCTTAATAAAACGCTCACTAACATTTTAAAACAACGCTTTTTTTCATTTTCATTTTAATGACAGAAAACCCAAAAAAACAGGGTAGTTGTATATTGACCGCAGTGCGAAAGCAGATGTTCCTTTTTACGATAATTATTGAATTATTTATAAAAAAAAACAATTATTTCCATAATGCTCAAACTAACACTTTTTACACGTTCAAATTTCAATTCCAACGAATGGAGGTATTCCTCTTTTTATTTTACAATTGAAGACTTTTATTCTAATCAAACCATTGGTGGGTTTGGCTTACATGCAACCGGTGCATAGACTCTGCTAAACACCGGAAAAAAACTTCATCCTTCATCCAAAATCCTTGTATATGCAGTAATACTTGGAAATTTATTTCAAATAGTTTCAGCATGTGTTTCCGATAATTATCACAAAATAACTGAAAAACGATTAAAAAGCTGTTTTCATTTTGCAGTTTAAACGACATTTTCGCAGTGAAGCTGCTGAAATTTAATTGAACTAATTTAAATTTAAATTTTAAATGGCCGCGCTAATGAAATTTTCTTTTCTATATTTTAAACAACACATTAAATCATATAGAATTAGTTGGTAAATACAAATTATTAGTATTTTTCGGTTAAATGATTTGTGATCAATGAATTTTTTTTTAATTGTTTGATAAAATATTCAGTTAAAAAATAAAAAACGAAAAATTCCCTAAAAACGATTTTTCAGCTTCCCACCAGCCACCTTTCATTTCCCATATGTCATTTTTATTCACATGGCTTCTCAACAATTACGACCTGGAATGTCTAGAATTCGTTAGTTTTACTGTCAAACTTTCTATAAATTTCTATTTTCAGCAAAACTTCGCAGAGACGGGCGAAATCTGTGCTTTGCTGGAAGAAGCGATGAGCTGCGTACAATTCCGCTGCCCAACTGTGGCTATGACCAACGGAACACACATAGGTAGATTTTACTGCCCTGGTCTGGGAAAGAACTTTCTACCAAAGCTTTGCGCCTATCAAAAGAAACTCGGAGGTATGTTTTTCTCATACAAATTTTGTTATTTTTTAATATAAAAAACATAACTAATTTTATAAAATTCATTTTTTTAGTAAAAACCGAGCTTCGCATTTCAAATGGAGCCGATTCTGACGATTGTCACTATTTGCGAGATTTTTGCATGTGCTGCTGTTCTTATTATGCGAAACACTTCAATAATGTTTCATGTGCGGGTAGCTACTCAACAATGATGCAAGGAATTCATTCCATTGTCAAGGTTTGTGGCCCAACTAACGTTAAAAATGAAAAATCTGGTTTCAGGCATGGGATGATGGATATCGGAATTGCGTTCTTGAATGGTCACCTTTCGAGACGATGAACTTTCAAATCCGCTACAAGTACGATCGCAAAAATGCCTGTTCGCTTACCCGCTCATCGGCGGAACGAATCGCCGCTTTCATCACCGAGAACTGTTACCTGGCAAACATGGAGAAGGAATCCTTTTTGGAATTGCTGGCGTTTGAAGCTTTTGATAACCTGCCGGAAGAAATAGTTTGGAAAAACCATCGTGAGAAAAAGATGTTGAAAATCAAATTGGCTAAAGAAGAACAAGCCGTTGTGCTCACTTTCGACTTTTAGTGATTGTTTTTTTCAAGTGCGTATTTCAATAAATACATTGTTTATTAATTGTTACCCTGTGATTAGTGCCTTTTCAGTTCAGTTTGGGTCATTGTACTACTTTTTAGGTTGGAATGACCACAATCACAAAAACTTTAAATATCCTTAAAACATTTTTATCTGCGTCTGCGTCTCTGCGCCTAACCGCCGTATGACATCAGCGGCCACGGAAAGGATAGCCAGCGGCTAGGCGACGCCCACCGGAATACAGCGTGGGACAACATGCAGTAGATAGAGTGTCATGTAAAGGTCCTAGAAGGTCCCTTTAAGTAATCATGTGACCCTATTTTTCAGCGCTTATCACTATCGAGTCCAATGCCGAGCCGAAATTGTTGAATAGGATAACACTGTGTTTCACATTGGATAACACTGTGTTTCACATTGATGAACTTTCATGGAAGTCTTTGGCAGGACAGACCGTCCCGCTCTGACCGTCCCGCCCACATTTTTCGACGGACTTCGAGTAAATGTGACCCTTGGACGCTTTTTTCTCCTTTTGTAGTAATCACCCCATTCCGCTGGACAAATTTTGCTTGACTGTATTGTTAATAACATTAAGGGGGTAGGATTCGATTTTTTTCATAGTTTTCTGCCAATTGGTTACGAGGGTCACTCTATTCTGAGACATCTGTCAGCCATTGAGAATTACTCTTTAGTTTAATGAGGACATTGATACTTCAGCCTCAACCAGCATTACCACATTATTACATATGTCATTTTGGCAACTGTGGCACCAAACAACAGAACATTTGCTTTTATCTCGCTCAAATTAATTTTTCCCATTTTGAAACCGCGATAAATTTGTTGAACAGGATTTATCGATCATTTCTGTACTGATTATCATAGCTAACTTTATGTTTGAAACCAGAAAAGCTCGTTGCTTCTCAGACTTTCTAGAAGCGACTGTTTTCGCCGCACGCGGCGTCGCTTGCGTCGCGTTAGCGCATAAACAGCCGGCGGTGCTGTGCTGCGCGAGAGTTCGCCACAGATGGCGCTACGGACCGTCCGAGTGCCCACGGCCGCCGTGTTTCTTATTAGTTGGCCATTTCCTTCGTTTTGGAAATATGAGCAAACTGACATTCACTTTTAAAAACCCGCACTGGGGGTAAAATACCAAAGCCGATTTTCTTGTTCTCTTCATATTTTGAGCTGAGTAAAACTCGGAACTAGTTTAAAAAAAGAATTTACATATTTTCATTTGTATTGGTTGTTAAAAAAGAAATTTGTCGAAAAAAAATGATGAAAAAGTGGGGAAAATCCTTCTTTTTTTGGACATTTTCCGTGTGAAGTGTGAAAATACTGTTAAGTCGAGCTTTCACTGATTTCCAATGTTATCATTACATTTCACATTAAAAAGTGTTTCTAGAGTGATTATCAAACCGCTTCTGATGTAACCTTCGATTTGTCCGTTTGGCGCCCGCACCCGTTCCAAATCGGAGGCGCCCTAGGTAGGGGTTATATAAGCGATGGGCAATTAACCCATTGCGGGCGGCTGGTCTTGCCAGCCAGCCGCCCCCAGCCAATACGCTGTTGGTTGACTCGGATGAGGTGCATCCGGGGGTTAGTGAACCCCCGGCTGGACCTCCAAAATGTGTGAGGGAACCCCCCCCCCCTCCACAAATTGGCAGCGGGATGGTCCGTACCTTGACCTCCTGCATTTTTGTTGAAACAGTTGATGTAACTTGGAATAATGGCTAGTTTCAGAGGAACCTTTTTCACGCATTTGAAAATTAAACTAAAATAAGGATGTCGAACCTCAGACGGAACAGCTCAAAAGTCTTCGTTGCATAAATTTATGTAAAAATAGTTTGAAAAAGCGATTAGCGAAAGAATGGGTGGTTTGGTTCTATTCTGGGTTGTATAATCCCCTGTATAGACCGTATTCTAAAACATTTTGCCCTCTCCATAATAAAAAACTGTCGCTTGTCAGACGCTTTTTTGCCGCCTCGAATGCCACCTGTGTTCTCCCGCATGCTCAAGGATCGCCTTCTTTCATCTACCTTTTTCTGTACGGGATGCGTTACCTAACACAGGAAACTAACAATGACACAAATTGTCCATTCGAAACCGACTTCAAAACCCTCTATTCCGTTATTTTGCGGTTCATGAACTGGGAAAACTCATAGAAAACCCAATGGAGCGGCGCTTACATTTTATGCATGCGAATGTTCGAAATGCTCTGACAGAATACTCGACCCCTCCATTAAACATACCTAGGTGAAGAATAAGCCTTTTTAACCACGTTAAATTTGTGGAAGTGACGTCACCATCTCATGTTCTGTCTGCGTCTCCTCTCTCTCGCCCTCCCCCTGATGTCGAA
The DNA here is from genome assembly GCA_022343465.1 of Oscheius sp. G VE-2021. Lineage (NCBI taxonomy): Eukaryota > Metazoa > Nematoda > Chromadorea > Rhabditida > Rhabditidae > Oscheius > Oscheius sp. G VE-2021. Next base: position 664,811 of record JAJQXH010000028.1, read on the forward strand.
GTGCCCCCTGCGCCGTCGCGTTTCCCCGCCTTTTGACCGTCTGTTCTAGTTATTGGTCATTTCTTACCTCTATTTCTTACCGCTATCTTTCTTTAAGTTGGTTTTTTAGAGATGGAAACTTTTCCTTCTGAAATCCACATCAAAATATTGAAATATCTCCCAGGAAGAACCATCAACACGCTGCAAAGGCTGAACAAGTACTTTCACGCGTTGATAAACAACAATAGGAAGTTTCTTCCGAAGCAGGAGATTTCATTGATTTTGGGAAGGCCCCCCACATGTAGGTTTCTATTGTGGATTCATCGATAGCACTTGTTTTAGGCTCCGGGAAAGCACACTTTTATGATTTCAACGGACAAGTACAACATTCCCTTGTACTACTACGAGACAGCCATTCATTCTCCGGACGCGTCCAACGAAGTGATTTATGGTTTTTTGAAGTCATACTTTCTGTATGGTGAGTCACATTTTAAAGTCTGCATGTACTTTTCTGTTTCACAACAGTTTTTTTTAAATAACCGGACCAGCCCTTTTTCAAAACCGGCGAGGGGTCAAAATCGACCTGCCCGTGAATTTCGAGAAGACCCGGCCCCTGTTTGCTTTCCGAAAGGGCCACCGGGCCCAGAATTGGGCCGGCCCGGCAAATTGTGGCCCTTCAGGACTGGGCATAGAATTTCGCGAAGTCGGGCTGTTTTTTCTCACCCGCCAGCCCTGATTAAATGAATTTTGAATGATTCACACACGTTTGAATAGAGTGCGCAGGATTAAACTTTGAAATCGGCGTTTTGTTCTTTTATATCGACTAGATTTCCCGCGTTAGCCGCAGAGCGCGTTTTCGTCCGGTGGATTACAATTTACATATATAAATGCAATTTACAATAATTTTGGCTGTTTTTTCTCTGATTTATCTTTTCATCAATGCGGAGAAATAGAACCTAACGCATTTTATTTTTAAAAAAAAATAGAAACAGTGGAATGGCTCTGTAAACGGCGCATTGTCAAACTATGCTCGTAGTTATAACAGTTTTTAGAAGTAAAAAAATTTAAAAGTTAATTAATTAAAGTTTAAAAAATATTAAAATGTTGTAAGATCAAGTGCAACTAACAACGCCAGCAAATGGAATAGCATTTTCATCGGGTTTAAGTGCAAAAAACTACTGAAAGTACTGTTTTCAATAAGTTGGTTTCAATTTCGCATAAAACTAAAATGTTCAATCGATTTGCCATAGTTTTCTTGATCGTTTCCCGAAAATTTGAAAAAATTAGGAAAAGAACGCGAGTGAATGTTGAAAACCAAATAATCAACACAAACTGTTTTATTGCAGTATTAAAGCAGCCGTATGAGGAGAGAACCGGAACCCTGTTCTTCAAATGGCTCCTGAATAAAGTTGACCTCAAATCTTTGGAAATCGTAAGTCACAGAAATCAATAAACTAGAAAAAAAACTTCAGGTTGTTGGCCCACATCACAAAGATCTAATTGGCCGAATCGCTGAAGTCATGGAAAGCAGCGGCTTTCGATGTCCTTTGGTTAAAATGGGCGACTACCATGATGTTCTAATTGAACCCCAATCCAATTTCTGCGTAAACCCGAGCCTTTTCCCTAAGTTGTGTGATCTTCAGAGATCCTTCGGAGGTAGGTAATCAGTTATCATAAAACTGTTCAGTTTTAGTGAAGCCACATGTTTTCATTAAACCAACGGAGAATTATGAATTTGCCGTCCTCCCAGACATTTGCGCTGCGTATTCGAAGTATTTTGCGGATGTATTGATCGAAATTCCTTCCACAGCAATCCTGGGGGCCATCAACACCATTTGTAACGTAAGTGAACTTTCATTTAAACTCAGTAGTTCGGTTATTTCAGATTACTTGGTCTTCGGAAATGCAGTGTATCAACCCCAACAGAACTAAAATGGAAGACATGATCATGACCATCAGACTTAATCACACCCGAGAAGCCTTTGTTCAAGAAGATTTTGAAAGAGCTCAGATGCTCCCTCAGCAGTTGCTCTCAGGCCATAGCTTCCTCATCGACAACATGAACCGGGACCAATTGATCGCGCTTGCCCACTGGGAATCGTTTGATCGGCTGCCAGCGGCAATCACATTCCGAAGACTTGTGGATTTCCAAGTCTTGAAATTTTCATTTGCTCAGGAGGTCGGAGTTGACAGATCCACCATTATTACCATTAATGTATGCAAATAGACTGTTGTGATTGGTTGATAAGATAAACCGGTTTTGTTTCATTGATCTTCTCAAGTCTTTATGTGAATCATAAAAAAATTGCAGGCCGAGAAAAAGTAGGAATGGCCTGAGCCTCTAACTGTGATAAGTAAAACCAAGCTCAGCCTGTGCCGAAAACATTTTTATGGCGAGCCAGGGTTAGTCGATTTCTAGAGAGAGAAAGAGAGGGAGAGTGAAAAATAAAGAGAGAAAGAGAGACAGAGAGAGAGAGAAAGAGAGAAAGAGAGAGGGAGAGAGGGAGAGAGAGAGAGAGATAGAGAGAAAGAGAAAGAGAAAGAGAGAGAGAGAGAGAGAGAAAGAGAGAGAGAGAGAGAGAGAGAGAGTGAAAGAGAGAAAGAGTCAGACAGACAGACAGACAGAGGGAGACTGAGAGACTGAGAGAGAGAGGCAGAGAGGCAAAGAGATAAAGAGAGAGAGAGAGAGAGAGAGAGAGGTGAAAGGAAAATTTTCTTTTCGCAGTTTCTGATTCTGCAAAGAAATATGAAGGTTCTGGCTTCGAGTGGCGGCCAGACGCTCCCTACCTATCCGATTACGTCACATCAGCGCACTCCTCTAAAGGCACTCTCTCGCGCGACGTCTGCTGGCCATGTGACGAAAAACAGTCGCACAGCTGACACAACCACAGTCCATCGGCATCTATCGATCACTTAGGCCCCTTGACCGTTTACTTACTCATTACTTTCTTTGACGCATCTAGTGATTCGCCCAATTGTTGCGTTGTGTAGCGCGGTTTCCACGGAAACCGGGGAGGGCCTGGTCGGAAAGCATCATTGATCGATACCCTTATCGATTTCTCTCCCGCTGCCGGTTCCCCACTTTTCCGCTTTTTGTTTAATACAAATTTAGTTTTTATTATTGTAAAAACACTTTTATTTTAGAGATGGATCGTTTTCCAAATGAAGTAACTCTCAAAATACTAAAATATCTTCCCTCAAGTGACGTCACTCGTTTCAAACGCTTGAACCATTTCTATGGAAGTTTGATTACAAATAATCAAACCATATTGTCTAAACCAACTGTTTCTTTAACAATTGGAATTGTAAGTTTATGACTGATTATATTCAAAATATGTTTTTTTAGAGCCGTACAAACTCAGTTTTCAAGCTAACAATAGGTGATGTTTCGTGTCTTTGTGGCTTTGGTCCTGAAGGGAAGCTGGATCTGTTCAGTGAACACGGCCACACATTTCAAAAACTAAAGGAAGGTTTCATTTTCTATGGTGAGTCTGAAATAAAGAAAAATAAAGAGATAAGATTGTCCTATCTGAATAAAAATGAATTTCCAGCTTCTCAACAGCCAGACGATATTCCCAATAACAAAATATTTTTCAAGTGGTTGCTGACCAAATGTGACCTAGAATTTCTTGAGATTGTGAGTTTACTTCTTACATTACTTTAAAACAATAAAAACAATATAGGAAGCCTTTGAAGGAATGAATGTAGTCTGCCGTTATTTGTTAGAGGCGATGGAATCTGTTGACTTCCGTTGTCCTACAGTTAAAATGCCCCGTACACATTTCCAAAGTCAGGATTGTTCCCGAATTTGTTATGATTTTCTACCAAAGTTTGTCGATTACCAGAAGAAACTCAAAGGTAAGGTTGTGTGTGTGTGTGTGTGTGTGTGTGTATGTGTATGTGATGTATAGTGAGTGTGTCCTCCACTCCTGGAAAGTGTGAAATCTGCAGATCCACTAATCATTAGCTTTTCGATGCAAATTTTGCTGAAATAGGAAATTTCAAATAAGCGGCATTTGGCCGCCATGGTAGGCGGCCTATGGCCGCAAAACGGTGCCTGCGGCACCGCCAACCGCAAAGAAATGACCGGCCGCTAAAATAGGCTAATTTCAAGACAAACGACGAGAGAAGGCAAGAGATAAGGGAACATGAGAGCCAATTGTATATGAGGTTAATTGTTTGTTATAGTAAATACCAAACTACACATCGATGGAACTACAGAAAACGCTTATGAAGATGACGACCGACTATTATGTCCTGTCTGCTGTCATGAGTATTCTGATTTGTTCACTGATATTTTATGTGAATACAATCAAAATGCTCTTGCATTCGGCATCTTTTTACTATGCGTTTGTGAACCACGTGACTGTTCAGATTGTTTTCAGGTGTTCGAAGGTTGCTGGTTGAGCCCTCTACGACAATTATCATTTATGCATTCCTTTAAGTTTCGAATTCGCTACAAATACGACCGAAAGGAAGAGTATGAATATCTTAAGGATGCTACTGAAGACTTCGACGATCTGTTTCGCCAAAAGTTTACATTTGAAAACATGACGCATGAGCAGTTCATGGAATCAATGGAGTTTGAAGCATTTGAAAGTGTTCCGGAGAAGATCCTGTGCAGAAGGATTTCTGACGGCAAGCTGTTAAAGTTTAAGTTGTTTAAAGAAGATCGATCTGTTTTGTTGACTGTTGAGTCGGAATGAATTGTAATTGTTTGTTAGGTTAATAAACAACAACCGGTACTATATTGTCGACTGTAAAGTTAAATAAATGAAACAACAAGTTATTGCAATGATTATATGATCGCAATGCGCAGCAATTGATTATACCTTACGATTCTAAAATTTTAAAAAAAAAACCTAAACGTTTAGCGGCTTTCAAAACACGCACTTGTTCAGAAACCACTAAATGCAGGGCGCGTGGACCGTCCTCTGCAGAGAACGGGTGTAATTTTATATTCATCTTTCGCGATTTTAATTCCATATAACTCCAAAACAAGACGTTTGCCCACAAAGTGCATATACCAGAAGCTGTAAAGTAAAGACAGCGACAGACTTTGAACTCAACATATAATTTTCACTCTAACATAAATTAATTGTACCATTTCTTGGCGGAATATTTTCTGCGCCTTTTCTTATTTGCCCAGGGGGTACAGGAGTTTGCAAAAAAAAACAGATACACATATTACGATCGATTTGCGCAGAATACGCATATTTATTACGATTCTTTCACTACCAGATATTAAATAAGGAAAACGAAACATAGATTAAGAAAGAAACTAACCAACAACAACATTCATCTTCAATTGAGGATCTCTTTTTTGCTCATTGTTTTTCTTTTATCTTCATTTTTTGCGACAAGAACCGACAAATAAAAGGAATATAACATAAAAATAGTAATATTCAATGGTAACTACGCGCCAAATGGCTCGAGACTAAAGCGAGCAAACATTGAAACCAAAGAAATACCATTGTTTGGTTCAGAATGAGAGGCTGATTGGGAAATCTCTTTTGTCAGCAGACCCTGTCCTGTCGCGCTATGATAAAAACAATGTGAAAACTTCAGGCAGTTCAGAAGGTGCTTTGTATTTTTAACTAACCCTCCGGGGCTGTTTCCATATTTACGGGTTATTGGTCTTCAAAAGAAATCAGGTAGTTAAGTTGCAAAATTAAAAGTTTACGGATGGTTTTCTCTACTTGTGACTATACTACACCTCGATTGAACTGGAAAACGCAGTTATTCAAGCATCTTTCGGAATTGTGCTTTTAGGCTGGGAAAACCACAAGCTGCGGGATCAAAGCCACATCTGCTTTTTTCGCAGATATGATAGTTGGTCGCCTGTTGCATATCCATTGACTTCTCCTTTTTTCCCTCTGTTTTTTTTGTGTAGCCAAGCCACATCTTGTTTTCTTTCCATATATGAAAATTGGAAACTGATCCGTATATTCATCCTTTTTTAGACCTTTTCTTTTTTATCTCTGCTGTATTTCCGTTCCATTTTTTAACAAACTTTCTATTTTAGATGAATTCCCTTGCGAACGAACTCCGTCTAAACATTCTCAGCTTTCTTCCGGGAAATGATGTCACCAAATTCAAACGATTGAACTCATTCTTTGGAGGGCTGATTGAGAAAAATAGAAAACATCTGCCCAAACCGACAATTGGATTGACCATTGGAATGGTGACTTTCTTCTGACGCTGATTTTAAATTATTCTATATTTTCAGGGTCCATTGAACACCATGTTCAGTCTTCGAGTGAAAGAATCTTACTGTCTGTGCTATTTTGGAGCCGACGGGAAGCTGATACTGCAACCTAAAAAAAGCAGCGAGGGCATGATGTCATTGAAAGAAGCATTCTTGGACTTCGGTGGGTATTAATTTTGTTTTCATTTAGAAAAAAACATGTTTTAAATTTAACAGTACTTTAATAATTCTTTGATTGCAGCTTACCAGCAACCAGCTGGCGTTTCCCAAAAGAACCTTTTCTTCAAATGGCTACTCAACAAGCATGACTTGGAATTCATGGAAATCGTGAGTTTCTTTTAATTTTATGGCTTCTTTCTTTCTTACTTTTCATTTTTCAGCAACCTTACGTCAAACTTTACGAAATGTACTCTCTACTGGAAGAAACTATGGAATCAGTGAAATTTCGGTGTCCTTCTGTTGTTATGAAGCAAGGAAATTACAGCTTGCATTATGCTTGTCCTGGACTAGGAATGGAATTTCTACCAAAACTTTGTGCTTTTCAAGAAAAACTTAAAGTTACCTTTTTTAAATTTTCATATTTATCGCATTTAAACTTATTTTTTTCAGTGAAAACGCGCCTATATGTGTCGTTTGACAAAAACATCGACGGCAATATGTACCCTCTCTGCATTGGATGTTGTGTTGCCTATTCAAACTTCTTTTCTGATGTTTTTTGTGAAAGCATCTACATAAATATTCTGCTCGTCGTTTCTGGTATCAGCAAGGTTTGTTTGTAAACTAAGGTTTTGAAAAACTTGTTTTTCAGATCTGGAAAGAAGGCTATCGGAATGCCAAGGGTGAAATGGTAGCTTTCAAATCCATGAAGTTCGGCATCAACTTCAAATACGATTGTCAAATCACAAGTATCTTAACCCGTATGGTGTCGGGACAGATCGTCAAATCAATCAACCGCGAATATTCTATCGAAAACATTACCAAGGAACAATTTGGAATGTTGGCGGATTTCGAAGCCTTTGAAAACCTTCCGGAAGAAATTATCTGGAAAAGAAACTCTGACGACAAGATGATGAAGATGAAATTGGCAAAAGGAGAACGATCGGTTATGATGACTGTTGAGGTCGAATGATGTTATTGTCTTGTAAATGTGTTTGTAAATAAATGTGTTTTGAATAACTTTTGCGTTTTTTCCTTTGTTATAGATTTTCAGCTACAGTAAATCAGTATTCTATGAAACATTACAACCTAAAATAAAAATTGAAAACATTTCACGTAACAGAACACGCCATTAAATGGGCTACACAAATCTTCAAAAAAATAGGACTGATTAACAAAAACTAAACCACTAACTGGAGTGGGTCACATGAGTCCGCTCATTTTCCGGAATTGGATTTAACATAGTGCACGTTTTGTTATTTTGGGACCTGTTCTGGTTCTTGGCAAAGTATTCTTTATTTTTGGCTTCGGTCCCTAATGTCCAAAATACAGGAACCCGCCTATTCTTTGCCTGAGTAACACAAAACAGACGTTTAAAACCTCGGGTTAAGACCAGAAAGGCCATTGGCATCGGTTCACACGGCCAGGAGAGCCAAGTCAAAAGGAAGGGGTGCTATCAATTGCTGAGAGTTTTCTGTGCCGTGAAGCTATTCCCTGATGCAAAGGAAGATCTGTGCAAAGTTGATACTTTGACACTTAGTTACGTTTACAAAGACTAAACTACTCAACTCTTCCTAAACTACTCTACTTCAACCAGAACGTAACCAACAGGGGTAACTTGAGAATATTGAGCCATTACGGAGGGGCGGCGGACAATCGTCCACCGTCAGCACATGCTAGAACATAAATTCAATTGCGTACGCAGCTTCATACCGTAGTTGGGTAGACTGTAAGCAAGCGATGACAATCTTACATGCCATAACATCCTCATTAGGTAGGTAGTATACCTATTGTTGAGTATCATATTGGCTTGATTAGATACCGCTGCCAGTATTACCCCCTATCCACAATACATTAACAGTTATGCGCAAAATCCATTGTCAAATTCATCAGCTCATCATGCTTCGGTCGTGAAAAAACTTTATTGTATTAGTTTAATATTGACATCTGTTCTAAAGATATGTCGGTCAACGTTTTCCCCTAATTTTCTATATTCTTTCCTTTTTTATCTAATTCCTAATTAGTTCTTCTCTAAAATATTTTGAGACGGTTTTGCAAGTTTTCGTGTTCAACAAATAGGTTACTTCTAATAATTGTGCATTCACGGGTTCAAGGACGTTTCCTTCTGTGTGGACTTAAAAATAACCTTACAAGCACATTTCGCACCTTCCCATAATCAAACAAGAATTGTTGCTTACCGATAAACGAAGCTACATTCCACTACCTTCTAACATATTTCACCGTGTTCCATTTGTGAAACTCACGTAACTGTTTAAAAAAACATGCTTGAATCCACAAAAAAAGCTTATACAAAATTTTGCATGCAACTTTCATAATTTGATTTTTGGCGCGTACATGCCGCAAACCGCTTTCGAAAGTATCAGCTTTATTCTTTGGACATCAACGCTTTTTCGTTCCTACACATACTAGTCGCTCCACAGTTTCCTATATTCCTATATTTGTTTTTTTCTGTAATACCTTTCTTAACAATAACTTATTTAACCATTTTCTGTTATTAGAATCCTAGAAAATCATGCTTAAAAGTCCTTTTTGCCGCTGATCATAATCGGTTTTCGATGACTGAAAAATAAAACGTTGTCATTTGTACTCTTCTATAAGGACAATTCATTTTTTCAGATGTTTACAAAAATCTGTATCTTTCAGATGAACAGCTCCCCGAATGAAGTTTTGGTTAAAATCCTCAGTTTCCTTCCAGGAAAAGATGTTGCCAAATTTGAACGTCTGAGCCTATTCTACGGAAAACTGATTGCAGACAACCAAAAACATCTGCCCAAGGCAACAATCTCTTTGAGAGTTGGAACGGTAAGTTTTTCTCTCATTGAGTGTAGTATCTCAGAGTTTTAGGGACCAACCGAGTCATCCTTTTCCATAGGGATGGACGGAGTTGAACACTGTTTCAGGTTTTACGAAGATGGTGAATTGATTTCGATTACCCCTAACAATAACGGGATTTTGTGCAGTTTCTTCTGTTTTTGTGAGTTTTTTTTTTCGTTTGTTTCGTTTAAAGTTAGTTCCGATTCACTGCCAAAACTGTAAACATTCAAAATATCGATTACTGATCATAATTATCAATTTCAGCTAGACACCAGCCTAATGTGCCTGAATCCAAAATCTTCTTCAAATGGCTTCTAAGCAAGTGTGACTTGGAATTCCTCGAATTTGTAAGTTTGTACTCAAAATGAATGATTTTGTATTTTTAGGTACCCAATGAAGGAGAGGAGGAAATCTGTATTCTGCTTGAAGAAGCCATGGAAACTGTTGAATTCCGCTGTCCACTTGTTGTTATGAAGTTTGGCGTTCACAGTGAGCATCCTATCCCGGGTTACAGTCTGGGTGGGATCTTTCTGCCAAAGCTTTGCGCTTTTCAGCAGAAACTTAAAGGTTGGTATTCTATAATTATTGAGTTCAATCGTAGCAAATTAAAATTTTTTAATAACAAATAACTTTGTAATTAAAGCATATATCGATTTTCGAGTTTTTGAATTTGAAAAATTAAAAAATCATTTTTTATTGATTTTTTGTCAATTTTGGCCTATTCTCCAATTTTTGCGTTGAATACTTATCATATTCTTAAATTTAGAGAAGTTTTATTTAGGATATTGATCAAACTCTTGTGTAACATCGGATACTAACGTCTTCAAAAATTCAATTGAGTCAATTATCCCCAATGTTAAAATGTTTTATATATGCAAAATGATGATACAAAGATTACTTATAGTTGAAACACTTTTTATATACACAATTGTGTTTATTTTGAAAAGTTAAAATACCATTGCCAAGCTTCCAGATTTTTTAAAAGTTAAAAACGTAGAAATACTTTAAAAAAACCAAATTTTGCAAATCTTTCACGAAGAGGTTTATTTTAAAGTTTCCTTAAATTTTAATAGGCTACACCTTTCTATGTAATATAATTTTTACAAAAACAGCGCAGCGCCACAATCGATAAGTTTAAGTTGCTAATTTATGGCGATAATGGCTCAGAATAATTAAAATCGTGTTGTTCAAAAGCTCACCGAAAATCAACTTCATAGTTTTTTTTTTCATTGGAAAAAAATAAATTGTCCACCACAAAATATAATTTAATTTGATTTAACTTTTAATGAAAAACAATTTAAAATATAATTTGGAAACATTAGAACTATATCAAAGTCTGCGGAACCGTTGATGCAACACAGTTTTAGTTGTCTTTTGATGATGACTAAAAATGAATTGTTATGCCACACAGTATAATTTTTCCAAAAGAAGCGAACGTTTTAGGATAAGAAAATCTTATTAAAACTAATATTCGTTTTTTTTCAGTTAAAACCTGCGCATCTTGGACAATAGAGCCAATGATCCATCTGCTGTTATCAGCATCTGCTCTGACTGTTGGATCAACTATGCTCGGTATTTTCCTGATGTTCTGGGTGAATACGAATCGAATAAGTTGATATTAGCCATGTATATCATCACCAAGGTATGTTAAAAGGCACATTCCACCTAAAAGTTTATTTTTAGTCATGGAAAGAAGGGCATTCGAATGTCAACAAGGCATCGTCAGACAAGGATTACGAAAAGATCAGAATCCGCTTTGATTATTCTGAATCATTAATGCGTGAAACATTAGATTTCGTGGCAGAAGAGTTGATCCAAGATTTCTCTCTGGAAAACATGACGGTTGAATAGATGTTCGAATACGAGGAAATCAAAGGAATCCACAAACTACCTAAAGAATTTGTATGCAAAGGATCGTCTGGCAACCATATGCTGAGGTTCAAATTCGCGAAAGAAGAAAGATCTGTTATGATGACTTTCGAGGTTGTTTCAATTGTTTTCTAAAATCGTCTTGAATGTTTTGTTAATGAATAAAAGTTTCTTTTTTCACCTCATTTTTGGAATGAACCAGAACGTTTCTAAAGTACAACCACATTTGTCTAGGAATCCCCTACCTAAACAAAACGGAATTGACATCAATCAAATTTCGTGTTGAATACCGTAATGCTGCAGTTGACATTCAGGAATCAAACATAAGTGTGTTGCCCGGCCCGTGGGGAACGCCAGACGCTTTTCAAACAAATGTTTTTTTGTTTGAACAGTAACACGTTGTTCAGGTACATCTAAGGGCCAACGAAAACCACATATTTTCCGAAAAGTTTGATTAAAATTCCCAAATTCCTAAACTATGAAATAGTTTAAAACTTTGCAATCTTTCTTATCTCAGAACACAACACACAAACACACGCGCGCCACAAGCACACGCAATCACATACGTTGACTCTTTTAAAAGGAATACGTTGCAAATCGTTTTTCTTGTTTTTTTATGGTGCTCCTGACTAGATCACCCGATTTCGATGAGGATGAGAACTCATTTGCAAACATTGCGCAGCGGTAAATCAAAGGCCGCCAGATGTGGGAGCAACAGGCGTGCAAAGAGAGGTTGCGTAATCACCTCTTTGTACACTTTCCGTGGCCAGAGTTTATTCTTGGTTTGATTTGGGCCAGACTTTCTATTTTCTGAAACTAATTCTACTATCGAAGTTCTCAGATGAACTCATTGAATCTTTGATTGTTCTATCACCGCTCATTGATTTACAATTTTTTCAAAAGAAGTCTACTTGAGTTCTTTTTATTATTCTGCTTCAAATTTAAACTGACTTTACAGCAAAAAAAATGCTATTTTCAGTTAAGATGAACTCTCTCCCGGCTGAGACTCTCGTTAACATTTTTGGTTTTCTGCCTCCCACCGACCGTCGCCGTTTTCGTCAGTTAAACAGTTCTTTTCCGCCCCTCATCAACAACACCTCCATCAAGCCACCGAAGCCATCCTATGGATTGCGAATCGGAGATCCGGTAAGCAGTTTGTAAGCAGCATTAACTAAAACCATTTGTTTTAGTATGCTGACTACTATTTATTTGGCATCAAGATTGCCGAAACGGAGATGTCGTTGTTCTTTGATGGAACTGGTACACTTCTGTCCACAAAAGCGAGCCCTCAGTTCACAAGAATGAAAGAAGCTTTCTACACGTACCGTGAGTTAAAAATAGAAGGAAACGAGGGGGTTCTAAAACAATTTTAAAAAACGAAAACTTTAAAGGTCATTTTTGACGTTTTTTTAAATAAAAAATATGATTTTATATTAATTTTTGTTTTAGAAGGCTGGTTTATTTTTAAAATTTGTTAAAAAAAAGGTTGTTTCATTTTAAAATTTGTTTGAAAATTCTGCTGTTTTAAATGTTATCAAAAAGTCTGCTTTATTTTTAAACGTTTAAAAAACTGGTTCGTGGCTTTCAGAGTTTCTTAAAAGTTTTCTTTTAACAAGGGTAAATTTGGCTTTGCATTTAGAAAAAAAGTTGCCTTTCTTGAAAAACCGATCATTTTTAGAACAGCCAAACCCGAATTTAGAACAGAACACGATTTTTAGAACAGAACACGACCACTTCCACAAGAGTCTCGGATCTGTTCTTCAAGTGGTTTCTGGAGAACGCTGACCTTAAATACCTCGAAGTGGTCAGTTTCACTCTTTTATCAAAATGTGCAGTTTGATTAAGACTCCTTACGGACACTACATGAGAATAGCTACTCAAATCCAAATGGCAATGGAAACTGTTCAATTCAAGTGCCCAAAAATCATCGCACCCTCCGCGGCGTTTTTAAAGGACTGGGCGTTTGTTCCGGTATTTTGCAACTATCAGAAGCAGCTCGGAGGTGAAAATTTCGTTTCCAAAAAATCGTTCTGTTGTAGTCAACACTCAGCTGCACATCCAAGCCTTCGACGAGAACCACTGCTTGCAAGGCTTCAACCATTTGGACGCCGCGAATGCTCTCACTACATCATTCGACGACGTCCTTGTGGAGCTGCCTTACATTGAAGTCTTCCAAGCGTTACTCACAATTGGCAAGGTTTGTAGCTTCATGTGTTCAATTTACAGTGAAACTTCAGGCGTGGTATCACGTCAAGGCAACTCCAATGAACCGATTTCATGAATTCACAAACAGCAAAGTGGTCAACTTTCGAATTCGCTTCAACTACGACTTCTACATTGATTACGACGAGCGAGAGTACCGCAGGAAACGAGCCCAAAACGCGTATAACGCATTCTTCACTGAGCTAAACCCAGACCTAAGCATCTCCGCTGAGGCGTTTTCCAAATTGGCTACTCGCAGTTTGTTTGACAGTCTCCCGGAGGAGATTGAATGTTTCCACAACAGCATAGCCTCCGTTCTCAAAATCGAAATCGAAAAGGAAGGAGAAGGTCGTTCAGCGATTTTCACTTTCGAACTTTCGGAAGTTGAGTAATTCCTTGTTTGTTTACTGTTTAGCATTCTTAATGACATTTTGTTTGCCTTATTTTAAGTTTGCCTAATTTGTAATTTGCCTTATTTTCCATTTTATCAGATCAGTTGAAATACATTATTTTATCGCTCCCCCTTCGTTTAACCCCTGTAATGTTCACATGTTATTTTCAGCGTTTTCTGACTTTCTGAGTAAATCTTCTTCTTTTCTGAAAGGGAAAATCAACCCTATTTAGGAGAAGACAAAAACAGCGATTGCAAACGTGCCCTTTTCCAGCGGAGACTATTGATGCAGCTGCTTGTCTTAAAGGGCAATCGGCGCCGCCGTGTGCTAGTCAACACCGCCGCGCTGGACGGAAAACAAGCCCGCGTGGCCTAATGGATAAGGCGTCTGACTTCTAATCAGAAGATTGTCGGTTCGATCCCGGCCGTGGGCTGATTTTTTGCTTTTTGTCCAAATGTTTCAAAAATAGGCACATGGCATGGCTGATCGGGCCCATAAACAGTGATATTTTTTACCATAAGCGAGTGTGCCAAACTTTTTTCATGCTCGATTTTCCTACTCTCCTGCAACATTAGAAACAGGTTTAAGTTTACATTTATAAGATAGAAAATTGAATTTAGAATTCTCTAAAATGTGAATACAAGAAACGTCCCTCTCTCTCCCTCTCATGAATAATTTAATATAAAATGTCTTGGATAGTTTAAAAAAAAGTGGGTGTGGGAAAAATGATCTTTTGATTTCGGTGTTTCGAACATGTTCCAGAAACGTCTCCGGAGACTGTTCCATATGTCTCTACCGTAATTAGGCGTGTGTTCAAAAATATGCGTCGAGAATTGGTGTTTAGGCGGGAAACGACGATGACTCAGAAGGGTCGGCCGCGGCCGATGCCGACGATTCCCCGCAAAACACCCACCACCTGCCCACCAATCCTGCTCCATTTGCTGCCAGTTGAAATACATGCTCTTAATTGTTTCTTTAAATCTTAGATTCTTTACAATTTAAACTTTAGTTTGGCATATATCCCGGCTCGTGAATTCTCAAGATTTTTTTATTTTTCTACATTGGTGGGCACATCGATTTACTGCCGTGGGAGCATATTTCTCCCGGATGTTCTGCAGAATGTATTCAAGAAAACAAGGACAACTTTTAAATGGTGGGTTTTGAGGCGGGAGGTATAAGAGAGAGAGAGAGAGAGAGAGAGAGAGAGAGAAGAGAGAGAGAGAGAAAAGAGAGAGAGATAGACAGAGAGAGGTAATAAATGATTAATTTAAAAATAATCAGAACTTTTTAGTACGCTCAAGATCGACGAGAAGTTCCCTATCGACAAGAAGCAGCTCCTTTACCGCGCAAGAGAAGAAGGCCATCGGGCAGCCGCACTTCGAGTCCTTGTGTTTACTTTCATTAAACGTTGAATAGTAGAGCCGTTGTGTTATTGAAAGGATGGCCTGACAAGCGCCTCGCAGGCATCAGCGGCGGCGGCGGCGATGGGGGCGCCCAAAGGGGTCGCGGTTAGATCAACGGGGCCGTGGTAAAGTGCGCCCGCAGGATGACAGATTGACGTAGGCGTGGGGATGTGGAAACAGACTGACGTGAAAAGAAATTCAATAAAGGAAATCGTTACAAAGGGATATCAATCAAAAGCTTAGAACCTAACAAATTCCAATATGTTAGACATTTTTCAAACTGCCGTCTCTAAAACTAACTATTATTTTCTTTTTAACATGACCGTCGGCGGTGGAAATGTCAAGAAATTAGAGATTTCTGGAGGTAAGGTGTCACGAATATTTCTGTAAGGACTCCAGAAAGGCAACTCGTTTGTTACCAAAAAAAATGTTTTGGAACCCTTAAATTTAAACTAGCACATGGGAAACAATTGTTATTTACATGAGGGACCTTAAAACTTTTCATGTTATTGTTGACTTTACGGCTCTCCTTAAATCTTGTAATTTAACAATTCTTCTTTAATAATTCTTTGTAAGTTCCGTTTTTCGACGTTATTTCTTTATCTCATTAAAATATTCATTAAATACAAATCCGTAAAATTGTTTGCATAGCATTTTTACCGATTTTATTTGTAGTTGAACTTTCAATATGAGAACAATGCATATGTTAATAGCCAAAACAACACAAAGACACAGAAAGTTTCAGTGCTTTTGAAAGATTGATTTTTTTAAATTGATAAAATTGTCACACGAGGCAGAAAAAGTGAAAGTAAACCGCTCCAATGCGAACTAGGTGATTTTTAAAATGAAAAGCCCGATTCTTGATTCTTGAAAAATTTATTTTCATCAATATAAGACAATAAAGTGTTTTTTTATAAAGGGAAAGAGCGATATGAAAGTGATTGTTCTGCAATCCAAAGGTCAAAAATCTCGATTTCCCTACTCTACTGCGTCTTTAGACACCGATTTGAGTTTAATTTTGATAAGCTATAGAAATAATCTTTGATTGTTCTCAAATATTGAGACTAAAATTGTCTAGTTTTCACATTTGGTGTTTTAAAATAAATCGTCACGCCCCGAATGAGGTCAGGATATCGGCCAAGATTTACACTCATTCGCAAACATTGCCCGACAGTAAATCAAAGGCGGTCCTATGCTGGAGCAACAGGCGGCCAAAGGAGGTCGCGTAATAATCGCTTTTTACACCTTCCGTCGCCAGATGTCCTTCCGTGCTTATCGGACTTGGACGATTTTTATTTATATAACAACAATTTCCCAGTGATCTGTTATTTTCTACTTTTTTTTAAATTAATTTTTTGTATGAAATCACATTTTGCTTGCCAAACACCAAGATTCTTGGTTTCCTTTCTCCATACGACTTGCGACGGTTCAAACAAATTAACTCAACTTGGAACCACTTCATCAACCACAACAGCTCCATCAAACCCCCAAAGCCAACTTATGGGTTGATTGTAGGAGGCCCGGTATGCAATGTTTGAATAATCTCAACAAAAGTTTCTGATTTAGCAGTACTTCGGATTTGGCATCCGAATTGGCAAAACTGACATCTATGTATACTTTGATGGGACCGGAACCCTGTTGTCAGATAAGACCACCGGCCAGTTCACAAGACTCAGAGAGGCCTTTTACGACTTCGGTGAGTTGACAAAGTTAAACGATCAAGAAGGTGTTTTGTGAAGATTTTGCTTCAAAGTTCACAGACTGAGAGTGTATGGATCCTTCTAAACAAAATAAATAGCCTCTTTGTATGATCATGATTATTGCGAAAAACCTGAGTCGATTGACAAACGCAGAAAACACAATTATCAAAAGTATCAGAAGTTCGAAAAACTGATAAATGTGAAGAAAGATTGTGTGTAAAATAAAGATAAAGTTTGGAAAAAATCGATTTTTCTCCACATTTCGATTTTCCCACCTTCAAAAAATTAAGTTTCGATAACTGACGTTTTAAGACACACGTTCTGTAAGGGCCAACAACGCCGCGGACCACAAAATTTTAGATTTTTCTGAAATTCTTCAGAAAGGTTGCTTTGGTCCTAAAGAACCCAGAAAATCACTTTATGTGTCTATTCTGAAAGTTGTTAAAATTTCACTTGAAAAGGGCAAGTAAGTGTATTGTGACTCTTACCTTAGCATGAATTAAGGTCTAAAACTGAAAATTTTCAAAATCCAACAGCACCATCATAAAGAGGCTGTAAATATACCTCAGGCGGCGCAATGTGAGATTTGAAAGTCATTCTTGAAAGAAAATTAAGCACTTTTTGCAATCATCTAAGTAAACTAAGCTTTTTCATACATTTTCATTAGTGAACAAATCGAAAAAGTAGCATTACAAATCCAAAACAAAGTGTTTTCTGATAAAAAAACAGCATCTCGGGCATATTAACAGCCTCTTTATGATGGTGCTATTAGATTTTAAAAAAATTCAGTTTTAGACCTTAATCCATGCTAAGGTAAGAGTCACAATGCACTTACTTGCCCTTTCCAAGTGAAATATTAACAACTTTCAGGAAATGATAATTTGAAATAGTGGCGGCCATTTTAACGGTAATTATGCGTAGAATACGAAAATGTTAGTCGCGGCGGACGATCGGTGAATATTAGTTCACCTAGTCGAAAAAACCAGATTTTTCGCATTTTTTTCAATTTTCAAGCAAGGAAAGACGAGTTTCTGATAAAGTTTTGAAACAATGGTTAAATAAAGTTTTTCTGCACGTAAAATTAGCTATTGATTGCCACCTTCAAAACTATTTTTGGTTAAGTTTGAACCGAGTTATGGCATTTAGGCCTTAAGGTCTCTTTAAGGACCTTAAGGGTCGAATAGACGAAATAAAGTGAATTTCTGGGTTCTTTGGGACCAAAGCAACCTTTCTAAGGAGTTTCAGCAAAATTTCCGCAAATTTTTTTAGTTTTGGTTAAATTTTTAGTTTTAAAAGTTTAGCTAACTAAAAACAGATGTGGTGTTTGCTGCAAACTCGTTTTTACGAACATTCGGAATACATACTAGAAATGTTAAGTGTTGAAAACATAGCCTTTGTAATAATATTTGTTTTAAATATTTCGGAGCTCGGCATATCAATTCGCCTTAATCTGTTTTAAACTAAATGTATATCATTATTTTAGGGAAGAAGCAGTCCAATGTCACCACAAGAGCCTCGGATCTCTTTTTCAAGTGGTTCTTTTCTCAGGTCGACCTGGAATTCCTCGAAGTGGTAAGTTTTCCAAAAATGGAAACTTACAACTATCTTTTCTATCAGGTTCCAAAAGGAAAATTCTTTACGTTCGTGCAACAAATTAATGCCGTAATGGAGACTGAACAGTTCAAGTGCCACAAAATCGTAACATCGTCAATGAGGCATTTGATATACTGGAATTTTCTTCCAGCGTTTTGCAACCATCAAAAACAGCTAGGAGGTAGATTTGTTTTAGTATCTTTGTGATAATCGAATTTTCAGTCAAAATGCAACTAATAATCCGGGCCACGACTATCAACCACAACTTAGTGATGTTTGACAATATCGATCCCCTCAACCAACTTTCCACGCTCTTTGAGGAAGTTTTTGTGGATTTGCCTTACACGGAAGTTTTCTGTGCGTTGTTTTCAATTGGCAGGGTTTGTGGCTTCCCTTTCTATTTCACGAAATTTTTCAGGTTTGGCACAGTGTGAAAGCACACCCAGTCAATTGTCTTCACGATATTACCAACCAGAAAATCGCGAATTTCCGTATTCGCTTTGACTATGGTCGTCGAGTTGCTGAGGCCGAACGATCTCTGAGAATTGAGCGCGCTGGCCGTGCTGGAGACGATTTTTTTGATACAATGCCCCACTCTTTGAGCATCTCAGAGGACGAGTTCTTCGAGCTGGACCGCCGCAGGGCATTTGACAGTCTCCCCGCGGTGATCGACTGTTTCCATAACAATATGGCCTCCGTTCTCAAGTTCAAAATTAATAAGGAAGAAGGAAAACTGGCGGTTTTCACAATTGAGCATGAGTAACTCAAGATTAGTTGACTGTTAAGTTTTTTTCATATCTAATCAAAAGTTTCCCAGGTTGACGCCTTTCAAGCCCACTTATTCTCTTAATATCCAACTTGTTGTTATCCATTTCTTTAATATATTGTCATGTTGTTTAATTGAAAGACATTCTTACTTGCCAAGTTTTTCCCACCTGCTCTACTTGTGTTTTCTCAACTTTTATGGTTTCTTATTAGCCTTGTCAATAACCCACACTTTAATTTGCAATAGTTATGTCGTTGGTTCTCTTTTGTGTTGTTTCTTTATCTTATTCTCTAACATCAAGTCCTTCCCTTATTTCAAATTGATTGTGTTTCAATGCAATCAGTAGATTTCCTGCGTGTGTTTTCCATTTACCTGCGTTAATTTACTATTAAAATAAAAAATTGGAATCTTCTTCTCATTACTTTATGCATTAAAACAACAAGGAAACATAGTATACTGTCTGTGTTCAAACTATAAGTTTGAGTCGGGTGAATATGCGAGTGAGTATGTGTGTGTGTGGGGGTGTGTTTGTCTGTGCATGTGTGCATGTGTGGTGTCTGTGTGTGTTTGTGTGTCCGTGTCTGTGTCGGTATGTGTGTCGGTGTGTGTGTGTGTGTGTGTGTGTGTGTGTGTGTGTGTGTGTGTGTGTCCTTCCTCTGGGTTGGCCATTAGAAACTTGGTATTCACGCTGTATTGGCGGTGTTTACGATTGAGAATGAGTAACTCAATATCAGTTGACTGTTAAGCCTTTTTCGTATCAAAAGTTTTTAAATCAAAAGTTTTCCCGGTTGAAGCCTTTCAAGCCGATTTATTCTGTTAATATCCAACTTGTTGTTATCCAATTCTTTAACACATTGTCATGTTGTTTAACTGAGAGACATTCTTACTTGTCAAGTTTTTTTCAACCTGCCCATTGTACTCCTTGTGTTTTCTCAAATTTTATGGTTTCTTATTAGCCTCGTTAATAACCCACACTTTAATTTGCAATAATTATGTCGTTGGTTCGCTTTCGTGTTGTTTCTTTTTCTTATTCTCCAATCAGTAGATTTTCTGTGTGTTTTTCCATTTACCTGCGTTAATTTACTATTAAAAATAAATATTGGAAGCTTATTCTCATCAATCTATTGAAACAACAAGAACACATAGTACATGTTAAAACTATAAGTTGCAGTCGGGTGAGTGTATGAGTGAGTTTATGTGTCAACAATGGTGCTTCATTCAGATCTACTCGTGGCGTAGAAAGATGGGCGAGGCCTCTGAAGAAGCCAAGACTCCTCTTCTCCAAAAAGACCCTTTTTAAACCCAAGTTTAATGATTTTACACAATATAAAGCAATTAATGTATCAATCGTCATCCTTCACAGTCAGCAAAACCGATCTTCCATTCTTCCTCAAAGTGAACCACAGAAGTTTTCGTCTCCGGAAAAATATATCCGTCGCATCGTCTCCGGAAAAATATATCCGCAGGAAAGTGGGATAAATGCTGATTCAATTTATTGTTGTCCATGAGGGTCCCTAACTGCGGTGGCTACAAAGTTATGAAAATTTGAAAAACCTCGTGAAAAGTGACAAAGTTGTAACTTTGCCCAAGTTCAATATTTTCTGAAGTACTAATGAAGAAGGTTGCTCAACAGGTTACAAGGATTGGAAAATCGTCTTATGTGGAAATTTGGAGCAGTTTGGAATAAACTACAATACAAAATCAATATTGACCTACAACTCTAGAAATAGTGTTTTCACGACAAATAAGTGTGTTTTCCCGCTAAATAAATGACAAAGTTTAGCCAAATTCACGTCGCATAGGTGACGATAATTATCGCTGCTTAAAGAATTCTTGTCTTAAAATGTTAATAACATAGTTCAGCAACAAAATGCCGGGGGCGCATCCGAATTCCGTATTTGAAAATTTAAATTAAAATGTTTAGTAGCTGTAAACTCACTGAAGCCTTTAAATGAAGTATAAAAGCATATTGGACGTCGTATGGAATTGACCAATTTCAATTTACCATCCTCTAAAAATCCAAGCGTAAATTCATTAAACATGAAACCGTATGACTTCACTTTCAGAAGGGGATTCGTAACTCATTTACAAGGGCTTCTTTTGGGAAGCTTTTCCTTGGGCTTTCTTTTAAATTTGACTCTATCTATCTTATGTGTTCGCTGCCTTTGTAGCCTCGTTGATGTCAAAAGCAAATAATCACGTTTCCTTGATCATCGACCGACAACGTCAAACCCATACTACTAAAAGGGGTTTCGAAATCGCATAACCTTGCCAGTTGGGTGTTCTTAAAACGTCATTGCAGTCTCCTGTGAAAACGATCGGCCAAGCTAATAAATGCGAGCTAATCGATGAGGATGAATCCAATCATCCAGTGATGTCAGCCAGGTTATAAATACTGGCGCTGAAAGAACCACACTTCGGGAAGCTTCGATCTTTTGAGTGTTCTTATTTTTATGTCTTATGGCGAGCGCGTCAAGATCTTCTAAATACTGGACTATTTAACTTTAGAATTACCTTTCGGAACGGAAACTATTTTTTACAGTCGATTTCCTATTATGAAAAGTTCTTTGCTATGTTCGTCTGAAACACAGTTTTTGCAGATGGGTGACCATTTCGGGATTGTCTAATTTGGAACTGGGAAATATCAATGTGCGGTAATTTGTTCCCTAACCGTACGTAGTTCTTTTGAAACAAACCAAAATTCACAGAGCCACCCTTCGTTCCCAGGGTGCCACGGTCCAGGATGTGGGTCATATCAGTCAAGCATTCAGGGTTCGGTTCCACCCCATCAATTGTTTTTTCGTTTCATGACCGTTTGTCTGGGAAACTATTTACTCAGAATCCTCGACCAGCCTCTTCCGATTTGCGTTTTGGCCACCTTTGATATTTCCATCCTTTTGTCATCTTCCAAAGCACCGTCGCTGTTACCCTTCAACCTTTCGAAAAGTAACTGTTGATGTCAAAAGGTCATCACGTGAATCTAATTGTATCTACCCGATGGCTTCTGCCCAAACGAAACAAGATACCGTTAGCAAAATTACCACCGTTCGGCAACAAATAGTAACTGTGATCCAATCTCCAGAAGCAGCGGTGCTACATAAACGAAGCTGCCTTCCGCGTAGTATACCCAGCCCCTGTCTTTAACAAAACATCATTTCAAATAAAGAATACTTTATTATCTGAGGCCAACAAAAACAACTGATATACACGAGATCGGGTTGTAATTTAATATCTATTGCGTCACCTGTACTAATCACTAAGCAAAACACGTTAACATCTTATTAGAAACCTAGGCAAAGTCTAGGAAGCTGCATATCATGTTAACGATATGGTAACCGTGGGGACGAAACGACGTGGGGTATATCATACATTTTCGAGAAAAATGAATAAACCGCAGGTTACACGAGTATATACACCACCTAGAGGAGGAAAGGGTACCGATTTAAGCAGTCGACCTGTAGTAGAACGGCGTCGCCGTACGGCTCTTTTCCATGTCGGTGTCAGACACGTTCCGGAGAGGCGTCATATGAGGAGCACAGAAAGGCAGCGTGTAAGGGTCTGAAAATAAACAATTAACACAATGAAAAAGGACTTTCCAGCTCAATTCAACAATGTTCACCAGAAAAAAGGTTATTTCATAATATAAACTGAAGTTATTCCAGGTCTACGGCCATAACAGCGCTCCATTGCCAAATGCTCAAAAAATCGCCGCAATCCTTTAAATTCTTATTTTCTTAGTTTCTCCTTGTTTTGGAATCTTCTAATTCTTCTCTTACTTGAAAGCATGACGTAAGTTTAAAAAAAATTAAAAGCAGATTTTTAATAAAACATAAGAAAAATGGGTTGAACATGCATAGTTTTTAGAGAATTTCAGCGCAGTTTAGCAATAAAATATTAAATTCTCCTATAAAATGAATTTAAAAACTGACACTTGGGGTCCTCAGCGTAAGTCCTTGAAACCGAAGCGAACTCCTCATCTGTGCAACAGCGATGGAGCATTTCGACGTGATCCTGGTGGCAGGTGAAGATCAACATCCCCTCGCGGAAACGGTAGTGGATCACAGCCGGAGATTTCTTGTGTTTCCAGACGTACTGGCGATCTTGGTAGTGGATGTATTTCATTCCCAGGAAGTTTCCTTTGTAGGGCTTCTCCCAGTCATGTTGATGAGGCCACTAAAACAGATCATAATTATCACCAGGGCCCAAAACTCACAGATTCGTCCTCGACACAGCGGCAGAACTCCATAGCAGGGATGGAACCCTTTCCGATGGTGATATTGTCGAACAGATGAGGCTCCGGGGTGTCTCTCCAAGCCTTGATAAAGCGCATCATGGAGTTGATATCCATGTCGCAGTTGGCGAAGTAGAACCTCGATCTCTTCTTTTTAGGAATGGGGGTAGCTAGCCACTTCATGATTATCTCCTCGTTAGCCGTGAAAGCGGAGCGGTCCTTCTGGAAAAAAAGAGCATAAAAAAGAGATGTAAAACAGATCCTACCGCCAGTTTGATTCCAATGTCCCAGAACCTATCGAAGAAGCTCGGGATGACCTCAGCCAGGTCGAGGGACTCCTCAGCCACAATTTCATCAAGGTGAAGACTGACAACCCTCTCCGGCAGAAGCTTGAGGAACCAGAAGATCATAAGCGTGGGGCGCCTTTGGAAGATGGTCTTATCGATGGTGCTAAAATAGTAAAATAGACGATTATTTGAAGACAGCTTACTTGAAGATGATGGTGTCAAACTCGATCTCAGAAAGAAGCTTGGCCAAGCGCTCCAGACGCCCTCCAGAGAGGCCGGTCATAATGTCTATGTTCTCCTCGTTGAAGGCGGTGAACTGCTCCATGGGCACGTGAAGATGGCTCGTGGGATGTGTGAGAGACGGACGGGGTTCAGCCTGTCCGGTGGAAGAATTGGTGCCGCTGGGTCCATTTCCTCCAGGGAACGGAGGAGTGAGCTGAAAATAAGCGTTTAATAGAGAAAGTGATGGATTGTCAATGAGAAACTAGGGTGCAAAATTTAACCACCAAGAGATCCAAAAGAGCTTCACAGTTTCTTGCTCGTAGATTTCGAGAAATGCGCCTACACCTAACCAGGAAAAACACTATCAAATAGGTTCAAGGTCACCACGTCTGGGCGCCAAAAAGTGCAACCAGATAAATATCCATAAATGTCAATATCCAGACTTGTTCTCATCGTACCATGTTGCCAGTAGCTCCACTGCCGTCGATATTCGCTTTCTTAAAAGGTGGCGAGTACTCCATCTTGGCGGTCTCATAATCCAGAAAACAGAAGAAGTTCTGGAGAACGACCTGCAAAACACTGATGTGATGCAATTTCCTGCAGGGAAGAGGATTCCCCGCGGCGGCGCTGACGTCAGCGACCCGCGCGCCAGTGCATCCTGCAAAACGAACCTGACTGATCTTGTAGTACTTGTTCCAGTTGTCAAAGTCGTAGCGGAACGCCCAGGAGGAGTTGGCCCCGTCGGTCATCTGGCCGTCGATGTGCAGGTCCTTGTGCGGCCTCTCGTCCTGATCCTTCTCCTTGTAGTAGTAATCCCAGACGTTCTCGTCCCAGATCTTCTCGAGCATAGCCCTAAAAAGCGGAAATTTTGCGTCACATTGAAAATGTTCTACCTCCTCCTGTCGGGGATGAAGATGCGGATTCCCTGCCCAGGACGGATGTAAGGGTACTTGACGTAGTCACGGGATTCGTCTACCTCCTCAACCGCTGTCACATTCCTGGACCCCCAGGTGTTGGTGCGGGGACAGTGCCAGGGGTCTCCCTCCTGTGAAGCCGAGGACGAGCTCTGCGGGCTCTCCCAGGTCGCGGAGGAACAGGCGGAGTCACGCCGGGTGCTAAAATCCCATTTTAAAAGGTTTAAAGGATTGGGGCATACAAAATAAGAAATTAAACTCACGGGGTTCCACTGGTGGTAGAACTCTGCAACTTCGGACTTGTCTTTCCTCGCTTCGGGGCCCTCAAAAGACTCATCCTAGTCTTCTGAAACAAGAGGATTATCAAAGGATAAATTGAGAATTTGCAGAAAAATGAAAAAAATAAAGATTAGCAAGTGGAAAAACAGGAATAATTCAGAAAAAAGGATAAACGATGACTTCCACCACAAAAAAACAATTTTCTTCCTAAGTTATTGGAATAACAAGTGAAATAATTAGGTTTTAAAAGCCATAATTTATGAAAAATGCGACAGAAGCTGCTCCGGTCCAACTTTGAAAAATTAAATGACGTAAATTAGCGGAAACAAAGCGTATAGGGGCAAAATGAAAATAAATGGTAGGACATTTGAACGCGAAACCAATTAAAGATGCACAATAACAAGATTAGATGTGAAAATAGCAAAGGATAAATTAATAATTTTCAGAAAAATGAAGGAGTTATAGATTCACATGTGTAAAAACAGGAATAATTAAGAAAAAGAGGATAAACGATGGCTTTTAACACAAAAACACTAAGTGGTAGGAAGAAAATGTGCAATAATTAGGTTTTAAACGCCAATAACTATGAAAATGGCGACAGCAGCTGCTCGGTCCGATTTAAAAAAAATTAAATCATAATTTAGCGGAAATAAGGAGTATAGGAGTAAAAAAACGTAATACTAGGAAATTTAAACGCGAAACCAATTAAAGATGCACAATGATGAGATTAGAAGTGAAAATAGCGGTTCCTTTCCAACAACTAAGCAAAATGTTAAGGAAAACCATGATATCGACGATATCTCGAGGTTAAGAGGTGTAATATATATTTTTTAGTTACTTTCGAGCAAAAATATAGCAAAAATGGAAAATAGTAGACAGAAAAACATGAAGAAAGCTCAATTCGCCAAATGAATTTTCGAAAAGCGACGGATAAAAATTTTCGCGCTTGCATGAAAATGGCGCGTGAATTTGCTCTGCCTTGACAAACTACAACTGCCACGAGCAGCCGCTGTCCCATTTTTGGGCCTATTTCGTTTTACCAACGTCAGAAGCGATTCCATTGTCGGGGTTGCGGGTCTCAGTTTGGGGGTAGACAAATACCGGGGTTTTTTTTTCGATTTATGCGGTCTTTTTTGACTGTTGAACTTTAGGCGTGCTTAAAATAGGGCCAAAAATTATTAATGATGCCAATTGCTGATAAATGGCCTCATTCACCTCACATTTTTCGGCGATGTTTGAACAAACAGCGAAATTTGCGAAGTTTTACACAAAAATTCTTTTCTTATGAACCCATGCCTCTTCTGACGCTGAAGATTAATTGCCAACAAGCGGCTGCTTAAAACTCGAGGGGAAGCAATGCAAGAGAGATGTTTCAGAACCATTCACCCCATGAATGGTTCTTTATGAGAACTCTCTCGCTCTTTCTCGCTCTCTCGCTCTCTTGTTATAATACCACGCTTCTCGATACTACAGAAAACACAACCGTTTTTCGTGTTTGGGAGAGATTCTGTTTCTTGTATCAACAGTTTCATCGGCGCTCAAATTCAAGCCGATACGCTAGATGCGCACGACACCTCCTAACACGGAAATCGTTCACCATGAAGGAACGGAGCAGTCGTTTCGTTCCGCAAGAGGGAGACCGCATCTTCTTTAAAGACACGCGAACATATATCAGAAAACTGGTGTTGTACCGGCTGCTTTCGCACCGAAGATTTAGACAAACCGGGAGCGTTCCGGACACATTAACGTCTTTAAAACTACTCAGCCAGGACGTCGAGAGCTCCGAGAGAAGTTCATCTGAGCAAATGAAAAAAAAACCTGTGCGTGAAACGGGATACTTTCGTTCCTTCCGCGTAAATGTGAAAGTGGGTCCTCCCGGTATTGTTGAGAGTTCCTCGCTCGGTTAATTGTCAGCAGGGATTCCAACTAACACAACTTATTTTAAGTGGTTTGTGAGACCCGTCTCGCCTGATTAGCGCCAATTTCATGTTGGTCGAATCTATAACTTCTTTAGGGTAACCCTAAGCCATACGAGTGAATCACTCAAAAAAGCAACCTTCAACGCTTCAAGGAACAAACGCCCTTACAAGCGCTCACTGATAATAAACAAGTGCCACTCAGTTGCTCTGCAGATGTGTAAAAATGCCGTCGGCATAAATTTTATCGCCGTAAAACCAACCCGGGCATAACAAGGGATACCTTGCTAATAACCAGAACACCCCGTTTAAGTACGCAGTGGGTGCCCTGCTTGGCAATGCCAAAGTGTCAAACCAGGATCACTAAATTCTCGAATTCTATTCTATTTTGGAAAGAAAGTCATCCTGAATAAAAGGTGTGCAAGGGCCATCTTTGTGTAATCCCTTGATGGCCGCGTCATCCTCCTCGTACCAGATCACTCAAACTCTGCAGTAGTTCGAAAAGGTATGAAACATGTTCAATATGGTCAAAGCCTAGTTTGCCGACGAGCTTTATCAAGAAAGGGAGAGGGTTGCCGATTTCTTACGCGCTATCCGCCGCGATCTCTCGCGCGGAGGGAGCAGGCAACAATGGTGCTTCATTCAGATCTACTCGTGGCGTAGAAAGATGGGCGAGGCCTCTGAAGCGGCCGAGACTCCTCTTCTCCAAGAAGACCCTTTATAAACCCAAGTTTATTGATTTTACACAAGATAATGCAATTAATGTATCAATCGTCATCCTTCACAGTCAGCAACACCGATCTTCCATTCTTCTTCAAAGTGAACCACAGAAGTTTTCTATCGCATCGTCTTCGGAAAAATATATCAGCAGGAATGTGGGAAAAATGCAGATTCAATTTTTCGTTGTCCATCAAGGTCCCAAACTGCTCCTCGGTCATTCCCAAGGGTTAAACGAGTTGGAAAAATTTGCCTGCGTAGACTTGTGATTCAATATGATTTTCATATAAATCATGTTGGTTAAAGTTAATTAGTATTTTAAATTTTGAGATTTCGGCCTTCCGCCATATCTGAAAGAAAATAATTTTGAAAAAAAAGTGGGAAAAATTCGCAAAACTTGCCAATTAGGTGAAAAATCAATATCAAATCCGTGTTTTCACATTCGCCCACGACTCCGTGAAATACTTCAATGTACATGTTTAGGACATCCACGTAGTTTTCAGAATAATCGTAATGATGGACATGGCCTCGGTTTATGACAACTTGTGGATTTTCTACAATTTTATATTTAAATTTATTTAAGAAAAAAAAGTTACCATCCAGAATTCTACATTGCCAGTCGTAAAACAGTTGGATGAAATTCCAGAGCTCCGAATGGCAAGTTGGAATGAAAGCGGCGTCAATATGAGACGAAAGTATTATTTTTGGACATCGGAATTTTAACATTATCATTGCATTAGTGATCAAAGGAACAATTAATAATGAATCGTTTATGATCCTACTTTTCCCAGCAATATATTCTTTGCTTCTAAATACGATTTCCTGAATTTGAATCATGGGCTTAGCATCACAGAGCAGGGATTTTTGGACCTAGATAAAATCGAAGAATTCGATAACCTTCCTGAAGAAATTGTGTGTATTGATTTGGCCGATAAATCTGAGCTAAAGTTCAAACTTAGAAAAGAAGGAAGATCTGTCATTATGAGTGTTATCCAAATTACAAATTGTTCATAGTTTTGTTTGATTTTTTTAAACACTGTTCCCTTTTATATCGTGTGTTTTGTTACATGCCGTACTCAATTCAGCGTACGATGCCAACCTTCAACTATATTGTATTTCAAACAATTGTTGCTGAAGATTAAATAATAAAGTTTTCGAAAATGCAAATTGCACAAGTGTTTCTTATTATATTTAGCTCAAAACGTGGATTTTCGGCGAGTGCAGACGACGGTTGTGAGTACTTTCTGCCAAGCATGACGAACTAAGCGTCCTGTGTTTACGTGATTCAAATTTGACCAAGGTTCGTTGCCGTGTCTGCTTCCTTCAGCATTGCAACCCCGGTCGTCTGCAGTGTAACATAGCGGCACCGCCGATCCGCTACGGGTTTCGCAGAGCCGAAACCCGTAGCTGATCGGCGGCGCTGCGAATAGGGGTCTATCCAGCGACCGTAGGCGGAAGAGTCTATAAAGTAAATCACGAAAAAGCCCCCTGACTGGCTCTTTAATCAAGGTTTTGAAGATAGCAGTTGAGGTCTCCTCAAAGTTACAAGTTGATAAATGATGGCCATGCCAATAAAATTTAAGATTAATCCGATCTAATGAGTTTCGCAACCTTAGATGCTTACCGATCAGCAATGGTCTCGGCAAACTAGATTTCTTGGCAGATTTTTGTAATTGAGCGTTCACAACTATTAAGACATGGTGTTTCCACAAATGTTTTGCTACTAGTACAGTTATGATTGTGTATTACTCGTGCAGAATAAATCACATGTCAGCAAACCTCAATTTGTGGAGACTGTGGAGTCGGCGCCAAGAAACGTTCAACCTTATGACTTAACTTCCAAAAGGGGATATGTAACTCCTTTACGTAAGTTTTTCCGCCTTGGTAGTCTCATTCATGGCAGGCATTCCTGCTTCCTTGATCGTCATCCTGAGTAAACTGGTTTGCCTAACAACGTTTGTGATGAAGCCAGTTTTACAATTTTGAGCTGGGGTCACAGTTTCGGTGTCACACCTTTGGAACATATAAACATCCGGTCAATTGAGCAACAAAGTAAATAGCGATGAACAACACAAACACTTGAAACACTGCAGAATGTGTACTCACAACGACCGACACCGTCAAACCCATACTACTAAAAGTGGTTTCGAAACGCAGATTCAGACAGGTCTCCATTGGCCTTGTCAGTTGGGTGTTCTTCAAACGTCATTGCAGTCTCCCGTGTAAACGATCTACCAAGCTGATAATTTCGAGCTGAGCGACGAAGAGTTGGTGGATCCAATCACACCGTGTTACCAGTTTTACGGTTATGAATACTGGTGCTAAAAGAACCACACTTCGGGAAGCTTCGATCTTTTGAGTGTTCTTATTTTTTTGTCTTGTGGCGGAGGCGTCAAGATCTTCTAAATAAAGGCCTCTGTAACTTCAGAATAACCATTCGGAACGGAAATTTCAAACTATTTTTTACAGACAATTTTCTATTATGAATAGTTCTTTGATATGTTCGTCTGAAACACAGCTATTTGTCTTCAACACGCGGTTTTCCATAGACCATGTTCCAATTTGTGTAACAATTTGGGTGACCATTTCAGGATTTTCTATTTTGAAACTGGGGAATTTTAATGTTTCAACTAAATCTAAGCCTTTGTTGGTTTGTTGTCTGCATTCCTGAATGTGACAATTGTTGCTTTATCTTTTTTGCACAACTATTTTGCGGTAATTTGTTCCCTATACGTACGTAGTTCTTTTGAAACAAACCAAAATTACAACAACAAAAGACAATCGTCAACACATGGTTCAGCCTTCTCACTGACTGTGGTAAGCCAACTGACATCTTCAAATCGGTCCATTTCGTTGCGTGAACTAGCCAGATTTCCAATCGAATGAGCCTGACCAGAAGTTTTTTTCCAAGAAAACCATTAGGGTTCATTCGCATTCGGGGTTGGACTCATTTTTCTTGTTTCAGGATGCCGACTATTTCCAAGGCAGAAAAAAGTCTTCATTCCCAGGCATTTTGCCACGGTCCAGGATGTGGGTCATATCAGTCAAGCATTCAGGGTTCGGTTCCACCCCATCAATTATTTTTTCCGTTTCATGACCGTATTAACGCTTTTGATTACTCCAAATGTATTTATAAAAAAAGAAAAAGGCGTGTTCCAATGAGCATCTGAACCCTCGAAGTTAGTCTGTCCTCGACCGATTCTTCCTTCTTCCGATTCGCGTTTTGTCACCTTTGCTATTTCCATCCGAATGTCTTCTTCCAAAGCATTGTCTCTATTTCCCTTAAACCTTCCGAAAAGTAACTGTTGATGTCAAAAGGTCATCAAGTGAATCTAATTGTATCTACCCGAAGGCTTCTGCCCAAACGAAACAAGATACCGTTAGCAAAATTACCACCGTTCGGCAACAAATAGTAACTGTGATCCAATCTCCAGAAGCAGCGGTGCTACATAAACGAAGCTGCTTTCCGCGTAGTATACCAAGCCCCGGTCCTTAACAAAATATCAATTCAAATAAATAATGTTTTATTAACCTAGGCAAATAAAAACAACTGATAACCAGGAGATCGGGTTGTAATTTATAGGTCTATTGCGTCACCTGTACACATCACTATGAAAAACGCGTTAACATCTTATTAGAAACCTAGGCAGAGTATGGGAAGCTGCATATCATGTTAACGATATGGTAACCGTGGGTGCGAAATGACACGACAATACCTACACCCAAGCAAGGCGTTTTGAGGCAAAAGAGGTGGGGGAAAATGATAAAAGAAAGAATCATGGTTTTTAAATTCGTGCCGTGGGTATATCATACATTTTCGATAAAATTGAATAAACTGCAGGCTACACGAGTATATACACCACTTGGAGGAGGAAAGGGTACCGATTTATGCAATCGACATGTAGTAGAACGGCGTCGCCGTACGGCCCTTTTCCATGTCCTTGTCAGACACATTCAGGAGCGGAGTTATATTCCGGGCGCAGAAGGGCAACGTCTTCGGATCTGAAAATATGAAATGAATTCAATGAAAATAGACAACCTTCAAGTCAAAAGCACAAGGTTTTCAATAGAAATGTATGAAATCAAATAGGTTAGCCTAATCAATCGCATTAAAAAAGCCACCGAAAGCAGAATTGAGTGGGAATGCTAATTGAAAACAAACATTTTGGGCGCTTTTTTGCATTAAATAGTACTAAGCAACTACTTTAATATATTTTTTATAAAAAATGACCTCCAGATCAAGAAATAGCCTCCAGATCCAGAAATTCCTCATCTGTGCAACAACGGTTGAGCATTTCGATGTTGTCCTGGTGGCAGGTGAGGATCAACATCCCGTCGCGGAAGCGACGGGATGTTGATCCTCACCTGCCACTGTCGGAGACTTCTTGTGCTTCGTTGATGTTGATTGTTGATGTTGATCCTCACCTGCCACTGTCGGAGACTTCTTGTGCTTCCACACGTACTGGCTGGGTGAGGGTCTGATTGTACTCCATGAAGTCTCCGCTGAAGGGACTCCTCCAGTCATGTTAATGCGGAAGCTCAAATTTCATTGGAATTTGTGCGGGGCCAAAACTCACAGATTCGTCCTCGACACATCGACAAAAGAAAATTTAATTCGATAGCGAATATTCTGATTTGGAACGGTATTCCCAGAATCTTCAGAAAAAATTGTGTAGTATTTGATTTAGCCTTCAAAAAATCCTAAATCCTTTGGATTATGGCCTGCGAGACAATCCCTTATCGTTTTGTTTCAGCTTTTCTTTATTAGCCGAACTCACCCACCCAATTTTATCCTGGGGGCGAATATTTAAGGTAATTTAGCCATCAGAAGTTTCCCAAACGTTGAAGGTCACACAGTCGTCCAACCACAAAATCTCCTCCGCCCGTACTTTGTTCCATTCCCAATCAGACACGTCGATCCAGATGATTTTCTCTTCTGCCATAAGGTCATAGATCGATCTCAGTTGGTGCTTTATACATTTTCAATTTCTGATTTTCACGCGTTAACATCTTATTAGAAACCTAGGCAAAGTCTAGGAAGCTGCATATCATTTTTCAGATATGGTAACCGTGGGCTCGAAACGACAGAGTAATACTTACACCCGAGCAAGGCTTTTTGGTGAGCAAAACAGGTGGAAGAAAGTTATAAAGGAAAGAATCATGGTATTAAATTCGTGTCGTGGGGTATATCATACATTTTCGAGAAAAATGAATAAACCGCAGGTTACACGAGTATATACACCACCTAGAGGAGGAAAGGGTACCGATTTAAGCAGTCGACCTGTAGTAGAACGGCGTCGCCGTACGGCTCTTTTCCATGTCGGTGTCAGACACGTTCCGGAGAGGCGTCATATGAGGAGCACAGAAAGGCAGCGTGTAAGGGTCTGAAAATAAACAATTAACACAATGAAAAAGGACTTTCCAGCTCAATTCAACAATGTTTACCAGAAAAAAGGTTGTTTGACAATATAAACTGAAGTTATGCCAGGTCTACGGCCATTACAGCGCTCCATTGCCAAATGCTCAAAAAATCGCCGCAATCCTTTAATTTCTTGTTTTTTCCAGGTTCTACTATTTTTCGAAACTCCTAATTCCTACTCCTACGTTAAAGCATGGCGTAAGTATTTAAAATTACAAACCACATTTTTAATAAAATATAAGAAAAAAAATGGGTTGACCATGCATAGTTTTTAGTGAATTTCAGCGCAGTTTAGCGGTAAAATATTAAATTCCCCAATAGAATGTATTAAAAAACTAACCGTTGGGATTCATAGCGCAAGTCCTCTCAACCGAAGCAAACTCTTCATCTGTGCAACAGCGATGGAGCATTTCGACGTGATCCTGGTGGCAGGTGAAGATCAACATCCCCTCGCGGAAACGCGAGTGGACCACGGCCGGGTACTTCTTGTGCTTCCAGACGTACTGGCGATCCTGGTAGTGGATGTTCTCCATTGCCAGGAAGTTTCCTTTGTAGGGCTTCTCCCAGTCATGTTGATGAGGCCACTAAAACAGATCATAATTATCACCAGGGCCCAAAACTCACAGATTCGTCCTCGACACAGCGGCAGAACTCCATAGCAGGGATGGAACCCTTTCCGATGGTGATATTGTCGAACAGATGAGGCTCCGGGGTGTCTCTCCAAGCCTTGATAAAGCGCATCATGGAGTTGATATCCATGTCACAGTTGGCGAAGTAGAATCTCGACCTCTTCTTCTTAGGAATGGGGGTAGCTAGCCATTTTATGATGATCTCCTCGTTGGCCGTGAAAGCGGAGCGATCCTTCTGAAAACATATCATAAAAAATAGATGGAAACCAGATCCTACCGCCAGAATCCCAGAAACGGTCGAAGAAGCTTGGGATGACCTCAGCCAGGTCGAGGGACTCCTCAGCCACGATGTCCTCGAGGTGAAGGCCGAACACCCTCTCCGGCAGAAGCTTGAGGAACCAGAAGATCATAAGCGTGGGGCGCCTTTGGAAGATGGTCTTATCGATGGTGCTAAAATAGTAAAATAGACGATTATTTGAAGACAGCTTACTTGAAGATGATGGTGTCAAACTCGATCTCAGAAAGAAGCTTGGCCAAGCGCTCCAGACGCCCTCCAGAGAGGCCGGTCATAATGTCTATGTTCTCCTCGTTGAAGGCGGTGAACTGCTCCATGGGCACGTGAAGATGGCTCGTGGGCTGTGTGAGAGGCGGACGGGGTTCAGCCTGTCTGGTGGGAGAATTGGTACCGCTGGGTCCATTTCCTCCAGGGAACGGAGGAGTGAGCTGAAAATAAGCGTTTAATAGAGAAAGTGATGGATTGTCAATGAGAAACTAGGGTGCAAAATTTAACCACCAAGAGATCCAAAAGAGCTTCACAGTTTCTTGCTCGTAGATTTCGAGAAATGCGCCTACACCTAACCAGGAAAAACACTATCAAATAGGTTCAAGGTCACCACGTCTGGGCGCCAAAAAGTGCAACCAGATAAATGTCCATAAATGTCAATATCCAGACTTGTTCTCATCGTACCATGTTGCCAGTAGCTCCACTGCCGTCGATATTCGCTTTCTTAAAAGGTGGCGAGTACTCCATCTTGGCGGTCTCATAATCCAGAAAACAGAAGAAGTTCTGGAGAACGACCTGCAAAACACTGATGTGATGCAATTTCCTGCAGGGAAGAGGATTCCCCGCGGCGGCGCTGACGTCAGCGACCCGCGCGCTTCGGGGCCCTCAAAAGACTCATCCTAGTTATCTGAAACAAGAGGATTATCAAAGGATAAATTGAGAATTTTCAGAAAAATGAAAAAAATAAAGATTACCAAGTGGAAAAACAGGAATAATTCAGAAAAAAGGATATACGATGACTTCCACCACAAAAAAACAATTTTCTTCCTAAGTTATAGTAATAACAAGTGAAATAATTAGGTTTTAAAAGCCATAATTTATGAAAAATGCGACAGCAGCTGCTCCGGTCCAACTTTGAAAAAATTAAATGACGTAAATTAGCGGAAACAAAGCGTAGAGGGGCAAAATGAAAATAAATGGTAGGACATTTCAACGCAAAATCAATTGAAGGTGCACAATAATGAAATTAGAAGTGAAATAAGCAAAGGATAAATTGAGAATTTTCAGAAAAATGAAGAAATTATAGATAAGCAAGTGGAAAAACAGGAATAATAAAAAAAAACGGGTAAAAATGATGGCTTTTAATACACACATAGCGATTTATGAAGAAAAAGTGAAATAATTCGGTTTAAAAAATATAAATTATGAAAAATATGGCAGCAGCTGCTTTGGTCTGATTTTCAAAAATTAAATCGTAACTTGAGCCAGGGTTCTCACGGAAGCAAAAACCCGGTCCGTTCGTTCTGGAATGGCCCGTACATCCAATTTTATCTTATAAAGCACCTACTAAGACGACTAAGGTTCAATCTCGGTCGGTGCGCTTCTTTGTCTAACTCTGATTGACTAATTTGACAAATTGACGCATATTTAAGTAATTCTAACAGTTTAAAAATACACCTCTCGCCCCCATTAAAAAGTCGGTTATGTCTGACATCCCATGTGAGAACCCTGACTTATGATGTGATGTTTAAAAAAGCTACTTTCATACAATCAATTTTAAGCATTTAAAAATTAGTTGTAAACTCACTGAAGCCTCTAAATGAATTATAAAAGAATATTGGACGTCGTATGGAATTGACCAGTTTCAAATTCCCATCCTCTAAAAATCCAAGCGTAAATTCGTTGCTTCCCATTTCAATTGTGAATTCATTGTCCTGAACACACCATTCTAAAACGGCTCAAAAATTGACACTTACACTTTCATGCCTTCCAAGTATCATAGAAACTGTCGGTTTCCGAAATCCTTTTCTGTTTGTAGTTATGAGATCATTATAATACGTGTTTAGCCGTTTGAAAATCTCTACTTCTCTTCCGGGAAGGAATTTTAGAATGTGAAGGCGGATTTCTGCTGGCAACGCTTCCATCTGTTACATTGAAAAATGATAGATTAGTTAAAATATTGCTAGGAAATCACAACATTGAGGGTTGGGTAGAATTGTGGAGGTCCGCGTCAATCGATGACCTTTTGTGTGGCTCTGCCTATTTCGCTTTGTCTGTGTTGATATATCGATTGACATGGCTTATAATTACCAACGCCCGTGTAGTTCTCACAAGAAGTAATTGGATTCCAGCGGCTGACACATCGAACATTTCCGTAAACTTTGATACTTTCGTTTGGTTACTCAACTTGCTGAGTATCACAAGCTCCAATAATTAAAATCTGAGTCTTCTAGACCATAAAATTTACAGAAACTAAAATTTCCATAATAAATGGCTAGTTTGTAACAAAGTAGAAGCTTTAGACATGTAGTAGCCCAGCTTTAGCGGCAGTCTGCAATCTGAACTTCTTGTAACCGAGAGGAACTTCTTTGCGGCCGTTTAACCTATGCTGCGCGGCCGCCGAACTCGTACGGGTGTGAAAATAGCAGCATTGCCAAGTCAGAAAACAAAAGTTTTCTGCGTCGTTCCAGGCGGAAAAATTGCAAAATGGAACAGGCGGTAATTGCGAACAGGCGGTAATTTTAAGGTTCCCTACTCAATACGGTATGTATGGCACAAACTACTGTTTGAGGTAGTTTTTCATAATATTTTCTGCAACAGTTGAACTAATGACCTCATATGTGGATATCGCTGTGGTAGTTCCTAAACTGAAAAGTACTGCCCGGCTTCTGCAAACCTTCTTAACTCTGTCTTAAGGCCCCAGTACCAATATCTCAGCTTTTCCGGCTTGCTGCAAATGGCTGCCGACGCTGACCTTAGCCGCTATTGGTGTTTACAACCGGCGGATGCGCGCCAAAGGCGAAAATATACAGATCGGATTGCCCAACACGGCGAACTTTTTGTCTTGGCAGCGCTTGCCTTTCGCGGACATCTGGCAGCGCCACAGCTATGCACGGCTCATCAGGGAATGATTACAGGGGCAGAAACAGAGATCACTCACGCTGTCACTTATTCACTAACTAACTCACTCACTCACTCACGCACTCACTTTGAATTGCCTTTGAATAACCATTTGCTGGCCATTCAGGTGACAGGCACTTGACGATAACTCACATTTTAACGAACTAAATACACGTTGTTTACGCGTATGTCGAACTGTAATGTCGTTAAATTTCCATTTTGCAATTTTTCCGCCTGGAACGACGCAGAAAACTTTTGTTTTCTGACTTGGCAATGCTGCTATTTTCACACCCGTACGAGTTCGGCGGCCGCGCAGCATAGGTTAAACGGCCGCAAAGAAGTTCCTCTCGGTTACAAGAAGTTCAGATTGCAGACTGCCGCTAAAGCTGGGCTACTACATGTCTAAAGCTTCTACTTTGTTACAAACTAGCCATTTATTATGGAAATTTTAGTTTCTGTAAATTTTATGGTCTAGAAGACTCAGATTTTAATTATTGGAGCTTGTGATACTCAGCAAGTTGAGTAACCAAACGAAAGTATCAAAGTTTACGGAAATGTTCGATGTGTCAGCCGCTGGAATCCAATTACTTCTTGTGAGAACTACACGGGCGTTGGTAATTATAAGCCATGTCAATCGATATATCAACACAGACAAAGCGAAATAGGCAGAGCCACACAAAAGGTCATCGATTGACGCGGACCTCCACAATTCTACCCAACCCTCAATGTTGTGATTTCCTAGCAATATTTTAACTAATCTATCATTTTTCAATGTAACAGATGGAAGCGTTGCCAGCAGAAATCCGCCTTCACATTCTAAAATTCCTTCCCGGAAGAGAAGTAGAGATTTTCAAACGGCTAAACACGTATTATAATGATCTCATAACTACAAACAGAAAAGGATTTCGGAAACCGACAGTTTCTATGATACTTGGAAGGCATGAAAGTGTAAGTGTCAATTTTTGAGCCGTTTTAGAATGGTGTGTTCAGGACAATGAATTCACAATTGAAATGGGAAGCAACGAATTTACGCTTGGATTTTTAGAGGATGGGAATTTGAAACTGGTCAATTCCATACGACGTCCAATATTCTTTTATAATTCATTTAGAGGCTTCAGTGAGTTTACAACTAATTTTTAAATGCTTAAAATTGATTGTATGAAAGTAGCTTTTTTTAAACATCACATCATAAGTCAGGGTTCTCACATGGGATGTCAGACATAACCGACTTTTTAATGGGGGCGAGAGGTGTATTTTTAAACTGTTAGAATTACTTAAATATGCGTCAATTTGTCAAATTAGTCAATCAGAGTTAGACAAAGAAGCGCACCGACCGAGATTGAACCTTAGTCGTCTTAGTAGGTGCTTTATAAGATAAAATTGGATGTACGGGCCATTCCAGAACGAACGGACCGGGTTTTTGCTTCCGTGAGAACCCTGGCTCAAGTTACGATTTAATTTTTGAAAATCAGACCAAAGCAGCTGCTGCCATATTTTTCATAATTTATATTTTTTAAACCGAATTATTTCACTTTTTCTTCATAAATCGCTATGTGTGTATTAAAAGCCATCATTTTTACCCGTTTTTTTTTATTATTCCTGTTTTTCCACTTGCTTATCTATAATTTCTTCATTTTTCTGAAAATTCTCAATTTATCCTTTGCTTATTTCACTTCTAATTTCATTATTGTGCACCTTCAATTGATTTTGCGTTGAAATGTCCTACCATTTATTTTCATTTTGCCCCTCTACGCTTTGTTTCCGCTAATTTACGTCATTTAATTTTTTCAAAGTTGGACCGGAGCAGCTGCTGTCGCATTTTTCATAAATTATGGCTTTTAAAACCTAATTATTTCACTTGTTATTACTATAACTTAGGAAGAAAATTGTTTTTTTGTGGTGGAAGTCATCGTATATCCTTTTTTCTGAATTATTCCTGTTTTTCCACTTGGTAATCTTTATTTTTTTCATTTTTCTGAAAATTCTCAATTTATCCTTTGATAATCCTCTTGTTTCAGATAACTAGGATGAGTCTTTTGAGGGCCCCGAAGCGCGCGGGTCGCTGACGTCAGCGCCGCCGCGGGGAATCCTCTTCCCTGCAGGAAATTGCATCACATCAGTGTTTTGCAGGTCGTTCTCCAGAACTTCTTCTGTTTTCTGGATTATGAGACCGCCAAGATGGAGTACTCGCCACCTTTTAAGAAAGCGAATATCGACGGCAGTGGAGCTACTGGCAACATGGTACGATGAGAACAAGTCTGGATATTGACATTTATGGACATTTATCTGGTTGCACTTTTTGGCGCCCAGACGTGGTGACCTTGAACCTATTTGATAGTGTTTTTCCTGGTTAGGTGTAGGCGCATTTCTCGAAATCTACGAGCAAGAAACTGTGAAGCTCTTTTGGATCTCTTGGTGGTTAAATTTTGCACCCTAGTTTCTCATTGACAATCCATCACTTTCTCTATTAAACGCTTATTTTCAGCTCACTCCTCCGTTCCCTGGAGGAAATGGACCCAGCGGTACCAATTCTCCCACCAGACAGGCTGAACCCCGTCCGCCTCTCACACAGCCCACGAGCCATCTTCACGTGCCCATGGAGCAGTTCACCGCCTTCAACGAGGAGAACATAGACATTATGACCGGCCTCTCTGGAGGGCGTCTGGAGCGCTTGGCCAAGCTTCTTTCTGAGATCGAGTTTGACACCATCATCTTCAAGTAAGCTGTCTTCAAATAATCGTCTATTTTACTATTTTAGCACCATCGATAAGACCATCTTCCAAAGGCGCCCCACGCTTATGATCTTCTGGTTCCTCAAGCTTCTGCCGGAGAGGGTGTTCGGCCTTCACCTCGAGGACATCGTGGCTGAGGAGTCCCTCGACCTGGCTGAGGTCATCCCAAGCTTCTTCGACCGTTTCTGGGATTCTGGCGGTAGGATCTGGTTTCCATCTATTTTTTATGATATGTTTTCAGAAGGATCGCTCCGCTTTCACGGCCAACGAGGAGATCATCATAAAATGGCTAGCTACCCCCATTCCTAAGAAGAAGAGGTCGAGATTCTACTTCGCCAACTGTGACATGGATATCAACTCCATGATGCGCTTTATCAAGGCTTGGAGAGACACCCCGGAGCCTCATCTGTTCGACAATATCACCATCGGAAAGGGTTCCATCCCTGCTATGGAGTTCTGCCGCTGTGTCGAGGACGAATCTGTGAGTTTTGGGCCCTGGTGATAATTATGATCTGTTTTAGTGGCCTCATCAACATGACTGGGAGAAGCCCTACAAAGGAAACTTCCTGGCAATGGAGAACATCCACTACCAGGATCGCCAGTACGTCTGGAAGCACAAGAAGTACCCGGCCGTGGTCCACTCGCGTTTCCGCGAGGGGATGTTGATCTTCACCTGCCACCAGGATCACGTCGAAATGCTCCATCGCTGTTGCACAGATGAAGAGTTTGCTTCGGTTGAGAGGACTTGCGCTATGAATCCCAACGGTTAGTTTTTTAATACATTCTATTGGGGAATTTAATATTTTACCGCTAAACTGCGCTGAAATTCACTAAAAACTATGCATGGTCAACCCATTTTTTTTCTTATATTTTATTAAAAATGTGGTTTGTAATTTTAAATACTTACGCCATGCTTTAACGTAGGAGTAGGAATTAGGAGTTTCGAAAAATAGTAGAACCTGGAAAAAACAAGAAATTAAAGGATTGCGGCGATTTTTTGAGCATTTGGCAATGGAGCGCTGTAATGGCCGTAGACCTGGCATAACTTCAGTTTATATTGTCAAACAACCTTTTTTCTGGTAAACATTGTTGAATTGAGCTGGAAAGTCCTTTTTCATTGTGTTAATTGTTTATTTTCAGACCCTTACACGCTGCCTTTCTGTGCTCCTCATATGACGCCTCTCCGGAACGTGTCTGACACCGACATGGAAAAGAGCCGTACGGCGACGCCGTTCTACTACAGGTCGACTGCTTAAATCGGTACCCTTTCCTCCTCTAGGTGGTGTATATACTCGTGTAACCTGCGGTTTATTCATTTTTCTCGAAAATGTATGATATACCCCACGACACGAATTTAATACCATGATTCTTTCCTTTATAACTTTCTTCCACCTGTTTTGCTCACCAAAAAGCCTTGCTCGGGTGTAAGTATTACTCTGTCGTTTCGAGCCCACGGTTACCATATCTGAAAAATGATATGCAGCTTCCTAGACTTTGCCTAGGTTTCTAATAAGATGTTAACGCGTGAAAATCAGAAATTGAAAATGTATAAAGCACCAACTGAGATCGATCTATGACCT
Source organism: Oscheius sp. G VE-2021 (assembly GCA_022343465.1). NCBI lineage: Eukaryota > Metazoa > Nematoda > Chromadorea > Rhabditida > Rhabditidae > Oscheius > Oscheius sp. G VE-2021. The sequence goes on from JAJQXH010000028.1 coordinate 706,243, forward strand.
TATGGCAGAAGAGAAAATCATCTGGATCGACGTGTCTGATTGGGAATGGAACAAAGTACGGGCGGAGGAGATTTTGTGGTTGGACGACTGTGTGACCTTCAACGTTTGGGAAACTTCTGATGGCTAAATTACCTTAAATATTCGCCCCCAGGATAAAATTGGGTGGGTGAGTTCGGCTAATAAAGAAAAGCTGAAACAAAACGATAAGGGATTGTCTCGCAGGCCATAATCCAAAGGATTTAGGATTTTTTTGAAGGCTAAATCAAATACTACACAATTTTTTCTGAAGATTCTGGGAATACCGTTCCAAATCAGAATATTCGCTATCGAATTAAATTTTCTTTTGTCGATGTGTCGAGGACGAATCTGTGAGTTTTGGCCCCGCACAAATTCCAATGAAATTTGAGCTTCCGCATTAACATGACTGGAGGAGTCCCTTCAGCGGAGACTTCATGGAGTACAATCAGACCCTCACCCAGCCAGTACGTGTGGAAGCACAAGAAGTCTCCGACAGTGGCAGGTGAGGATCAACATCAACAATCAACATCAACGAAGCACAAGAAGTCTCCGACAGTGGCAGGTGAGGATCAACATCCCGTCGCTTCCGCGACGGGATGTTGATCCTCACCTGCCACCAGGACAACATCGAAATGCTCAACCGTTGTTGCACAGATGAGGAATTTCTGGATCTGGAGGCTATTTCTTGATCTGGAGGTCATTTTTTATAAAAAATATATTAAAGTAGTTGCTTAGTACTATTTAATGCAAAAAAGCGCCCAAAATGTTTGTTTTCAATTAGCATTCCCACTCAATTCTGCTTTCGGTGGCTTTTTTTAATGCGATTGATTAGGCTAACCTATTTGATTTCATACATTTCTATTGAAAACCTTGTGCTTTTGACTTGAAGGTTGTCTATTTTCATTGAATTCATTTCATATTTTCAGATCCGAAGACGTTGCCCTTCTGCGCCCGGAATATAACTCCGCTCCTGAATGTGTCTGACAAGGACATGGAAAAGGGCCGTACGGCGACGCCGTTCTACTACATGTCGATTGCATAAATCGGTACCCTTTCCTCCTCCAAGTGGTGTATATACTCGTGTAGCCTGCAGTTTATTCAATTTTATCGAAAATGTATGATATACCCACGGCACGAATTTAAAAACCATGATTCTTTCTTTTATCATTTTCCCCCACCTCTTTTGCCTCAAAACGCCTTGCTTGGGTGTAGGTATTGTCGTGTCATTTCGCACCCACGGTTACCATATCGTTAACATGATATGCAGCTTCCCATACTCTGCCTAGGTTTCTAATAAGATGTTAACGCGTTTTTCATAGTGATGTGTACAGGTGACGCAATAGACCTATAAATTACAACCCGATCTCCTGGTTATCAGTTGTTTTTATTTGCCTAGGTTAATAAAACATTATTTATTTGAATTGATATTTTGTTAAGGACCGGGGCTTGGTATACTACGCGGAAAGCAGCTTCGTTTATGTAGCACCGCTGCTTCTGGAGATTGGATCACAGTTACTATTTGTTGCCGAACGGTGGTAATTTTGCTAACGGTATCTTGTTTCGTTTGGGCAGAAGCCTTCGGGTAGATACAATTAGATTCACTTGATGACCTTTTGACATCAACAGTTACTTTTCGGAAGGTTTAAGGGAAATAGAGACAATGCTTTGGAAGAAGACATTCGGATGGAAATAGCAAAGGTGACAAAACGCGAATCGGAAGAAGGAAGAATCGGTCGAGGACAGACTAACTTCGAGGGTTCAGATGCTCATTGGAACACGCCTTTTTCTTTTTTTATAAATACATTTGGAGTAATCAAAAGCGTTAATACGGTCATGAAACGGAAAAAATAATTGATGGGGTGGAACCGAACCCTGAATGCTTGACTGATATGACCCACATCCTGGACCGTGGCAAAATGCCTGGGAATGAAGACTTTTTCTGCCTTGGAAATAGTCGGCATCCTGAAACAAGAAAAATGAGTCCAACCCCGAATGCGAATGAACCCTAATGGTTTTCTTGGAAAAAACTTCTGGTCAGGCTCATTCGATTGGAAATCTGGCTAGTTCACGCAACGAAATGGACCGATTTGAAGATGTCAGTTGGCTTACCACAGTCAGTGAGAAGGCTGAACCATGTGTTGACGATTGTCTTTTGTTGTTGTAATTTTGGTTTGTTTCAAAAGAACTACGTACGTATAGGGAACAAATTACCGCAAAATAGTTGTGCAAAAAAGATAAAGCAACAATTGTCACATTCAGGAATGCAGACAACAAACCAACAAAGGCTTAGATTTAGTTGAAACATTAAAATTCCCCAGTTTCAAAATAGAAAATCCTGAAATGGTCACCCAAATTGTTACACAAATTGGAACATGGTCTATGGAAAACCGCGTGTTGAAGACAAATAGCTGTGTTTCAGACGAACATATCAAAGAACTATTCATAATAGAAAATTGTCTGTAAAAAATAGTTTGAAATTTCCGTTCCGAATGGTTATTCTGAAGTTACAGAGGCCTTTATTTAGAAGATCTTGACGCCTCCGCCACAAGACAAAAAAATAAGAACACTCAAAAGATCGAAGCTTCCCGAAGTGTGGTTCTTTTAGCACCAGTATTCATAACCGTAAAACTGGTAACACGGTGTGATTGGATCCACCAACTCTTCGTCGCTCAGCTCGAAATTATCAGCTTGGTAGATCGTTTACACGGGAGACTGCAATGACGTTTGAAGAACACCCAACTGACAAGGCCAATGGAGACCTGTCTGAATCTGCGTTTCGAAACCACTTTTAGTAGTATGGGTTTGACGGTGTCGGTCGTTGTGAGTACACATTCTGCAGTGTTTCAAGTGTTTGTGTTGTTCATCGCTATTTACTTTGTTGCTCAATTGACCGGATGTTTATATGTTCCAAAGGTGTGACACCGAAACTGTGACCCCAGCTCAAAATTGTAAAACTGGCTTCATCACAAACGTTGTTAGGCAAACCAGTTTACTCAGGATGACGATCAAGGAAGCAGGAATGCCTGCCATGAATGAGACTACCAAGGCGGAAAAACTTACGTAAAGGAGTTACATATCCCCTTTTGGAAGTTAAGTCATAAGGTTGAACGTTTCTTGGCGCCGACTCCACAGTCTCCACAAATTGAGGTTTGCTGACATGTGATTTATTCTGCACGAGTAATACACAATCATAACTGTACTAGTAGCAAAACATTTGTGGAAACACCATGTCTTAATAGTTGTGAACGCTCAATTACAAAAATCTGCCAAGAAATCTAGTTTGCCGAGACCATTGCTGATCGGTAAGCATCTAAGGTTGCGAAACTCATTAGATCGGATTAATCTTAAATTTTATTGGCATGGCCATCATTTATCAACTTGTAACTTTGAGGAGACCTCAACTGCTATCTTCAAAACCTTGATTAAAGAGCCAGTCAGGGGGCTTTTTCGTGATTTACTTTATAGACTCTTCCGCCTACGGTCGCTGGATAGACCCCTATTCGCAGCGCCGCCGATCAGCTACGGGTTTCGGCTCTGCGAAACCCGTAGCGGATCGGCGGTGCCGCTATGTTACACTGCAGACGACCGGGGTTGCAATGCTGAAGGAAGCAGACACGGCAACGAACCTTGGTCAAATTTGAATCACGTAAACACAGGACGCTTAGTTCGTCATGCTTGGCAGAAAGTACTCACAACCGTCGTCTGCACTCGCCGAAAATCCACGTTTTGAGCTAAATATAATAAGAAACACTTGTGCAATTTGCATTTTCGAAAACTTTATTATTTAATCTTCAGCAACAATTGTTTGAAATACAATATAGTTGAAGGTTGGCATCGTACGCTGAATTGAGTACGGCATGTAACAAAACACACGATATAAAAGGGAACAGTGTTTAAAAAAATCAAACAAAACTATGAACAATTTGTAATTTGGATAACACTCATAATGACAGATCTTCCTTCTTTTCTAAGTTTGAACTTTAGCTCAGATTTATCGGCCAAATCAATACACACAATTTCTTCAGGAAGGTTATCGAATTCTTCGATTTTATCTAGGTCCAAAAATCCCTGCTCTGTGATGCTAAGCCCATGATTCAAATTCAGGAAATCGTATTTAGAAGCAAAGAATATATTGCTGGGAAAAGTAGGATCATAAACGATTCATTATTAATTGTTCCTTTGATCACTAATGCAATGATAATGTTAAAATTCCGATGTCCAAAAATAATACTTTCGTCTCATATTGACGCCGCTTTCATTCCAACTTGCCATTCGGAGCTCTGGAATTTCATCCAACTGTTTTACGACTGGCAATGTAGAATTCTGGATGGTAACTTTTTTCTTAAATAAATTTAAATATAAAATTGTAGAAAATCCACAAGTTGTCATAAACCGAGGCCATGTCCATCATTACGATTATTCTGAAAACTACGTGGATGTCCTAAACATGTACATTGAAGTATTTCACGGAGTCGTGGGCGAATGTGAAAACACGGATTTGATATTGATTTTTCACCTAATTGGCAAGTTTTGCGAATTTTTCCCACTTTTTTTCAAAATTATTTTCTTTCAGATATGGCGGAAGGCCGAAATCTCAAAATTTAAAATACTAATTAACTTTAACCAACATGATTTATATGAAAATCATATTGAATCACAAGTCTACGCAGGCAAATTTTTCCAACTCGTTTAACCCTTGGGAATGACCGAGGAGCAGTTTGGGACCTTGATGGACAACGAAAAATTGAATCTGCATTTTTCCCACATTCCTGCTGATATATTTTTCCGAAGACGATGCGATAGAAAACTTCTGTGGTTCACTTTGAAGAAGAATGGAAGATCGGTGTTGCTGACTGTGAAGGATGACGATTGATACATTAATTGCATTATCTTGTGTAAAATCAATAAACTTGGGTTTATAAAGGGTCTTCTTGGAGAAGAGGAGTCTCGGCCGCTTCAGAGGCCTCGCCCATCTTTCTACGCCACGAGTAGATCTGAATGAAGCACCATTGTTGCCTGCTCCCTCCGCGCGAGAGATCGCGGCGGATAGCGCGTAAGAAATCGGCAACCCTCTCCCTTTCTTGATAAAGCTCGTCGGCAAACTAGGCTTTGACCATATTGAACATGTTTCATACCTTTTCGAACTACTGCAGAGTTTGAGTGATCTGGTACGAGGAGGATGACGCGGCCATCAAGGGATTACACAAAGATGGCCCTTGCACACCTTTTATTCAGGATGACTTTCTTTCCAAAATAGAATAGAATTCGAGAATTTAGTGATCCTGGTTTGACACTTTGGCATTGCCAAGCAGGGCACCCACTGCGTACTTAAACGGGGTGTTCTGGTTATTAGCAAGGTATCCCTTGTTATGCCCGGGTTGGTTTTACGGCGATAAAATTTATGCCGACGGCATTTTTACACATCTGCAGAGCAACTGAGTGGCACTTGTTTATTATCAGTGAGCGCTTGTAAGGGCGTTTGTTCCTTGAAGCGTTGAAGGTTGCTTTTTTGAGTGATTCACTCGTATGGCTTAGGGTTACCCTAAAGAAGTTATAGATTCGACCAACATGAAATTGGCGCTAATCAGGCGAGACGGGTCTCACAAACCACTTAAAATAAGTTGTGTTAGTTGGAATCCCTGCTGACAATTAACCGAGCGAGGAACTCTCAACAATACCGGGAGGACCCACTTTCACATTTACGCGGAAGGAACGAAAGTATCCCGTTTCACGCACAGGTTTTTTTTTCATTTGCTCAGATGAACTTCTCTCGGAGCTCTCGACGTCCTGGCTGAGTAGTTTTAAAGACGTTAATGTGTCCGGAACGCTCCCGGTTTGTCTAAATCTTCGGTGCGAAAGCAGCCGGTACAACACCAGTTTTCTGATATATGTTCGCGTGTCTTTAAAGAAGAGGGAGAGAGAGAAAGAGAGAGAGTGAGTGAGAAAGAAGGAGGTAAATCAAGTGGGATAAAGCAACCAACAAATTTTTAATTTTTAGGCCGCATTTTCTGCCCTATGGGAACTGGGACCCTTTGACTCAGCAGTGGCAGCGGCAGTAGAAAAAATCTTTGTTTGTTTGCTCACTGTACATTCCTTCATTTTCAAGACTTATTCTCTTAAATTTCTGTTTGTTTTCATTACCGTCCTTGGATTGGATCATAGCCCATTTTGTAACTTTTCCAGTTTGTGTTTTTGTACCTTGGTCTCATATTCAGCTGAACCCCGTTAACAAATGAGCTCCGTTTGTGTCAATAGAATTGTGAAATAAAGTTTCACTCTGTTTTCTCCTTCCCTCTCACTCTCAATCTCTCTCTTCCAAAATACTTGTCTTTCATCCCTTTTTGAGCAATCATTGCCGTGATATAAGCGCTTGTGTGAATTTACAACTGTCCAGCAGCCGGAGACAGTGGCCGTGAGTGTGCCAGTCAGTCCGCTGGCCGCCGTCCAGACTCAGTGAAAAGCGGTTGTGGTTTTTTGGTGCCACCTGCGAATAGGGGGGGGGGGGCAACGAACACTTCCCGTCTGTAGGAACCGCCCTCTCTCATTCTTACTCACTGTCTGTCTCTCAGCTGCTCTTCTAGAAGTGACTCCTTCTCTCTCTTTCTCCCTCCCTCCCTCCCTCTCTTTCTCCCTCCCTCCCTCCCTCTCTCTCTCTCTCCCTCTCTCTCTCTCTCTCTCTCTCTCTCTCTCTCTCTCTCTTTATATCTTTCTAAATTCAGAAGTGAAGTAATGCCTGTTATTGGGATGTGAGTAGGCCCCTATGATTCGATATCCTTGTTTATGTCTACAGGCGGTGTCTTGCTTTTTCTGTTATTGAATCGATTGACCTTTTGTCACCTCACAAGGCCTATTGGATTATGGCACTTTACAGAGTTATCCTATCCTGCCAGCCGGCACGTATTCACTCGATTTCTTGTAGTTTGACAACATGGATACTTCTCCCGGAGCAGAAGAACCGGCTGGAACTCCTGTTTCCACGGAACCATCTACGCACATGTCTCCTTCGCCGAAGTTTATCAGGTATGTAGATCAAATGATTAAAGGTACTTAAAATTTAGCCCATTTTCAATTGAATCTCTTTTGGCCAGACCTGTTCCTCTTCTTCTGCCCAATAATCCGTTGGATTCATTTCCCGGAAGCAAAGGTACGCTTTTTGTTCGTTTTAAGAAACGTTTCGACTTTTTCTGAGCGATTATGGATAGTGGGCCGACCTTATCAATTGGATTCTTTTTAAACCACCCACATTCTTTTAAGACTAGCTAAAAGACATTGTTAGACTTTTGTGAAATATTGATTTTCGGTCTTGGGTTACGGTAGCTTTTAAGTAAATAACTGAAGCAATTCTCTGAAATATGGTATGCGTTTGATAGCTCTTTCAATGAAAAAATAAAGTCACACAATATATACATTTGACAACATAGCACCGGTCAATTTTCATTTTTTCTTTAACTGAAAAAAAGTCCTTTCTACTACCAAAAGCAATGTAGTTTTACACAAAGAAGAAGAAAAATGTATCGCGACCTCGTTTGGGTTGAAATGCAGCCACTCATTCACATTCATTTACAGCAGTTGATGACACAAGGCTTGAGCTTGGTGGAGCGTTCAACAAATCCAAGGAAAGGATACGCTACAGTCCTTATCAAAAAAGAGAGCTGCAGAATGTTTTCGAGGCAAATCAGTACCCCTGCAAACAGGAAATGAACACCCTTGCTCTTCGCTTGGATGTGACACCTACCCAAGTTAGTGATTGGTTCAAGAACAGGCGGTAATTGCGTACTCTAACTTTGATAGAAAGCTTGCAGCTACGAAATTGGCCACACTTGGGATGCAGAATTGAAGGAGCACAACCCAAGAAGCGCTGAGGCTCCTGTTGTTGCCGGGAGCAACTCAAGGGCGGTGATTCCTTCGGAAAGATAAAGCCCTTGCTGTGTGCACCCAATGTAAAATCTTTCAGCAGGAGTATGCATGGATTCCCCACAGACCCTGCCCAGATGGCGATCTTGGCCGCCTTCATGGCTAATGGCTCCCATGTACCTCCGATAAACATGTGAGTTTCAGTAAGCGAGAAAAAGAGGTGTGTGTATAAAAGAGGTAGAAGGTTTTAGAATGAGAGAGAAATGTACAAAATCATGGAAAAAATAAAAATAACAAGTATATTGTGTGATTTCCAGGTTCAACCTCCCTATTCTCTCTTCCGGACAACAGTTCCCTTCGGTCTCAAATTCAATGGCTGCACTGTTGCCAACTATTCCGCTGAACATGTGAGTTTTCGACAGAGAGCAAGGGAACAAGAGAGTTAAAGTGAGAGAAGATATATCAAATTGGACAACATAACCCGTAAATTTATCAACTTCCAGGTTCATTCAACTCTACATGGTTCAGACTCCTTCCCCTATGCCATTTCCTCACATGAACTGGGATCAGCAGAATCAGAAGTAACGTGGCCGAAGTAGCACTGAAACCTGCATATTCCTTTGCAAAAATCTTGATTTCTTGTTTCTGTAGTCGTTCCTCCTCCCTTTTTCAGGTCCCCATTTTATGTCTTGCCTTAGTTTCCAATTTCCAGTTTAACACCCACAACAATTTACCTCGTTTCTGTCAAATTTTGTTGTAAAATGAAGTTTGGGAACTTGGAACTTTTCTCTCTCTCTCTTCTCTCTCTTTTTTTACTCACTGTCTTTCTCTCAGCTACTCTAGAAGTGACGTAATGCCTGTTATTCAGATGTGAGTAGGCCCCTTTGAATCGATATCCTTGTTTACGTCTACAGGCGGTGTCTCACTTTTCTGTTATTGCATCGATTGACCTCTTGTCACCTCACAGGGCCTATTGGGTTTACGGCGCTTTACAGAGTTAATCTGTTCTTTCTATTTTGATAATCTTTCCGCTTCGAAAATGCAACTGTGGTGGATGAGTATCACTAGTTCTAATGACATCAAATGTGTTGAAATCGCTCTTTGTTTGGTAGAAACCTAAATTTAACAACGATGAGCGGCTTTTTCAAGACACAAAGCGGTTTCGCGGATTGACAAGAAACAAAAAGACAGTCTTATTTTCTTTGAAACAGTTGCTGGCAGCCGCTCGGTCCTTTTGCATACATAGTCGGCATTCAGCGAACAATAGCTGTTTCTGCCGTTTAAAAGTTACTAGGTACATGGTCTCTTACAGAACAGCGGTAGATCAAAAGCGGCGCCCGCCTCTAGAGCGAGAGAGCACGCGGAATTACGAATTATGACCGAAAACGGCCCCGGCTAACATTGCGGCTTCCATGCTGCGAGGTGCCGAGTTCGATTCCAGACGTGGGTGATCATGCGGTAACCCATTTCGGGGGTCCCCCATTTGTTTCTTCCCATACCTTCAGAAACTCGCGGTAACCCCTTGCGTAAGTTGTTCAACGGCGCAGCTGGTAGATTTGCGCCTGCTTTCTTTGGTCCCTTCGCGCTATTGTCTCATTTACTGCCAGCCAGCTTGTAACAGGCGCGCGGACTTGGCAGAATGACCTTCACACCGCATTCGAAGCCTAGAATAGGCGCGAAGCAGGTGCCGCCTGTCTGAAAGCTCGGCAGAGCCCCGGCTACCCTGCCAGCTGGCAAAAGTTATTGGCTTGCTAGTTCTTTAGCGACATGGACGCTGCACATTCTTCTGGAGACGAAGAACCGCCAGTGTTAATCAGCATCACATCATCAAACGAGGTTATTTCGCCCAGGTATGTCGCTCAAATGATATACAGTAAATATGATTTAGCCCAAATTCTCCACTTCTGTCCAGACCTCTCTCTCCTTTTCTGCTCAACCAACCTACGGATTCCTCCACCGACATGAATGGTATGTTTTGTTAGTATTCAAACGCTATGTGTAAAACAATCGAAAAAGCCCCAGTTACCCATTGACAAAAAAAGTCAAAGTTCTTCGACTTAGTTGAAATTTTGTTTATGAGACCAATAGACATCAAAATATTGCAAAACATCGATTATCGATTTTTGAATCTGTGATACAGTAATCATGTGAAATTGAATTGACCTAAAACCAAAAGAACTTTTCGTTCGTGGAATGAAAGGAACTGGGTGGCGACCAAAACCGGCAAATTTTCATTTAAGGCCTAATTTTAAACCTAAATTTACAAGTTTATTATCAAAATCGATTCCTTTTTAGTTTAATAAAAATAAGCAATTTTGAATTCGTTTTGTTCTGAAACAAGTTATTTTTTTTTAAATCCCGAAACTTTTACCCAAACTGGGCTTTTTTCCAAAACATTTTTTGATAAACCATTTAGTGTAGTGGGAAGTGGGGTTGTTTCAAGCAATGCTAGTGCAAGGTTCCGTTTCTTTCGTGAGCCATTGTGCTTTCTGCTAAACCGAGTGTGTGCGTAATCGTTAAGGTATGGCGTCGACTGTGAACGAATGGGACCATTTTGAGGTGACTTACAGTAAACAAGGTTAACCTACCGTAAACTGAATCAAATATTCAATATTTACCTAAACTTCTGTTGACCTTAAATTAGGTGTTTATGGGCAAATACATGATTTTTTCATCTTTTATTCCCAGTATTCCGAAAAAAAACCTATTTATTCCTTTTGAATCAAACTGAACCAATTTGGAAGCTCTTGAAATTATTGGTAAATTGTCAGTTTAATTGTCGCCAACTCTGCGTCGCTTCATTTCCCACACTCTCTGGCGCACTCTAGCCGTTTTCTCCTGCGGCAAACGCGTAAAACGGCCATGTAAACGCGCCCCTTTTGCAGTCAAAATCGTATGAAAGTATGTTTCAGAATCGTTGAAACTATATATTCAATAAAACCTTTGTAACGATACTTTGAAAAATCAATTTACAGAGTTCGTTTTTGTTTTTAGTTGCATGGTTTAATGATCATGAAATGGGGGCTGATGATCTCTTTAAAATACCCGATCTGAACGCCCCTTATTCAGGATTCACTTAAATTTTCTCATTTTCAGAAATCGCCACAAGGAAAGACACACGTACTTGGGTTCCATCGTTGGAGTTTCAAATCATCGAACTGAAGAAAAGTTTTGCACAATGCCAATTCTTGACGAAGGAAACGCGAGAGGAGCTATCACTTCGCCTGCAAATGACAAAGGTTAAAATAACCTCTTGGTTTAGTCATGAAAGGTATGATTTCGGTATATCTGATAAAAATAGTTTTTAGAACTAAGGAGAGGAAACGTCAGGCTCAAAAGGAGTCTCTTCTACTTCTTGTCAATCCCACCAGCACCAATGGTGAGCTGGTTTTTGTTTTTGGGCACAAGACCGCTTGTATTTCGAAAAAAATTTCTTCCTTAAAAACGAATCTTCCATTTCCAGAAGTCAACCAAGATGCTGAATCGTCTGTTTCTGAAAACCCAAACCGAAACCGCCTTCATTTGTCGGATTCGCAATTCTCCGAGCTGAGGAGATTCTTCGAAAAAAGTCGGTACCTCTCTACAAAAGACCGAGATTATCTTGTCATTCGCCTGGGATTGACGAAACGCCAGCTGAATCGATGGTTCTATAACCAAAGGTTAGCATTTTGTGTGTGTTTTAGTAAATTGTTTTAGGAGAGCTGAAAGGAATCTCGAACTCAGCAGAGGAAGCTTCAACAGATGATGTTTCAAATGACAGGGGATGTTGGTTGGGAAGAGACGTCGAAAACTCAAGATGATTATGGATATACACCAATGGCCATGGGAAGGTAAGTTATAGCCTTACAATTGCCCACTGCCAACTGCCTTTCTTTTATCATTCACTTATAGTTTTAGCAAAAGTGATACCAGCCATTCTACTGATCGTCCAAACATATTCCGCGAAGATTGCAACTCGGAATCTCAATTGTCTAGCAAAGTCTCTCCTTCAGAAGATACAATGCCTTCTGGATTCTCCAGGTAAACAGATCAACTGCCGTTTATCTGTTTGTATCATTTAGTCCGGGTTCAATCCATTCTCTATCCAAGCCTGCTCTTATTCCTGTCAACTACCCAATGGGTTCCCCCGAAAACAAAGGTGAGGTAGTTTTAGTCCAGGTAAAAATGTGACTGGGTGGTGCAGTGCCAACACATTCCCCCGTTGATCTGCTGCTTGATGGTTCGATTCCCCTCGACGTTTTTCGTTTTGCTTTTGAACTTTTTTCAGAAATCAAAGTTTTTTCGGTTTTATAAATTCAAACAATATTATCCTAAAATAATGTATTGAAATACTAACAACAACCATGGCACTGATAAAGATAAACAAAACTGCCAGGACACTTGTGACATCATATTGAAATTGTAAATTCATAAGGAAAATAGAAATTAAAATTGAGTGCAGCGCAAAATTTTAAAAAAAATTAAAATCTTCAATAGGTTAAAGTTCTTATGAACCGTTGTGAACTTGATCAAAAACAGTTTAGCGCTTGTTGTTAGTATTTCAACACATCGTTTTGGGAAATGCTGTATATAGGCGAAAAAAACTTTGATTTCTGAAAAATGTTCAAAAGAAAAAAGAAATACGTCGAGGGGAATCGAACCATCAAGCAGCAGATCAACGGGGGAATGCGCTGGCACTGCACCACCCAATAACATTTTTACCTGGCGGCGCGCCGGAGATCATTTCGCGGGGTGCCGTCGTCTGCACAAAATCGCTCATTACTCGAGAACCAAGAGTCCGCAGCAGATTTTGCAAACAGCCTCTTTAACCACAAGTATGGGCCCGCCTTTTGCGACATAGCTCGTTTTATTTGGCCAACCTGACGAAAATAGGTTCCCTCGTAAGCTTTCAAGATCATTTTCCAATAGAATCGTTGGCAAACAGACCTAATTCTTGGACGCGTAAGGCCTTATCGCTGTAAACAAGCGTAGTAGACTTTACCTGGCTATTTGTGTTCCGTGCAGGGGTCCTACGGCAGGACCCGACGGGCTTAAAAAAGTCGGGACAAACCGGGCCGAAACCTGGAGTTTTGGGCGTATCAGCAAGACAGCAGAAATTATGACTTTTAAAAAATGGAAAAGGTGAAAGGTGTAATCTAACGGTGGAAAGGCAAAAATATATGCCCATACTTTTCCAAAGCTAGGCAAATTTGGGAGCAAACTTTCGTCCAATCAGGGCTTTTATGCCCAGAAAACCCAATAAACTTTGTATGCATTTTTGCTGAAACACCGTCAGTTTTCAGATGTCGCCGAGGATGAGGCAGAAGAAAACCAGGCGTTGGCCAATGACTGGAAACCAAGCCGTCCTGTCTACACTGAAGGCCAAATCATTGAGCTCCAGAATTCCTTTGCAAAGAACAAGTACCCTACAAAAGAAGAGCGATGGAACTTAGGCATGCTGCTGAATATTCCGAATTCTCAACTTATATCGTGGTTTGAATGTGAAAGGTAACCCTTTTTGAATGCTATTACAAATATTGTTGTTTAGGAAAAGGGAGAGACGAGCGCAGGAACGGAAACTCAGGGAAGAGCTTACTGGAGAAAGTATCAACCCGATCAAGTACCCTGTCAAAGTTCTGTCGAGGCTGGGTGCCAACCCAACTCAGGGGAATAGAGGATTCAAGGATTTTGTTTCTGCCGGAGGGTCAGTTAAAGCAGTTTTTTTTAATCGAGAGCTATTATGAAATCAAGGCAATCAATAAATGAATTTCAGAAACAACAAACTGAAAGCTCCAGTTTCTACTTCTACAAAGCTCTCGGTTGTCGACTATACTGCTGATAAAAACGGTTAGTTGATTCTACCTGCAAGTCCACGCGCCAAAAGAATCACTTGTTGGAGCTGCAAAACCCAGGTCTTGATGCAATCGCGCGCCAGAAAATTGCAAAACATGAAAATTTGCGGTTTGCAGCAAAAGTTGAATCAATCGATAAGTCTTCTCCCGCCAGGAAAATTGTACAACGACAAAGCGGAGCAATTGTGCTCAAGTGACATCGATGTGTTTTGTGTTAAACGCCTGAAAGCAACAAATATTGATTTGCTTCTTTGGATCTCAAAGTGAGCGCGTGTCAAAAAGTTGCAACCAAGGAAACTTAATCAATTGAACGCCAAATGGTAGTGATTGATAGGGTACTTATTGGTTGCATGGATTCAATCGATATTCAATAGTGCAGGGCGGCAATTGATTGGGTTTTTTTTTGTTTCTCTAAGAGATCGTGCGGTTGGAAAATTATTTGTTATCCATTTTATTTCGTTGTCAGCATGTCTTCAGCAGATTTGTTGGGTCTTAAAGTGTTCGTGTGCCAAAAAGTTGCAAAAAAAAGGAACTTTCTTACTTGATAAATTGAGATTCGCTCAAACTTTCAATAGTAAAACTCTATTATTTTATTTTCAGTAGTCCCAGGAAAAGAAAAAGCTAATCCAGTTGTTTCCTGGAAGAAGAAGACAAGAGGCAGCGCCTTCACCTGGCTCCAAACCTCCGAGCTCGAGAAAGTTTTCCAAAAGAACAACTACATATCTACAAAGGAGAAGCACGACCTATCAGTTCGCCTGGATATGACCCCTCACCAGGTCAAACCATGGTTTGACAAACGACGGTAACGATAATTTTTGGCATTTAACATTAGATTCAGAGTAAATGAGAAACGAGTCCTGAGTGGAAAGAGCAAGTGGTGGAAGTCTGGGGAGTCTGATGGTTCTGGAACAAACCCAAGCAAGGCTCGAGATGATTTCATGTCTAAGACATTCTACCAGAGGTAGCTTCAATCATAAAATTGTATGGCATGGTACGTTTTCAGCCAGGAGGCATCAGTTTCTCACCAGACTTTTGGTCAAGCTGAACTTATGGATTTATTGAACAAGTTCACTGATAACTTGTAAGTTGACCTACAAAATTTGGCATACAATTTACAGTTGTCTTTTTGACACCAAGTTTTTTGGCCTTTTTGTTTGATATACCAAAAAACACAGAAAAAACGGACATGGGTACCATTAAACCTCAAAAAATCGGCAAAATGAGCCCTTTTCCAACAAGAAAAACTTCTTCATTTTGGGAACGACGCCAATACTGGGAATCCAACTTCAATGGAGGCTTCAAAAACGGCAAAGGAAACCTCCGCCACTGACAAGTCTAGGTAAGTACTAATCCAAAACAAACTGGAAACATACCTATTTAAGTCTTCCGTCGATTGAAGAGCAAACGATTCAAGGTTCCCAGATGACTGTGGAGGAATTTCTCGTTTCGAAACATAGTGAGTTTGTGCAGTCAGTTCACTCACTCACTCACTCACTCACTCACTCACTCACTCACTCACTCACTCACTCACTCACTCACTCACTCACTCACTCACTCACTCTCACTTTCACTCACTGACTTACTTGCCCACTCACTTGTTTATTTTGTTTTTACAGAGCGGACTGCCAGAGAGATTGACGCCGATGCACACCAACAGGTACCGTTAATCTTGTTCCAAAAAAATGAAGTTGCAGGAGGCCTTTGAAACGAATTCTGCCCCCTCCCTGAAAGATGGAGAAGTCCTTGCACAGCCTTTGGGTTTGGAGAAGGAGAAGCCCACCACAGCTGCGATGGTGCCTTCTGTTGTTGACAGAGAGTCTGCGGGGCCCGTGGTTCTACAGGAAAGGTCCATTCTCTTAATTTATGTACCACATAGCAATCTTTTAGCGAAAGTACCAATGGAGGTCCTACTGACCTGCTTGAAATGGCCAGCCTCGCCAGTTTTATGGTAAATGGATCGCAAGTGCCGCCGACGAATCCGATAAATATGTGAGTTTAGGCGAGGGAGTAAAGGATAAACATATGAGAGAGTTGAAGGTAAAAAGAAATAGTTGGATAGAGACCGAGAATTTAAGATGAATATTGAAGAATAAAGTGTGATTTTCAGCCTGAGTCTCCCATTGCCACAGGGACTGCCTCCAGTGCCCTCTGCCATGTCTCCAACGACGCCGTTGAGTCCACTGAATACGTAAGTTTTTAAAATTTAGGGTGTTGAAGGAGGAAGTAAGAGTGACGAAGATGGAGAGAGAGAGAGAGAGAGAGAGAGAGAAAGAGAAAGAGAGAGGGAGAGAAACAGAGAGAAAGAAGAGGTGAATCAAGTGTGATAAAGCAACCAAACAATTCTAAATTTTAAGGCCGCATTTTCTGCCTTATGGGAACTGGGACCCTTTGACTCAGCAGTGGCAGCGGCAGTAGAAAAAATCTTTGTGTGTTTGCTCACTGTACATTCCTTCATTTTCAAGACTTATTCTCTTGAATTTCTGTTTGTTTTCATCATCGTCCTTGGATTGGATCATAACCCGTTTTGTAACTTTTCCAGTTTGTGTTTTTGTTCCTTGGTCGCATTTTCAGCTGAACCCCGTTAACAAATAAGATCCGTTTGTGTCAATAGTATTGGGAAATAAAGGTTCACTCTGTTTGCTCCCTCCCTCTCTCTCTCTCTCTCTCTCTCTCTCTCTCTCTCTCTCTCTCTCTCTCAATCTCTCTCTTCCAAAATACTTGTCTTTCATCCCTTTTTGAGCAATCATTGCCGTGATATAAGCGCTTCTGTGAATTCACGACTGTCCAGCAGCCGGAGACAGTGGCCGTGAGTGTGCCAGCCAGACCGCTGGCCGCCGTCCAGACTCGGTGGAAAGCGGTTGTGGTTTTTTGGTGCCACCTGCGAATAGGGGGCCAACGAACACTCCCCGTCTGTAAAAACCGCCCTCTCTCATTCTTACTCACTGTCTCTCAGCTGCGTTTCTAGAAGTGACTCCCTCTCTTTCTTTCTTCTTTTCTCCATCCCTTTCTCTCTCTCTCTCTCTCTCTCTATTTCAGAAGTTCTCTCTTTGTTTTCATCAAGAAGCGCTTTTGAAACAAGTAAACGGTATTCTCGCAACTTGGACCAATGTCAATTGTGTGAACGGGCGCGAATATCTCGAAGCTCAAAAGCCCCGCCCCTTCTCCAACCAGCCGCGGTCAGTCGACATCGATTTACCATCATGGTGAAGAACACTCTGGAAGTATTGGCTGAAGTCTCCTGCGAACTCTCAAAGTAAGCTTGTGAATTAGCTGAATTATTTATTTAATACGAATTAGTATAATTTATTTATTTACTTTGTTTTCAGAAATTCCATGTCGAGAAGAATGGAGTCCCTCGATATTCTCGCCCTCGTAGCTTGTGAGGAGAAGTGCTGGTAAGTCTGTGAAATGATCACTTAATGCTTTTGATTTTTATAAAGAATTTATTATAATATATTTCCAGGCGAGAGCTCACGGGTATTCCTTCCAGGATGCCGTCGGATGCTACGAACGCTCCAATGGAAGTCCAGGATCAGAAGAACGGTGAGAGCAAGCGAGCGAGAGAGAGAGAGAGAGCGAGAGAGAGAGAGAGAGTGAGAGAGAGAGGGAGAGGGAGAGGGAGAGAGAGAGAGAGAGAGGGAGACAGAGAGGGAGACAGACAGACAGACAGAGAGACAGACAGACAGACAGACAGACAGACAGACAGACAGACAGACAGAGACATAGAGATAAAGAAAGAGAGAGAGACATAGGCAGAGACAGAGACAGACAAATGACGTGCTAAATATTTGCTATTCCAGGAAACGGTCACTTCCATCGTCTCACGGCCACACATTCGGCTGGGCGCTTTTTCTCCGCTTTCCAAAGGAGGGAACTGCTCCGAGTTTACTCTGAGAATGAGTACCCAAGCGTCCCAGAACGGGAACGACTCGCCGCCCTAATTCGTCTTACGACTAAACAAGTTTCGTCTTGGTTTTGCAACCAACGGTAAGCTCCTTTCAAAAGTATTTAGTTAAATTTGTTTTAGCTACGGGCCGAAGAAAACTGTAAAGAACAAGAATCAGGTTCCAAAGACAGTTAAGAACCGCCCGACTGCGTACATCACTAAGACTTCCCTCGATGATTCACTAAGGACCACCGGAGCAGCCCCAAAGCTTTCTGAAAAGTAGGTTCTATGAGAGAAAGAGAGAGAGAGAGAGAGAGAGATGAAACAAGAAAGGTAGTTTACAATTACGGCTTTCTCACTTCAAATTGGGATTTCAGAGGTGAACACAGGAAAACTCATCGATCGAACTTCGCCATCTCCTCGATTTTGGGCGACCCCAGTGCTAAATGGTAAGTCAAAGAACGATAAAGAGAAAAAAATAAAGGAAAAATGAAAGAGAGGAGAGGGAGAGAGGGAGAGAAAAAAAGGAAAGAATCAGTCATGGTATCTAATTCTTTAGCTTTTCTCTGACTTTGGACCCTGCTACCGGTGACACGAATTCCGAGATGCGTCATCAGATTGTTGCGCCGACACCTTTTGGAGGATTTCCAAGGTAGTTTTGAATTAAGGGAAATTTAATAAAGTTTACATTTTTCAGCAGGCCACCTTTCTTCAACCCTTTTCCTTACGGAGCCGGACTGTCCTATCCGTATTCGGGCATCAACGCAGTTCAGGCAATGTGAGTTGTAGAGAGCCTAAGACAGAGAGAGAGCGAGAGAAAGAGAGAAATAGGGAAAGAGAGAGAGCTAGAGAGATAGAGCGAGAGAGAAAGAGAAGGGGAGAGAGGGAGGGGGAGAGGGAGAGAGGGAGGGAGAGAGAGAGAAAGAGAGAGAGAGAGAGAGAGGGAAAGGGAGAGAGCCTAAGAGAGAGAGAGAGGGAGGGAGGGAGAGAGAGAGAAAGAGAACAAAAGACACGAAAAAGTTAAGACAGATAAATGAACATTTAATGTTAGGCCCAATCTGTCGTCGATGAATGCACAAGCTGCATTTTTCGCAATCGGAATACCTCAGATGAACCATGCCTTCTCTCCAGTCCAGGCTAAACCATTGTGGAGTCCTCTGTCGAAGTAGTGAATGTGGAAGCCCGTTGATGTTTTGATTTTATTGTTCTACCTCAGTTTTGCACTTTGTAAACGGATTCAATTGTTCGTATAAACGCTGGCATTCTTTTTTTCTTTTCTCTCTATTTCTGTCTTTTTTCCCTTCTGTTTCTTCTTCTTCCTCACATATACAATTTGTGTAGTTTCCAACCCTTGGCATCTAGCCAGCTCACAGTATTTGAACAGGATGAATGGGTTGGTACAGCCAAACGCTAAAAGCGGAGCTCTCGAGATTTGAATGGCACGCCATTAGTGGTATCATCGCGCCCTTTCTTTATTCGAATCGCGAAGATCTCTCGCGGCTTTCAATCGAGGGTATCGCTGAAAATCGGGGGTAACGACATAAATGAAAGAAATCAACTAATTTATTTTATTTTGAAAGTGAAAGTATATCGCTGTATTGTCAATTATCCACGAAAGCCAATTACTTAATTACCCCGTAGAAAGAGGTGCAGTTGAGTAGACAGCCAGTATCACGTTTTAGTTCCACAATTGAAAATCGAAATTATTTTTCGTAACTTTTGCCGTCTTTTGCACTTCGCTTGAAAAGAATAATGGGCGCGAAAAGACTGTTTCGAAGCTGGAAAGCCCCGCCCCTCCCCTTCTACTACCAGTCGCGCCACTGAACAGATTAAGCTGCAAGGATGTATCAAAATAGTCTTCCATTGTTGGCCTACACGTTGAATCAACAGGGCTCTAGGTAAGTGTGTGAAGAGAATTACATATGCAATCCTATTTTTTAGGCAAAACTTAAACGGAACGCTGGGATCCAGCCTGCTTCCTTCTGCCACTTTCAATCCTCGCTTCCTGGCTGCTTTTGCGAACAATCGTGAGTTTGAGAGAGAGGGAGAGAGAGAGAGAGAGAAACAGAGAAAGAGGGAGGGAGGGAAGAAGGGAAAAAGGAAGAGAGGAAGAGAGGGAAAGAGGGAGAGAGGGAGAGTGGAAAAAACGACGAAAGGAAGAGAAAGAGAGAAAGAGGGATAGAGGGAGAATGTTAGAAAAAGAGAAAGGGAGAGAGAGCGTCAGAGAGAGAAAACGATAAAATGAAACACAGATGCAAGGGAAAGAGACAGCCAGGCAGAGGTTCAACAGACCTAAACAAAGAATAACTGTTTTAGAAAGCGCCCATCTTGAGAATCATACGAAGAACAAGAAATGGCAACGGTATTCTGAATTTCAAATTCAAGAACTACTGAGTTCCTTCTCTGAGAATCCGAAACCAAGCGCAGTGGAGCGAGAGATGCTGGGATTCAAAATTGGGCTTACGAAACAGCAGGTGACCTACTGGTTTTGGAGCCACAGGTTAGTTTTTTCCCAGTAATTGTTAATTTTCGTTCTAGGCACAAGGTCAAATACAACCTTTTAACGACGAAGAAGAGTTCCCGTCAATTCAAGAAAACCAATGTTCCAAAGAGGAAGAAAAGGAGCGGCCTAGCTTCGATAATAACCACAACGCCTCTGGGGCCTATCACGATGGAAGAGATTAGTGGAAATGTGACGGAAAGGTAGGTTTTATGCTAAACACAAATCCTAGCACCAAATTGGAAAGAGAGGAAAAAACAATTAAAAACATTTTCTATGATTATTTTTGAAAAAAACGTTAGAGAGAGGACCGTTTGACTTAAGCAACAATGCCTATTTCTAATTTAGGGTTGAACTTCCCGTGGGTTCTATTGGAATTCCCAAGGACACAAAAAACTTCCAGTTAATCCCAGGAGCACCCGCGATGAAGAAGACGAAGAGGTATGCTTACTAACCAAGCTAAATTAGTTGTATTTTTAGAGCGGAGGATAAGGATCCTAAAGCAAGTTCTGGATCTTTCTCCATCGATTCTATTTTGAAGAAGAGCTCCGAAACCACAAGGTAAGCCAAAGGGGAAAAAATGGAAAGACGGGAGAATAGAGAGGAGAAAAGACAAGGGACAGGCGCGTATGTGTGTGTTTCAACATTAACAGGTTACTGTGAGAGTAAAAAAGCCCTTACAGTGGGCGCCCAAGTGTGATCGCGGCTGTCTAACTTAATCGATGTGCATATCGATTACGTAGTGGACAGTGCCAAGTCGCGTGGCCAGCTGGTCAATTGATGCTGGGACAACGGCCCGTGGCTGCCCTTTTGGGGATCCGGACGACGACAGTTGCAGGGGAAGGTTAGACGCCACAGGTCCTTTGTTAGAGAACCAAAACATCGAAGCAATCGCGAGCGTGTGTGTGAGTGCGCGCGTGGGGTGTATGTTTGTTAAAGGTAGAGCAAGGAAGCAGAGAGAGCCGTTGAGGAAATAGAAACATCACTTATTTAGTACCATTAGCCCCATGGATCCGAGCCAGCATCGGTCGGCATTCTCTTTGACGTCAAAGGAGTCTAACGAGCAGGGTACGATTCTGAAGCCAAATCCCCTTGGAGGATCCTCAAGGTAATTTTGCAACCGAAGTACGTCTAACAATTCTTGTCGTTTCAGAAGGATGTCCTTTGTCCCTTCCCTTCTCTACCAAAATGGCATGCCCTCTTTTCCAGTGAACCAGAACTTCATGTGAGTTCTTCAGTGAGAGAGAGAGAGAGAGAGAGAGAGAGAGAGAGAGGAGAGAAGGCTGATGCATTAAGAAGAGGAATAGTGAAAGTCAGGGTAGAAAAAAGGCAGAGGCGAATACATTTCAATGCTTTTTAGGCCCAATCTTTTTGGATGGACGACTGCATCCAGCGCGTTCCTGCCTCCCTTCGCGATACCTCCTATGAATTCAAAGGAATTGCCAGATCCTTCTGTCTGGTATCATGTCCCTCCCGGCCGATGGTGGTAGTCCTTGTTTTGTTTTCTATATGAATTGTTGTTATTTCTTTTGTTTCACTGTTTATCTACCTCATGTTCTTCTTACTGATAACTTACCGATTCCGTTTTTTTACCAATTCAGATGTAATCAATAAATATTAGTAAGTTGCAGCTCTGTTCTGGTTTTGATCTCTCTCTCTCTTTCTCTCCCTCTCTCACTCTCTCTCTCTCTCTCTTTCATATCTCTCTATCTCTCTCTATCTCTCTGACTCTCTCTTTCTCTATATCTCCCTCGCTCTCTCTCTCGCTCGCTCTCTCTCCTCTTCCGTTCTCTCCGTTTTATGGCAACTTGCCAGCGTTGTGTTATTTGAAACAATACACGACTGGTACCGACTGGCACTAACCCGAAGTGCACTCGAGATCTGAAAGGCAAAGAGTATCATCGCCTCCATTCATGATTTGAATGCCGCGACAGGCGCGAATGATCGAAACCAAGGGTTATACAGGGATTTGAGAAGGGGCAGGCTTAAATTAAGCAGATAACTAGACACTTAATAGCACTGCTTTATTCTGAAGTCGCCCAAAACATTTTACACTTTTATTTCTCCGCATAGAGAGGAA
Organism: Oscheius sp. G VE-2021; assembly: GCA_022343465.1. Lineage (NCBI taxonomy): Eukaryota > Metazoa > Nematoda > Chromadorea > Rhabditida > Rhabditidae > Oscheius > Oscheius sp. G VE-2021. The sequence continues at coordinate 728,412 of JAJQXH010000028.1, forward strand.
CAGTTGATAACGCCAGTTCTTTATTTGCACACACAGTAATTTAGTACGAAGCCCATTTGTTTCTTAAGGCTGTTAAAGCGGTGCGCAGTATTTAGCGCTTTGCACCGAATTCGCACCCAAAAATGGGCGCGAAAAGAGTTTCGAAGCTGAAAGGAAACGCCTCTGCTCCTGCCAGCCGCGGCACATCACCGGATTTTCCGAATTTTAAGCTGGAAACGTCTCAGTTATGGAAGAATTATGCGACTCTTCAAACACCAATGTGGCATCGTCTCCTACGAATTCTCTGGAGACCAATTCTGTGACTAAAGGTAAGCTAAAGTTAGAGTGTGAAAGCCTAAAATACCGAAAAGCAGAGCAGAAAGAGCGAAAAAAAGAGACAAAATTTATAGTTTCAGAAGAAAATGTTCAAAAGGTGGAGGATAAGACAAAAAAAAGGATCAGATTGACCCCTCGCCAAGTTGAAGTCCTAGAAGACATTTTTGAAATGTATAAGGAGATCAGCAGGGAGCAAAGAGATCTCATTGCCAGCAGTCTGGATCTTACGCCTCAACAAGTCAGAATCTGGTTTCAGAACAGACGGTTAGCTTTTTATGTCAACTGGGCATATTTAAATTTAGGTACAAAATAAAATCTGGCATGCCCATCATCACCAAGAGGTTTGAGAAAATGATGACAGAAAGGAGGACGTCTGACTCTCTTCGTCAATCGAGCACGTTAGTTTTCAATTAAACTAATATGTCAAAAGTTTAAGCTTAATTAGAGAAAATCCTTTCCTAAAACATGGAATAAAATTCCACCCAACGATGTCCAGGACTAGGTTTAATACGGTGAAATCGTCGAGCGCACCTGGGTAAGTTGCAGAGAGAGAGAGAGAGAGAAAGAGAGAGAGAGAGAGAGAGAGAGAGAGAGAGAGAGAGAGAGAGAGAAAGAAAAAAAGAAGAGAAAGAAAGAAAAAAAGAAAAAGAGAGAGAGAAAAAGCGGAGAGAGAGAGAGAGATGGAGAGAGAGAGAATGCGGGAGGGAAGGGAGTGAGACAGACACACAGGTAAGCGACACAGCGAGACAGAGAAAAACATACAAAGAGACATAGATCTAGACATATAGACACATAATAGGGCAGACACATAGAGACAGAAAGAGAAAGAGAGAGATTGAGAGAGAGAGAAAGAGAGAGAGAAAGAGAGAGAGAGTGAGAGAGATATTGAAAAAGACAGACAAACAAACAGAGAGACAGTAACACGGAGAGATTCAGAGAGGCATAAGAACAGAAAAAACAGATAAACCAATCTGTCAAACTGACATACATACTTAGTGAATGCAAGTTCTTTTGCCAAAGTGAAAATTCAATCCTAATTTAGCACCCAGAACAACAAGATGTCGATCCAGTTCCCTAGGACCTCACCCTTTTCACTGTCCGGAGCATCGCCAACCTCGGCTCAGAATCTGTAAGTTTGAATGTGAAAGTACAAATAGAGAAAGTTAAAGAGAAACAGATAGACAAAAACATGAGAGAAAAATGAAGAAAAATTTCAAAACTTCATTGTTTATTTTACTTCAGACCTCCACCCGTCGATCCTAGCCCCACTCAAAGGCCCATTCCACACCACGGCTCATTCTTCCAGAGGTATCTTTACTTTCAAATAAATTAAACAATTTTTTAAGTTTTTCATCTCTCGGCCTGCGACCCCAGAATAGAAATGGCCCATCGTTGATGATACCGGGATTTTCATTGGCTCCTTTTATTTCTGCGAACTTGTAAGTGCTTAAGTTTTGAAGCGAGAGAGAGAGAGAGAGGGACCGTTTGACTTAAGCAACAATGCCTATTTCTAATTTAGGGTGGATCATGACGTGGGTTCAATTGGAATTCGCATGGAAGCAAAAGACTTCCAGTTACTCTCAGAAGCCCTCACGTTAAAGAAGACAAAGAGGTATGCTTATTAACCAAGCTAAAATAGTTGATTTTTAGGGCGGAGGATAAAGATCCTAAGGGAAGTTCCGGATCGTTCTCCATTGAATCGATTTTGAAGAAGAGCTCAGCAACCACAAGGTAAGCCGAAGAGAAGGAAATATTAATAGAGAGAAGGGCTAGGGAGGAGAAAAGACAAGGGGCAGGCGCGTATGGGTGTGTTCCAACATTAACAGGTTACTGTAAGAGTAAAAATCCCCCACAGAACAGAAGGAGAAAGAGAAAGAGAGAGAGAAAGAGAAAGAGAAAGAGAAAGAGAGAGAGAGAGAGAGAGGGAGAGAAAGATAAGAGAAAGAGAAAGACAAAGACAAAGAGAGAGAGAAAGAGAATGAGAAAGAGAGAGAGAGAGAGAGAGAGAGAGAGAGAGAGAAAGAAAGAGCAAGAGAAAAAGAAGGGAAACAGAGAAAGAGAGAAACAGATAGAAAAAGAAGAGAAAGAGAGTGAGAGAGAGAGTGAGAGAGAGAGAGAAAGCGGAGACAGAGATGGAGAGAAAGAATGCGGGAGGGAAGAGAGTGAGACAGAAACACAGGTAAGCGACACAGCGAGGCAGAGAAAGACATACAAAGATACATAGATCTAGACATATAGACACATAATAGGACAGATACACAGAGACAGAAAGAGAATGAGAGAGAGATTGAGAGAGAGAAAGAGAGTCTTTTGCCAAAGTAAAAATTCGATCCTAATTTAGCACCCAGAACAACAAGACATCCATGCAGTTCCCTTGGACCATCTCACCCTTTTCACTGTCCGGAGCATCGCCAACCTCGGCTCAGAATCTGTAAGATTGAATGTGAAAGAACAAATAGAAAAGGCGAAAGAGATTCAGATAGACAAATACATGAGAGAAAAATGAAGAAAGAAAAACGAATGTCAAAACTTCTTTGTTTCTTTTACTTTAGACCTCCACCCGTCGATCCTAGCCCCATTCAAAGGCCCGTGCCAATCTACGGCTCCTTCTTCCAGAGGTATCTTTACTTTTAAATAAATTAAACAATTTTTTTAAGTTTTTCATCTCTCGGCCTACAACCCCAGAATAGAAATGGCGTGGGTTCAATTGGAATTCCCATGGACCCAAAAGACTTCCAGTTACTCTTGGAAGCCCCCACGTTGAAGAAGACAAAGAGGTATGCTTATTAACCAAGCTAAAATAGTTGCTTTTAGAGCGGAGGATAAAGATCCTAAGGGAAGTTCCGGATCGTTCTCCATTGAATCGATTTTGAAGAAGAGCTCAGCAACCACAAGGTAAGCCGAAGAGAAGGAAATATTAATAGAGAGAATGGCTAGGGAGGAGAAAAGACAAGGGGCAGGCGCGTATGGGTGTGTTCCAACATTAACAGGTTACTGTAAGAATAAAAATCCCCCACAGAACAGAAGGAGAAAGAGAAACAGAGAGAGAGAGAGAGAGAGAGAGAGAGAAAGAGAAAGAGAAAGAGAAAGAGAAAGAGAAAGAGAAAGAGAAAGAGAAAGAGAAAGAGAAAGAGAAAGAGAAAGAGAGAGAGAGAGGGAGAGAGAGGGAGAGAAAGATAAGAGAAAGAGAAAGACAAAGACAAAGAGAGAGAGAGAAAGAGAAAGAGAAAGAGAAAGAGAGAGAGAGAGAGAGAGGGAGAGAGAGGGAGAGAAAGATAAGAGAAAGAGAAAGACAAAGACAAAGAGAGAGAGAGAAAGAGAATGAGAAAGAGAGAGAGAGAGAGAGAGAGAGAGAGAGAGAGAGAGAGAGAGAGAGAGAGAGGGAGAGAAAGATAAGAGACATATACAGAGAGAAACACAGAAAGAATGATCATAAATCGTTTTGTAATATACAATTTTTTCTCTCAATTCAGCACCCTGAACAACAACTTTCCATTGATGAACCCTCCCGTGTCACTTTCCGGAACAGCCCACGTCTCGGCTCAGACTCTGTAAGTTTGAGCGAAAGAGATAAATTGAGATAGACAAAGAGAAAACAATTTAATAATTAACATTTTAACATTTTCAGCCCTCCACCAATTGATCCTGGACACATTCGTCGTCCCACGCCTGTCTACGCTCCCGCTTTCCAGAGGTGATTTATATTTTAAGCAAATGAAACAGTTGTGATTTTTAGTTTTGGTGGATCTCGGATTCCAGCTCCTACTTCTCGGATCCCGGGTACTTCGGTTTCAGACCGAATTGGATGACCCCTGCGTTCCCAGCAACTTCTGCCTTTCCGCCAGGCGGGTCGTTTCAAGCCTTTCCTCATGACCGCCGTGAACTCCCTTGAATCTCTTATAATTCACATGGTAGAACCGCCTAATCGTCGTTTGTATGATTTATTAATCCAAAATATAATGAAATAAAGTTTAGTAACATTGGTTCTAATTATTGTAGCTCTTTATCTCTTCCCTTTGTAAGTATGTGAGTTGCGCGTGCCATTAGGTGTGGCTCGCTACGTAAGATATCGTATTGCATCTAAGCGATGTTTATAACTTAGCTGACCCGGATGACCCTATTCGCGTATTACACTATTCTCCCCCGCAGAGCGCGGAGCAGTCGTTGCGCAAGCGCTCTCTTAATTAACTGCCTATTTGCTTCCGGAGATAGAAGGTAAGCCGTGTTGTCGCATTTTAAATTAATTTTTTTAGAGTTTTAAATCTACATCAAACGTGAAAACAGTGTCGATAGTTTAAAGGCTGAAAAGTCTCTCTCTTCAGTCACCGGACCGTGATTTTTTCCTGAGATGGCTGCCATGAAAGACCTCAATTTTTGCGACGCTTCTACTGACACCAGAACTGCCTCAGAGAACGGTGAGTCAATGAGAGAAAAAATTAGCTATGGAAAGAGACAGAGACCTTCATATTTTCAGAACACATTGAAAGAGAGACCGACGATAGAAAGTCATCTTGGACCCGTGAAACTTTTACCCCTTACCAAAAACAAGAATTGAGAGCTCGGTTTGCTAAGGATATGTACGTAAAAGGAGAGGAACGAACGGAGCTTGCCCTGCGGCTTAGAATCACCGAAGACCAAGTGTCCGGTTGGTTTCAAAGGAGACGGTAAGCCCTTTTGAGACCAGTACATGATTTTTTAAAGAACCGAATGGAAGCAAAAGATGGGCATTCCAACTAGAAAGAATCCCAAAAAAGTGAACCCGGATCCTATTCCTGGAAGTCCTCGGGGAACTGTGCCCGAGATTTCTGCCAAGTATGTTTAAAAGTCAACAAATATACTCATATCTTCAGCAAATTTGGTGGCATGAATCTTTGTAAACCGGGACTTCTTCCCTGGAATCAAACTATGTTTGCTTTTAATCCCGTTTTTAACATGGAAAACGGTCACATGCAGTCCTCCGCCAGTCCGATTCCGATTGTGTGAGTTTAAACAAGAGAGAGAGAAAGAGAAAAAGAGAAAAAAGGGAGAAACAAAATGAATTGTATGTATTTCAGCCTTCCGCTTTCTTTTGGACCTCCCTTGTTTTCTTCAAACACCCTCTTCCCGCAAGTTCCGTTTTGGAATCCGACGTTGAATATGCCTAAGCAGATGGTCTTTTTTAACCTAGCTCAAAATAATGTTATTAAAACATGTTGTTAATTTGTCATAGATGTAAAAGTGTTCTTCTCTTTCAATGTTGTACATTGCGTTGATGTTTCCCCTGACTGATTTTAAGTTCTCGATCCCTAAATTGTTTTAGTGATTTGTTAACGATATAGTCCAATATAGTTTCGTTATGTTCATTTTTTATTCTCGGCGTATTTTCCCCTTTTTTCTCTTTTTTTCTCCCCATTTTGCTTTTTCACTTCTTATCTTCGTTAATAATAAAGGATAGCATTTTATGACAACTTGTGAGATCGATATACTTGAATTAGACGACAGGACAACTCCACAACGTAGCGGAGACATCTAGAAATAGCAGTCTTTTGGCAGTTTTCACGATTTGACTACTGGGAGAACCTTCCGCGGCTGCTCATAATCAAAGGATCCGCGGCAAACCGAAGGAACTGGCAGGAAATGAAGCAAAACTGTGTTATATGACGGAATGTTTAGCATTGAATGATTACCACCGTCCTGGATTTCTTTCATACCATTTGATGTTTGCCCTTTGCCCCAGTTGCCCTGCGAAATTGGCGCGAAAAGAGTGTCGACTGTCTGGAAGCTGACCCCGCCTTTTTTCGGCCACCCGCGGCCAGTCATCGGATTTCCCGCACCGCGAGCTTGGCACGGCCGAATAATGGAGATCCCTTATTTCTACGGCATCCCTTCAACTGACAAGGCACTTTCCTCTACGGTGAATCTACGGTCTACGGTGAAAAAAGGTAAGATAAAGCGAGAAAAAGAGAGAGAGAGAGAGAAAGAATGAGAGAAAGAGATACATGAATAAGATAGAGAGAAAAAGAGAGAAAAGAGAGAGAGAGATAGAAAGAGAGAGAGAGAGAAAGAGAGAGAGAGAGAGAGAGAGAGAGAGAGAGAGAGAGAAAGAGGCAGAGAAGCAGAGACAGATAGATAGTTTCGACACAGCTGATACCCCTTTCTTCAGAAGACAATGAAGAAACCCCCCATCGACGTCCAGCCAAATTCAGTGATTGGCGGACTGAACAACTGGAAGGCGCTTTTGAAACGAGCCATTATATCACAACCCAAGAAAGAAATCTTCTTGCCAGCACATGTAATTTGACCGCTCACCAAGTCCGTATTTGGTTCAATAACCAAAGGTATGCTCGTTTGATTCCAACAGAAATGGTTTTCATTTAGATACAAAGCTAAGAAAGGTTTGGGTGGACGGAAGAAGATCGAAAAACCCACAAAGGACGGGATCCCATCGACACCCGTGAAATCGAATTCGCCTCATACAAATTCAGCGGAGGTTTCGATTGATGAAAAGTGGGTTTTATATTAAACAAATTTAAGAAAAACTTCAGCAGGTTCGTTAGGAATGCTTCGCCTCAACAAGGACCACAGCATTCTACAAATCATTTTTCTAACCTTCCATCAACTTTCCAGGACAGGTGGGGTTCAGTTTTTTTAAGTTAAAGGGAGAGAAAAAAAATATAGCACCAAGGGCCGTTTGCAAGAGAATGTCGTTTTCTAATTTAGTTCGGTTTCTTTAATGGCCGGAATGCAGACTCAAGTCCGCCCTAATACTTTCCCGGTGTCAAAGATTGGTCCAACTGGAAACTCCCAATTGTCTTTTTCAGTTCAGAATTTGTAAGTTTGAAAAGAGAGACAGAGAGAGAGAGAGAGAGTTTAAATTGCATCACAACCAAAATTTTATTTTAGGCTCACTCCTCGGATGGATCCTTATCACAACAAACTAATGTCTAAAGGTCGCTCCCCTAAAAACCAGGCGTAAGTACAAATTAAAGCAAATGTAACCATTGGTTTAGTAACATCGGTACTGGTTTCCTTTATCCTCAGAGTCATCAAGGATACCGTCCAACTCCAATGGTCAACCCTTACTCGGATCCGACTTTTATGAATGCCTACTCTCTGCCCACCTAGTGAGTTTTTGAGAAAATAGGAGAGAGAGAGACAGAGAGAGAGAGAGAGAATGAAAGAGAGAAAGAGAGAGAGAGAGAGAGAGAGAGAGAGAGAGAGAGAAAGAATAGGAGAGTTATTTAGTTGCAAAGTTGAGAAATACAGAGAAACAAGAAACTTATTGAAAAAGAGAATGTATATTTATAATTTAGCTCTTTGTATTCAATGGTTGGACTCCAGACGCCAGTAAATTCCAATACTTTTCCGATGTCAAGGACTGGTCAAATTGCAAACTCTCAGTCGTCTTTTCCAGTTCAAAAAGTGTACGTTTGAAAGAGAGAAAGAGAAAACGACTGCGAGACAAAGAGAAAGCTTCACAACCAAAATGTTATTTTAGCCTCACTCTTCCGATGGATCCTTATCATTACAGCCAAATGTCTGAAAGTCGTTCCCTTGAAAACAAGGCGTAAGTTCAAATTAAAGCGAATATACCCATTGATTTAGTATCATCGGTAATTGTTCTCGTCGCCCTCAGAGTCATCAAGGATTCCATCCAACTCCAATGGTCCGAAACCCTTACATTGATCCTATTTCTCTGAATTCCTACTCTCTGCCCAACTAGTGAGTTTTTGAGAAAATAGGAAAGAGAGAGAGAGAGTGAGAGAGAGAGAGAGAAAGAGAGAGAGAGAAAAAGGGAAACAAAACCGAGACTGAGACGACAAAAACACTGGAAATATCTTTCCTTTTTAGCCTAATGACTCCTACCGAAATGTCTCCTGCACATGTTGAATTTCCGTAAGGCCTACACTTTTGAGGACAGACGTTTTGGTAACTATACCACCCTGATATCCTTTTTATATGTTCTAATGTGCAGTTATTGTTGATAATTTTCACTTGTTACGGTATTCGCTTGGTTTAACCTTCCCCCTCATTAATCCAATTCCATATTGAAGTTGTTTTCGATATATCCAGAAATAAATGCTTGTTGCTAACTAGCTGTGTCTCTCCTTATCTCTGTTCACTTTATCTTTTTGCTTGTTTTTATCTCTTCCTCAATCTCTCTCTCTTGCTCTCTCGCGCTTCGCTCTCTCTCTCTCTCTCTCTCTCTCTCTCTCGCTCTCTCGCTCTCTCGTCCTTATTTCTCGGTCTCTCGCTCTTGTTCGTTCGCTCTCTCTCTCTCCCTTTTCATCGTTCTATCTCTTGCTGTCTCCATCTTTCCCTGTCCCTCTTTTTCTTTCGCTCTGTCTTTGTTTGTTTCTTTCTGTTTCTCTTTCCCTTTTCTCCCCTCTCCGTCTCTCTTGCTCTCTCGCTCTATTTATGATGTCTATTGTTGTGAAAGTCACTTTTCCACTTTGAAGTATTTCCAGACGTCGCATTTCGAGTGATAGCGGCCCTCAAATTGGCTGGATGGTATCGAATCCAGCCATTTTGACTGTCGCACCCGTCTACGCGCCAATTCGAAATTTGAAATCGGCCAGCGGCTTGCGCCGTCGCTGCCAATCGAATCGAAGGGACCAACAGAACCTAAAATGAAAAATTTATAAATTCTGTTGAAAACAACCAGTTTTTTTTAAAAATTCAATGTACCAAATCGTTGAAATCGTGGTTTTTCTCTAGCAATTAACTTGTTTTCTAAAGAAAAAAGCTAACGTGTGGGGATGTTCCTTGAAAATGCTGGCGAATAAGAGGAATCAAACTATGGGGGAATTCGTGGGTATTGGCGGCGCCAGCCCAAATACACCAGCTGTCATTTATCGCGCGCTGGGGCTATGCTGTGTCCAAGTGACCTCGTAGTGCAGTGCGATGCGGCGCGCACCACGGGTACCTCAGGTGTTCGAACCCAGCCGGTGCTTAGGCTTTTTTCTAATACATATACAAAAGGCACACAATGCGGTAGCCTTTTTAATTATTTTGTTTAAAGAATTTCTATCTTGCAGTATAACCTGAATACATTCACATTGAAATGAAACTTTAAAATTTTGACTTTAGAAAATCCAGCATATTGAGAACTTCTCCTTCTCTACTTCTCTGTCGCTCTCCTCCTCTCCCTCTCTCTTTCCCTCTGTCTTTGTCTGCCTCTTCCTTGTCTCCCGTCTCTCTCTCTCTCTCTCTCTCTCTCTCTCTCTCTCGCTCTCTCTCGCTCTCTGTATGATGTCTATTGTTGTAAAAGTCACGTATACACTTTGAAGTATTTTCAGACGTCTCACTTCCAGTGATAGCGGCACTCACAATTGCTGGATGGTATCGAATCCAGCCAATTTGAGTGTCGCACCCGTCTACGCGCCAATTCGACATTTGAAATCGGCCAGCGTCTTGCGTCGTCGCTGCCAATCGAATTGAAGGGACCAACAGAAACTGGAACGAAACAGTCTATATATTATGTTTAAAAATAAGGTTTCTAGTAATATTTAATAGAACAAATAAATCAAATGATTGAAGAAAAAGCTAATGTGTGCGGAAGTTCCTTGAAAATGTTAGATTTTTGAGTTTCCATTTTTTCAACTTGTCTGGCGAAAACATGAATCAAAATTTGGGTAAATTCGTGGGGGTACACGGCGCCAGCCCAAATTCACCAGCTGGCATTAATCACGTGCTGTGACGGCGATAGTTTCACGTGACTTCGTAGCGCAGTGCGGTGTGGCGCGCGCCAAATGTACCTTGGGTGTTCGTTCGCAGGGGGTGCTTGTACTTTTAAAAAAAAAATACTTATATGACAAAAATCACAAAATACTGTGCTTTGTTAACTCTGTGTTGCTTAATAATTTTCTATCTGGCGATATAACCGTGAAACATTTACATAAAAATAAAACCCTTAAATGTGCCTTTAAAGATTTTCAAGATTCCATCTTGAGAACTTTATATTTAAAAACAAAATGAATAAATTTATTTAATTTGCGAGACCGTTTTTGCCTATTGTTTTCAAAAGCGACTTCAAGAAACTATTCTTCAAAAAGAGGCAACGACGGTAATTTTGAATAAAAAAAAAACAAAAAGGTCAGATCTGTTTTTAAACTAATTTTTGAATTAAAATTATTTTTTTATATTAAACTTTTAAAATTAAAATTTTTTCCCAAAATTAATTGCCCTCAAAAGTAGCTTTATTGAGAAAAAGCACCTTCAGCTTTAATTTAAACCCTTCCTTTCAGTTTGAAAAGAACAGAAAAAGCCAGCATTTATTGGTGTACGGCGCTTTCCTTTTTTAAACTTATTTTAACAAAAGCAGCGAAGGTTTTGGTGTTTCAAACGTTTTTCCCATTCATATTTGCCAATTCAAAATGCAAAATTAATTTTATTAAATGTTTCAGATGAATTCCCTACCGACTGACGTCAACCTCGCTATTCTGAAGTACCTACCAGGAAAAGATGTATCCCGGTTCCGTCGAGTGAATCAGTCGTTTGGAGGATTTATTACACGCAATCAAAATTATCTCCAGAAACCAAAAATCAGCTTTATTATTGGAATTGTAAATCTTTTTTTCAACTTTAAATACTTCCCATTTCAGGATCGGAAATCTTCCAAATTCAAAATCATCCTCAACGGAGAAGAACTAATTTTGTCTCTTGAATCCTTTGGACGCTTGGATTCATTAATTTTTAATTCCAGCCGGAAAGTAAAAGACTTAATGATGGCTTTTTATTCATCAGGTCAGTCTTCATATCCAATCTTTGACAAAGAACTGTATAACTTCGTTGTTGAATATAAACTTCGTTTTTTGATAGATATAATTATCTGCTTTTCAGGTTCAAACTATTCAAAGGAGACATTCCTTAAGTGGCTAGTGTCAAAAGTGGAAATTGATTATATTGAAATTGTAAGTTCGGTTTTTCTCTTTTTCTATTTTCGTATTTAGGCACCAATTGGAGAATATAGAATTTTTTTTGAGTTGGTAGTGAATGCACTGGAAACGACGAATTGCCGATGCGAACAAATCAAAACGAATTATGGGCTGGAAATTGATCCATTAAGTTTTGACACGGAGAACATTCAAAATCTATTTGAAAAATTTTGCAAACATCAGGGAAAACTTGGAGGTTAGTGGCTACAAATAATAAAAATTTCTCTCTTTCTCTCTCTCTCTTTCTCTTGTAAATAATCGATATTTCAGTTCGAACCCAGCTATTCATATCCGACATTTACTGCAACATGAAAATTTCTCCTAAAACATCCACAGACCAACTTCTTAAGTACAGCTCATGTTTCTCAGATGTTTTATGTGAATTCAGCTATCAGAGTATGATTAGAGTGTTTTACTCTATTTTTGAGGTTAGTTTTTTCTTTGCTCTAAATTAATTGCTTTTTTTCAGTGGCATCGCTGTCTTGAAGATAAATCTGCCTTTTGCAAAAAGGAGAGCTTCCCAGTTAATGTATTAAAATTCCGAATTCGTTTCATCTATGACATCCCATTGACCAATACAGTGGAACTGAATTATTTGGAGGTTCTCACAATGGAATTGTTTGATTTCCCAAACTCCCTCAGCATAACGAAAGAGCAGTTTTTAAAGCTGATGGATTTCGAGTGTTTCAATCTACTTCCTCAAGATATCAGCTGCCAACGAAATCCAAGCGGGAAAGTTCTAAATTTTAAATTGACAAAGGAAGTGCAATCTGTTTTATTGACTGTTGAAATTATATAGTTTGTGTTTTTTTTCACTTTGTCCTTTTCTCTTCTCTTCGTAACCGAATGAATTTTGTAAACTTTTCTGTTTGGTATTTACTGTGTTAATTTTAAGGGCGGCCAAAAAGAAGACCGGCCGACCCTAGGGTTTTAGAAAATCGATTTTTAAATTCAAGTCGTTTTAAACGTAATACTGTTTAGCTGTTTTTAATGTATACAGCAGTTTTAAAATTTCAAAAAATATTGTGAAAAGGAGGATTCAAACTAACCTTTTTTTGTTTTTTATGGCTAAGTGGCTAAGAGGTCGGCCTTGCCATTAAAAACTACACCAGTTCGATCCCCCTTCGGCAAAATTTTTTTCTTTTTGATTGCTACATTAAGTATACCTGAGATGCTTGTTTTTCAACCAACAGACTTACTGAAACATTTTTCTAACTTTAGAAGCATTTTGTGTGGGGTCGCGGCCCCACACAAGATACACTTTTTTGAAATATTAGCATTGCCACTTAAAGATATGGAAACACAAGGAATGTAACTTTAAAGAAAATTAGAGCAGTGCACAAAAAATTCTTTTTAACATTGACATGAAAGCGTCTTTCACACCGAATCGATTCCAGCGATTTTTGGTGAAAAAAAGCCAAGTTGCTTTTATATTTTAAAAAAAACCTTTCGAAAGCAATCAAGCTTTTTTTGGGTAAAAAGTCGAGTTGCTATTATATTTTTCAAAAAATCTTTGGAAAGCAATATTGTTTGCTTTTTTCTCGATTTTTGTTTTTTATTGTTGGTTTTTCTTTTGTTCTGTGCGTTTTATCGTTTTTTTGTCGCTTATTTGTTTTGCTATTTATTTTTGAATTTTGAAAATTTGTATAAGAAATGTTTGCATAAACAAGTTTTTGTAGATGAATTCGCTGCCATCTGAAGTGAAAGTTGCCATTTTTAAGTTCCTACCAGGAATGGATCTCACCCGTTTCAAATGCGTGAATAAGTCCTTCGGAGATTTTATTTCTCAAAATCAGAGATATCTCCCTAAACCTAGCATTGGGGCTATAATTGGACTTGTAAGAATACAATTGCTATATTGTTACTTTTGTCAAATTTCAGGAAACGGAATACACAATCAAACTGATTGTGAAAGGAGAAGAGTTAGTTTTCCAAGTGGATTCTTTGTATTCAAGGAGGTCTAAGGCCACCGGCAGAGAAAGGAAATTATTAATCGCATATTTCTCAAAAGGTCAGTTTCTATTAAACAAAAACTTTTTTTTATATTTTTTCAAACGCTAAACTAAATTTGACCATGATTTGTTTAGTTTCAATATACTCAAAGAACACTTTTATGAAATGGTTGCTATCTAAAGTAGATTTTAATTACATCGAAATTGTAAGTTCAGCACATTTCTATGGTTTTCTTTTACTTTTTTCATACCTTCTAAAAAACTAGTACTTTTCAGATTCCAAAGAGCGAATTTAGAAGAGTATTTACCTTAATTGTTGACACAATGGTATCAACTATATGCCGCTGTTTTGAAATAAAAACTAAAAGTGGATTGGACTTCGACCTATATTGTTTAGACCCAGTAATGGAGAACTATTTCAAAACGGTTTGCGAAATTCAAAAAGGGCTTGGAGGTTGGTTGAACAAACCCTAATAGTTATTTAAGAATTTTCAGTTGATATTCAGTTGTATATAAACGATACCAATTACCCTTACGGGGCTTTAACACTTTGTATTTTATCATCGACGGACACATTGGTCAAGTACAGTCGTATCTTCTCCGACGTTCTTTGCGAGTTCCATTACAAAGTAATGTTCAGAGTGATTTATGGAATATGTGTGGTGAGCGAATTTTTTTAAAAGACCATGTTTTAAAAATCGAACGGGAACTTATGATTGAGACACGGTCATATTGTGTCATAATAATTACAAACAAACAAAAATTCTGTTTCAGAGATGGCATCGTGGATTCCCAGATTCACTGACTCCTCGGGGGTTGAACAGTTTCCCTCTTGACACCGAGGAAAAACTGGATCCCCTTGGAGAACTGAATTTCCGCATTCGTTTTTGCTTTTATCAGAGAATTATACTTTCTGAAGAAGCGAACTATTTGAAAACGCTTGTCGATTGTTTCTTTGACTTTAATCACACTGTCAACATAACCAAGGAACAGTTCCGGCGAATGCTGAAAATGGAAAATTTTCATAGGATTCCCGCAACAATCATCTGCAGGAGATCTCCAGACGGTAAAATTCTGAAATTTAATTTGGCTAAGGAAAGAGAAACTGTGTTGTTGACCGTTGAACTTGAATGATTTGTGAAATTGTGTTGTATCGTTCGTGTTGCTGAAGTGCTTGAATAAAGTGTAAAACGTCATTGTATCAAAGGGACAGTCATGAAGGTTTCACACGTTGTTTGAGTGTATAAAGCTCAAAATGTTGATCAAGAAATAAAATCATTGTTTGGGTTAAAAATGTCTCGTTAGTCAGAAATCAGATCTCAAAGTTGTGATTTTTGGCAAGTGCGGAAGACGACGGTCATCTTCACTTTCCACCGGAAACGACGAACTATGCGTCCTGCGTTTAAGCGATGCACATTTGCCAAGGTTCGTCGGCATGTTTGCCCCTTTCGGCACGGCTAGCTTCGTCGTCAGCAGGGTCACGGAACGCCACCGCTGACATCCGTAACGATTCGGCGGCCAGCGCGCAACCGTGCGGGCAGAGTCTGGAAATCACGTATAAAAATCACGAATAAGCTGACTGGCCCTTTTTAAACTTAAAAAGACTTAAAAGTCTGAATTTAAAAAGCCTTCAAAGCAAATCTTGCTTGCCACAGCGATAACCATAATAAACCAATTTGTTTCCTAAAGGTGAAAGAAATCTTAAGTTGTGAAAGAAGTAAATGTAACCGATTTTTTCCTGTCAAGTATTTAAATACGTTAAAACCAACCAATGTTTATGTTTTTCGCTAGTTTTTTTGGTGTTTTTATTTATTAGAAATTTTTTTTCAATCACTGCTTTTTTTCCAAAAAGGCTTTTGCAAAGCTTTTTTGAATTCAAAGGCCTTCGGTCGAATGGATTTTTTTCACAAAAAAAGCCAAAAGGCGTTCATACATATCTATTTTAAATAATCGATTTTAAAAAAATCGATGTGGTTCGAAAAAAGCAAAACAATTCAAATAAACGCATTTTTATTCAAAACAGCTTTTTTATTCAAAAATTTTCTGTCAAACGCCTTTTAGAGAAAGCTATCATGTTGATTTTGAATGTACTTAGTTTGTCTAACTAATGTTTTGCGTATTTTGTAAATTAACGTTTTCAAATTGTGAACAATTGCATGCAATAACAATAACATTTTAGATGAATTCCTTACCGACTGAAGTTAACCTTGCTTTTCTAAAGTACCTTCCTGGAACGGATCTAACCCGGTTTAAACAAGTCAACAAGTTCTTTGCAAATTTCATAGTTCGGCATCAAGATTATCTTTCAAAAATGAAAATAGCTTTCTTTATTGGAGATGTAATTTGTAATTTCTTTAAAACTTTAAACTTCAAAATTTCAGTTTGAATTCAAAATTAAAGTGGATAATATAAGATTCATTTTATATTTTGACCGTTTTTCCGGATTACAAACGTTTGGCAAACACAAGAAAGTAGAAGAATTAATGACGTCTTTTTACCACTCCTGTGGTTAGTTTACTTTTAGAAACTTTATAAAAAAAACTTTTAAAATTTGAAATTTTTTAATTCAAACGGTTTTAGGATACAAAAAGACTTTTTATGCCTCAAGTACATTTACCACTACTTCGAAGCATTTATTTTTTCGATGGTTACTGGATAAAGTTGATCTTGAACTTATTGAAATTGTGCGTTATTAATTTACTTTTTAATTGCAGAAACTGAATTCAGGTTCCAAAAGGTGAATACAGGAAACACTTCAAGTTAGTAGTTGAAGCAATGGAAAACACCAATTGCCGATGTGAAAAAATTCAGACGAAGTTTGGGTTCAGATTCGATTCATTTACTATAGAATCCAAAATGCAAAAACTTTTCAAACAATTTGGGGAACACCATAAAAATCTTGGAGGTTAGTGTTTTCTTTTAATTTTTTTTGTTTTTGAAAAGTTTTTTGTCTTTGAAAAACAATTATTTTTAGTGAATACTCAATTGTTTATTAATGACGATGATATATTTTTTGATCCAATTTTTGATTTACATTCTGCTGATAAAGTGATAAACTACGGATTCTTCTTCACCGACGTCCTTTGTGAAATGGGATACGAAAACATGATCAGAGTTTTCTATTTCATGTGTCTGGTAAGCAATATTACTAAATAAATTAATTTTTTAAAATAAATTTTAGAGATGGCATAGCGAGGATGCTGATCTTCCCGATTTACACAAACTGAATTTTCGGCTTTGTTTTGTTCATCATTTTATTGGAATAGGAGAGGCTTTAGATGTTCTTTCAAAACGTTTCTTTGAATTCAACCAGAGTGTAAACATAACCATAACTGACTTTAAAGAGCTGATGGAGTTTAAAACAATCCGACAACTTCCCAAAGACATTGTCTGCAAACGAAAGTCAGATGGGAAAATTATGCGGTTTAAACTGACCGCAGACGGAAACTCCGAATATTCTAATTGTATTTTAACTATTGATCTCAAGTAGAGTCTGCTTTTTGTGTTGTTGTAATGTATTTTTGTTGAAATAAACGAAGAAAACTTATTAGATGTTTATGACATCACCTTAAAATGTGTTTTAATTACATTTGATTAAAATTAATCTGTTTTGCTTACTACTAGCAGACTACTTTTGCCGGGTTCTTTCGGAAAAATCTTCTGGGGACCACATCAGAAAAATAAGAAAAGAACGGTTTGATGCTAATCATAGGCTTATCATGCTATATTCATAAACAAAAACGGAAATTTTATTGACTGTGTCATGTTGCTGTTATTGCAATTTGTTAAATATTTAAGACCATGGATCGGTAATATTGGAGCATATAGCAAAACCAGCGGACCACAGAGTTTCAGATTTTGCTGAAACTCCATCGAAAGGTTGCTTTGATCCCAAAAAACCCAGAAATTTACTTTAATTCGCTTATTCTACCCTTAAGGTCCTTAAAGAGACCTTAAGGCCTAAATTCCGTAACTCGGTTCAACCTTAACCAAAAATAGTTTTGAGGGTGGTAATCGATAGCTATTTTTACAGGCAGAAAAACGTTATACAATAGTTTTATGAAACCTTTATCAGAAACTCGTCTTTCCTTGCTTGAATATTGAAAATAATGCGAAAATCTGGTTTTTTCGACTAGATGTACTCATATTCACAGATCGTCTGCCGCCACTAACATATTCGTATTCTACGCGTAATTGCCGTTAAAATGATCCCCACTATTCCAAATTATCATTTCCTGAAAGTTGTCAAAATTTCACTTGAAAAAGCAACTAAGTGTTTTTTGACTCTTACCTTAGCATGGATTAAGGTCTAAAACTGAATATTTTCAAAATCCAACCGTACCCTCAGAAAGAGGATGTTAATATACCGTTGATGCTATATTTCTATCACAAAAGACTTTGTTTTGGATTTATTAATGCTACTTTTTCGATTTGTTCACTAATGAAAATGTATGAAAAAGCTTCGTTTACTTAGATGTTTGCAAAAAGTGCTCTATTTTCGTTCGTGAATGACTTCGAAATTTCAAGATGTAAATCCGCCTAATGTAAGGCGAATATAGGCGGAATAAAGGGAATTTCTGGGTTCTTTGTGACCAAATAAACCTATCTAAGGAGTTTCAGCAAAATCTAAAATTCCTTGTTCCGCGGGTTTTGTTATATGCTCCAATATCCATTGTCTTATATCTTCATGAAAGTGGCACCGTATTCAAAGCGTTCCGACCCAACCGTCTGACCTCTCCCGCATTGTAATTTATATTGCCAAACACAGCAAGGGAGTGTATATGTGACCTAACTATCTGTGCCATTTCGCGCCTCGGTGTCGACATTGATTGATCGGCCGCCATCCGCCGCAATCTCCATTGTTTATCCCCTTTCTTAGGCGTTAGCGCTGCTCTTTTAAGAATTATTTTTGTTTTACCGTAAAAACATAATTGGGACCAAATTGCGCGTAGCACGTAGCGCTGCGCGGTGGTTTGGTTCCTCCTTGTGCGGCGGCGGCAAAACTTCAAACGCGCCCAACTCCTTTCAAATTTATTGGTTTCAAATTCTGTTTGAAGCATCGTTTTCAGCATTAAAAACTCTACAAAATCTGCACTTCGGATGAGGGGATATCGATTTTTTGTCCAAAATTGCATACTGCGGGTAGCCAAAAATACGCCGATGTCTCCCGTGTGTCCGATACCGTTTTACTACGGGCGAACGGATATAGCTACATAGCTGAATTTGAAACACAATGTCAGAACCCTTTGCAGTTCGCGGCGCGTTGAGTTTCAGCCAAATCTGTCGAGTGGTTTTGGCACACTACTCCAAAATTAGTAGAAAATGATGCATTTTGGTCGGCCGCGGTTTCAAAAAAGCATTGATATAAACCAATTTCACCATGCTACACATTATAAATCTACAGAACCTTTTCCCAACGTTTTATATGTTCAATCCACCAAAATTAACGGAATGTGTGCGTTTACGCAGGCGGGGCCACACATAAGCGCGGCGGCCGACCTCTTCCCCACTGACCCTGTAGCGCAGAGGCAGCGTGTTCGGTTATCAGACTTACTGTCGGGAGATCGGTTCCTCTACATTTTGTTCTTTTGCTTTTTATAATTCCTCTCAGAAAATGTAGCACAGTTTACATACTTATCACCCATTTTTTGAAAACATTACGTTTAAAGTTTAAAACCCTTACATTGATATCCCTAGGAGCACGGCCTCCTTCAGCCACAGGAATGCAACTTCAAAATCGAAGCGAGAAAAACAGTAGAGCGGCCTTCGGCTGCAACAAAAACCAAGAGGCCTTCGGCCGCAGTTAGCAGAAGGCGGCCTACGGCCGCATTTGAAAGGAATCGGTCTACGGCCGTAACAGAAACCAAGCGGCCTATAGCCGCAAAAGTAACCAAGCGGCCTACATTTGAAGTTTTAGAAAGTTTTTTACAAGAGTTTAAGAAAGCCTGAGAGCAGATCTGTGAGCAGCCTTCGGCTGCAATTCAAAGCTGCCTATAATATATATGTCAGGAATATAGAATTCAAAGAATACTGATAAAAAGGGAACAATTGAAAGACTGCTGTACCGTGGGTGGTCCCGGTTCGATCAGCTGTTCGCCAGACGCACTTCCTTATAAGGAGGAACCGACGGATGTGGCACCTTAGTGTGAACCACGAACAGCTAACGGCATGTCAAGATTATGTTTCTTCGTGCATTCTTAGTTTTTCTTCTCACTTTATCTTTTTTATCTCTGTTTCTTCTATTTACTTCTCTCTCTCTCTCTTTTGTTATCTCTCTCTATCTCTCTCTCTCTCTCTCGCTCTCTATCTGTGTGTCTTTGGGTGTATATGTGTTTTTCTTTTCACTCTCAATCTCTCTTTCTTTCTGGTTCTTTCTTCTCTGTAAAATCTATACGTGTATATGTCTCTTTGTTACCCGTTTTGCCCTCTCTACCTTTTTTCAGTCAGTCGTATCCCACCCTTCTTCTCTGTTTCTCTCTTTGTCTAATCGTCTGGCCATCACTGAATCACGTTCTCCTTGTTCCTTTTTCCCTCTTTAACTCTCCCGTCGTATCTCCCTTTCTCTATTTCCCTGTCTTCATCTCTTTTTCTTTATCTCAACCTCTGTGACTCTGGCTCTTTCCGTTTCCCATCTCATCTCCCTCTCCCTATAGCTCACTCTCTTTTCCATTTTCTCTGACTCTTTTCTTTATTGGTTTCTTTCTCTCTCCGAAAAGCGTCTTTCCTACTGTTTTGTATTTGGCGGCCCGTGTCGGCACACCTTTATCACTCCGTGGGTGGTCCCTGTTCGTCAGACGCACTTCCTTATTATTGTGTGAAAAAGCGATTAGCGAAAGAATGGGTGGTTTGGTTCAGGGTTGGATAAAAAGAGAACAAAAGGATCCAACTCCAATATGATAACTCAACTTCAATTGAAATTCGTCAACATATATAAAATAATTCTCTCCTAAATTTATTACTTTTTAACCAGTATCTACTTTGTCAGAAGGAAACAGAAAACCAAACCACCGCAACCTTTTTCGAAAAAAAAAATCATAAATTAAGTATAACAATTCACGCATTTAACCATTAAAAGTTAATAGTATTAAAATTGCCACAATAACAGCAAAAAAAGTGTCTGTCTTAAGCTTACATCCCACAGATACAATCCACGCTTACAATTGAAACTTTTTTGTCCAATTTAATAAATGAGCTTAAAATTACTTTTAAAGTTTAAAGTAAAGCTGTTTCAATTTATGATATTGGTTCGTTTCAAAGCGGAACTTTTCCCCTTTCTAAAAACCGGTTTTTGTAGAATATGTCAAATTTATCATCTGAAAAATGAACGCTAATAAGTTTGGGAAAAATATTGAAGATTCTAATGATAGTTAACTTCCTGCCGCAAAGCGGGTATATTATTTGATAATATGTTTTTTAGATGGAGGATGTGAACAAATTGAAATTAAAACGATACATCTCTTCGAAAAGGCTGCGGTGGTTTGGTTTTCTGTTTGCTTCTGACAAAATATATACTGGTTAAAAAGTAATAAATTTAGGAGAGAATTATTTTATATATGTTGACGAATTTCAATTGAAGTTGAGTTATCATATTGGAGTTGGATCCTTTTGTTCTCTTTTTATCCAACCCTGAACCAAACCACCCATTCTTTCGCTAATCGCTTTTTCACACAATAATAATCAACCTTTGTTTTACCGTAAAAACACAATTGGGACCAAATCAACCTTTCTATAGAGTTTCAGAAAAATCTAAATTTTTGTTGTCCGCGGGGTTGTTGGCCCTTACAGAATGTGGGTCTTAATTTTTTATTAACTTTTATTTATAAATTCTTATCATAAAAAATTGTAGTTTCCCCCACAAAGAACAGTTAAAAGTAATACAACTTAGGACACTAAGAAATCAAGTAAATAGGTAAACAGCTGTTTTTTTCTTCTGAAAATTTATTTTTGAATAATTAATTACTTTAAAAGCACAGAGAAACACAATTTTAACAAATTTTGTGAAAAAAGCGCGTGCCTCCAAAAATACATGACGGCGAGGACGCAATCTTGTATTTTTTCTTTTTCTGAAAAGTGGGCAGGATTAGTTGGAGTAATTTTCGTCAGAAAGGCATCCTATTCTGATAATTGTTGCTTTTCTCTTGTAGTTTAAAAAAAATTAAATTTAAAAAATACGATTTTTCGCTTTTTTTCTATTTATTTCAACTCGTCATCCTCCTAATTGGTCATGTTTGCAAAAAGTGCTCAATTTTCGTTCGTGAATGACTTCGAAATTTCAAGATGTAAATCCGCCTAATTGTCACGAACCGTGATATTAAATGTTAATTTTATCATTACCTTGTAAATCACCTAAGAATTTATATCTTTTGCTTCCCAAATCCTCTCACTTTACCAAGTCTCATTATTATTCGTAAGTTCGTAAGGCGTCCAAAGGGGACTTTTTGTATACATTAATAATAATCAGACGAGATAGTACAAGACGCAGACCGTTATCTGAGAGAGCGCGCGCCAAGAAGATACGCAGACGCTCATTATGCGGAAAAAGCGCCTACAAAAGGGAGCCATCCAAGGGACAAGACAGCTTCGGAACAATCGTCTCCTCTCACCAGCCAGCCCCAGACAGCTTCGGAACAATCGTCTCCTCTCACCAGCCAGCCCCAGACCAGCCCCAGGAGAAGCCCAAGGACAAGCAGCCCACGGAGATCAGCCAGGATCTCTAGCCCCAAGGAGTCAAACCCCAACGTCTCCTTCCGTAGGACAAGAAGACCAGTACTACTTCCAGTGACACACGAACGGTACATATTTGTCGTCTCATAAACTCTTTGTACTAATTAGTGTTTGTCACAACTGTCAAGGATTCGTTCTTGTCACTAATGTAAGGCGAATATAGGCGGAATAAAGGGAATTTCTGGGATATTTGTGACCAAATAAACCTATCTAAGGAGTTTCAGCAAAATCTAAAATTCCGTGTTCCGCGGGAATTGTTATATGCTCCAATATCCATTGTCTTATATCTTCCTGAAAGTGGCACCGTATTCAAAGCGTTCCGACCCAACCGTCTGACCTCTCCCGCATTGTAATTTATATTGCCAAACAAAGCAAGGGAGTGTATATGTGGCTTAATTAGCTGTGCGCCTCGGTGTCGACATTGATTGATCGGCCGCCATCCGCCGCAATCTCCATTGTTTATCCCCTTTCTTAGGCGTTAGCGCTGCTCTTTTAAGGATTCTTTTTGTTTTTCCGTAAAAACATAATTGGGACCAAATCAACCTTTGTTTTACCGAAAAAACATAATTGGGACCAAATCAACCTTTCTATAGAGTTTCAGAAAAATCTAAAATTTTGTGGTCCGCGGGGTTGTTGGCCCTTACAGAATGTGGGTTTTAATTTTTTTATTAACTTTTATTTATAATTTCTTATCATAAAAAAATGTAGTTTCCCCCACAAAGAACAGTTAAAATTAATACAACTTAGGACACTAAGAAATCAAGTAAATAGGTGAACAGCTGTTTTTCTTCTTCTGAAACGATATGTTTGAATAGTTGAATACTTTAAAAGCACCAAGAAACGCAATTTTAAAAAATTTTGTGAAAAAAGCGCGTGCCTCCAAAAATACATGGGGGCGAGAACGCAATCTCGTATTTTTTCTTCTTCTAAAAAATTATGCCTGACTAGTTGGAGTACTTTTCGTCAGAAAGGCATGCTTTCCTCAAAAATAATGCTTTTCTCTTGTAGTTTTGAAATCCCTTTAAAAAGTAAATTTTAAAAAAAAGAATCCGTAAATTTAAAAAAAAAGAATCCGTAGTTCCTCCTAATTGGGCAATCTTGTATAATTGTTAAGGATCACTTACCTAACTAACAAGGTAGTTAGGAATTTACGGCAAGTGACCAAATAAAGATTATACTCTTGTTTTGACTGCCTTCGTAAAACAAATTTAACGTTTTGAGCGAAATAAGAGAATTATATTTTAAATATTCATGTGGTTTCTGCTTGATTTCTGTTTTCTCCCATTTTGAATTGCTTTTTTTGATTCTCGCTTTTATCTAGTCGTATCGATTGAAGGCTAACTAAAATCGGTGAAACTGTATAAAAGCCACAGCTGGCTTTTTGACAACCAACACGCTTTTAACAGGCTTTTAACTTTTAACCAACATTTTCCTTAAATTTATTTTTTAAAATATAATCTGAATTTAATATTAAAATGTGCATTGTTTTTGTTCATAATTTTTTGTTCTATCAAACACATTGCTTTAATTTTTTTCATTTATAGATGAACACTTTGCCACCGGAAGTAACTCTCAAAATTCTACAATTCCTTCCAGGAAAAGATCTAGCGCGGGTTAAACATCTCAACACATCCTTTCATAGGATAATACACAAGAATCCTAGGATTCTTCAAAAACCAAAAGCAACGTTGACCATTGAAGCTTTTGATGTCGTAAGTGTCTTTTGTCTCGAAAATGGATCATTTTTTTCTTCAGGAACGTGACTCATTCCACTTCAGAGTTTTGACAGAAAAAACCAATGATTATTCTCATTACTATGAGAGAATAGAAGAATCCAAACCATCGCTCGCATTACGGAAGAGGAGTTTTCTGCAGGCGTTTCCAAAAGGGCCAAAGGGTACGAAATCATTAACTCAGTCATTCTAACTCTAACGTCACTCACTCTCTCACTCACTTAATTACTTATTCAGTTCCCAAAACGCAAACTTTTTTTCTTTTAGTACCGCTTTCGCCTTCCCGAAAACACATATATTTCACAAAGTTGTTCACAAAGTTTGAGCTAAAATGCCTAGTTTTCGTAAGTTGTCCCAGTTCCTTGGTTTTAGTTCCATTTTTTTACAGAAGTCACTTTCACGTTGGGAGGGAATTATTCCTATAATTGTGGAAGTCATGTCTATCGTACCTTTTCGCTGTCCCATGATTGTTTTCCACAATTCCGACATGGTTGGTTGCCTTCAGAGTGAATTCGAATCCTTCTGGAGTTTTGCAAGAAAGTTTCACAGTTACCAAAAATACCTAGGAGGTAAAACAAGCTAAAGTGTTTAACTTATAGCTTTAATTTCAGGTGAATCACATTTCGTCTTAAGAACTGGGTTTGAACAACGATACAACTGCCAGGATATTTATTCTGAACGTTTTATGTCCATTCTGAATGCTTCTGGAAAAATCATATCAAGTGTGTTAGGTGAATGCCAGAATACTTACTTTTTTCCCGCACTAAACAAAATTTGCTCGGTTTGTTGACTTTGTTGCATCTTCTTAAAAAATCTTTTCAGCTTTGGATTTCAAACACGTTGTCGAAAAATTTAAATATTTGTTTCAAGTACAACGTTAAAACAAGCTATTGGTTTCACCGGGAATCCCGAAAACATGCTCAAGAATTTCTTGCCCTTGGTCAATCCCTAGAAAATATTAACGAAGAGACTTTTCTAACGCTGATGGATTTTGACCGATTCGAGGAGCTTCCAAAAGAAATTGTTTGCCGAAAACATTCAGATAATGAGATTTTGAGAATGGAATTACTTAAATCACATGCTTATAAACTTGTAACACTTTCTTTAAAAATTGAACATGATTGATTTATGTATATTTGTTGTTTGTTTTTAAAATCTAAACACTTTCTTTAAAAATTGAACATGATTGATTTATGTGTATTTGTTGTTTATTTTTAAAATCTAATTTGTTCTCATTCAATAAAAATATTCATTTTTGAAAGCGTCTGAATTATTGAGGAAACTCCGCAACACAAACGACTATAAAAATAAAATAAGTTTGAGGAACATTATTTTTTTTTAAAAGTCGAAGGTAGCTTTTGCGAAATTTTATTTTCCAGAAGTTTTATAAATTTCTTCTGTGACTAGTCAAAATTATATCTTTTCTTTGAGTTTGCACATTTTAAACATTTGAGTTGTAGCGAAAATGTCTTGAGATAAATACGCAATTACGTTCACTTTGTTATGAGGATAATGTCGGATTGTGACCATGTATGTATGTATGTATGTGTGTTGTGTCTGTGTGTGTTTACATGTATTGGTGTATCCGTGTGTGTGTGTGTGTGTGTGTGTGTGTGTGCGCATGTGTGTATGTGTGGGTTTGTGCGAGAGTGCGTGTGTCTCTCTAAATGTGTTCTGCGACAGCACTAAATTCAGTTTAACAAAGGGGTTGTACAACTGTAGTTCCTTCTACTGCGTATGCCTTTAAACTTTTATTCTTTTCAGGTGGAACCTTTCCTTTATTAAACAGAACTCGGATCTAAGTAAGTTGCTACCGAAAATGATTTTTCACTGATATCATTTTTTTCAAGTAATTTGTTCCAAAATCTATAAAGAGATATTTTTTAAACGGATTCGTCGTATATATATGTATACATGTGTGTGTAAGCGTGTGTACGAGTGTGTGTGTGTGTGTGTCTGTGTATGAGTGTGTGCGTGTTCGTGTGTCTAAATGCATGTCTAAGTGTGTGCGTGACTGAGTGCGTGTCTGCGTGTGAGTGTGGGTATATATGTGTGTATGAGTGAGTGCATGTGTGTATGTGTGTTTCTGTATGAGTGTATGTTTGTCGCTTCTCCGACTGCCCAATTGTACTTCCTCACAATTGCAATTTCAGTTATACTGCGTATAATACCGCGCCTGAATCATCCGTTCACTTTGTCCACCGCCAGTCTCAGACGACGCTGTCTTTTCCTTTTTCTTTTTTTACTGTGAACTTTAAAAAATTGTTTTTCAGCGTCATATAAGCGCTCTAATCATACACTACTTCTAAAAGAACAATGTCTTAGAGGATTTTAAGAAACAGGTACTCTAATTGTTTGTTTGTTTTTATAATGTTTAAAAAAACTTTCCTTCATGAAACATAACTGGGGTCTAAGTAAATTGAGACTGAAAAGTGTTTCTCACTGAGGCATGTTGTAATCAACCCAGAAATGACAAAAGGACGGTAGAATAGCGCGTGTGAAATGAAACTGGGACATAACAAAAGTCTTTATTTTTCCAAGAGAATGTTTTTGATCTAGTGACCCAAAGCTGTGAATTGACAGTTACATCAGACGAAAATGCATTTATTTCATAAACAGTGGCATAAAAGGCCAAGAAACAAAAACAAAATCCACAACTGGAAATTAGGGCAAACTTTGGGGTTAATTTGACTTTTGCGAAAGCACTTAATAGAAACTATTTAATCATTCGTATTTTTCAATTTTTTAGCTGCAGTATATACATATTTACACAGAATGAACAAAGTATTTTGTCTGATTGTGGTCTTTCTAATCGCAACCACCTTAGAGTGCTTCCCTTGGAAAAGCGAAAATTTCACAATCTCTCAAGAAAGGTAATCTTTGAAATTCAGAAAAAAAATTATTTTCCGCTGACGAAACACGCTTTATGCCAGCCACCCCACACACCGAGACGAAGAAAGGAAGAGTTCGCATAGGTATTGCTTTTCATTTTCTTTATTTCAATGAATTTTCAGTTGATTGCAATCCTTTCTAACGAGGATGCCTGATCAATCACCGCCGCAGATGAAAGCTAACAAGTACCCGCCATTAAGTACTTCTGATGATATGATTGAATAAATGCTTTTTTTAAATAAACGATCCTTAATTAAACAAATGCCAAGTTGGCAAATTTGCATTTCCCTTGTTTTGATCGACTGTATTAGACAAAATATACCTTTGGGACAAAAGACCGGTTTCGTCTCTTTCGCTGTTGTGCACAATGGAGAGTAACATTAATAACATCACGTTTTCGAAGTGCCAACTCTGCGTGAAAATGAAACGACGGAAGATATATTGCGATACGAACGTTACATTTGGTCAGGTAAACTACTTTCAAAAATCTAGGTCTTGACCTTTGTACCCTAATTAATCGCACGAAAAAAGAATCACCCGTTCACTTTGTCAACCGCCAGTGTCTGACGTAGCTGTGTCTCTTTTTTCCCATTTACATTAACGTTATCCAATTATCCAATTATGTATACATCTTATAAAACATACTGTGTCCACAGAAAAGAAGATCAACATCAACATCGTCAAAAAGGCGGCAAACTGGTGTGGCTTTGAAATGATAATAAAAAAAGAAAAAAAACCACTTTCACTTTTCGCACTTAGACAATGTTTATAAATTCGTAGACAGAAGCATTGACTAGAAGTTGTTTTGACTAGACACGATATTGCAAACATTCAAAAGCAGCATAAACGCAAAAAGGGAAGGAAGCACTAATGCTATCTTCAGACACACCTTAGACTTTGTTTTTGCGATTTACCCAAATATCTTTACATCGCAAGCCCACTTACAAAAAACTCTATTGAAGAAAGAAAAGCAAGCATTACATTCACAAGACTGGCAATAGATAACGAAGTTCCCTTTAAAAGAACCCCTTTTTGCTTTAAATTATAAGAAAATGTTTTTTTTTAAATTTACAAAATAGTAATTTAACTTTCATTGGGTTTCATTACATTTTACAAAAACGAAAAATTGCAAAAATTGCAGAATGAAAATGTTTTTGTGCCTCATTATAATCATCATGATCACAACCACCTGGGCAGTTCCCATGACTGTTGCGCCATCTCCCAAGAATGGTAAGTTTCCTGCTCTACAAAAACATTTAGTTTTCAGTCCACAAAGCCAACATCAAGTCAGCCAACGTAGATCAGCCCCAGCAGAGGAGTCAAAACACTCGCCCAAGTAGGGCTTCTATTTCCATTGTGGCAAAGAATGTTTAGTCATCTGTAACCCATTTCGCAGTGGCTGCCTCCATAAGACCCGTGCCGGATGAGTACTAACGACTTCGGAAGATATGATGAAATAAATGTCGAAATAAACTAATTTGAACTTTCCATTTCAGGGTCGATTGTCTTAGAAAAACCATTCTTTAAACATTAGCATGTTTTTTTTTCTTTTCTTCCACCATTTTTCTTTAATTTGTTTCCACGTCATATAAACCCTTTACTCCTATACAAATTTCTAAAAAAAAAGTTTCATTTACTTAGATAATTTTATGAAACAGGCACTACAATTTTTGAGGTGACTTGCGCCTTATAGTTATTTATGTGCAGAATGAGCAAACTTTTCTATGTGATTGTGAGCTTCCTAATCATTCGACTGCTTCGACTGCTCCCTTGACAAAGGCAAAAATTCCGGAAACCTCCAAGATTGGTAAGCTTACAGGTTTAACAAACTTATATAAAAAATTATTTCTCGACCAAACCAACTTGAAGCCCGCGAACGCATATTCCGAGATAAAGGAGGGAAGAGATTGCAAAAGTATGGTTTCATTTTTATTGTTAGAAGGAATGTTCAGTCCTTTGTGATCCTTTTGACATTGGATGCATCTACAAAAAACGGCGCCTATGTGGCATTTCCCGCCAAAAAAAGTTAACCAATGCCGTCTTAACGTGAGGTGGGAACTCTATGGGTCGATGTTTTCAAAGTTCTAAGGCATCGGTTTTGTAGAAAATGTATGCTTGATATTATGGTTGTAGTGAAAATGCTCGCATGTTGGTCTCTGTGCACTTAAATCTTAAAAACCTCAAAAAATCATGTTTTTTGAACTTTGAAAAAGTTTAGCTTACTCCAACATGCATATTTTCAAACGATTTCAGAGAAAATTGTCCATGCATTGAGAAAAACCGAGTTATGCATAGATCTCTACATTTGAACGAATATGAGGTGACTTACAGTAACCCATGGCGACCTACCGTAACCCTGGTCAACAAATCGATATTGACCTAAAACTTTCAGAAATGTGTTTTTAGGTACATGTTAAATACATGTTTTTTACAAAGTTTGAGCAAAATCCATGACTTTCGATTTTTCCCATGTCGCAGGTGTGCGCATCTCTTACACAATGTTTGTCTTAACACAAACAAAATCTCGTTTCGAAAGTGTCACCTCAAACATTTTAAAAAGTTTGTGTGTGTGTGTGTGTATGTGTGAGGGTTGCTTCTGCAACAGCAACAAATGTAATTTGAAAAAAACGGATGTACAATTGCACCACCTCCCAATTGCAATTTCATTTATACTGCGAAAAATACCGCGCCTGAATCACCCGTTCACTTTGTCTACCGCCATTCTCAGACGACGCTGTATCTTTTCCTTTCCCTTTTTGCGCCTCAAACATTTTATTTATTTTCAGTGTCATATAAACACTTTAATTAAACGTTATTTTATTAAACAGCAAGTTTATAACTATATTTTAATGGAACAGGTACAGTTGTTTGCTTGCTTGGTTTAACTTTCAATCTTTCTAGTTTTAACCTTTCCTTCATTAAACAGAAGTCTGTTTGAGGTAAGTTAAATTTTAATAAACATGTTTTAACAGGTTGTTAACTGTTTTACAAAAAAGTACGGTTAACTGGTGTGTCCTATTGCGAAATAGACATTTAGACATTGTTTTGACTAGACATGAAATTGCAAAACTACGGGCGAACATCTGAATTTGTTTTTGCGTTTGACCGAAATGTTTATGCAGTGAAAGCCCAAAAAACTAATTTTAAAGAAAGAAAAACAAACATTACATTCAAAAGACAGGCAATATATAAAAAAATCCCATTATAATAAGTTTCTCTTTTTTTTCTCTTCTCAGAAATGGATTGATGATTGACAGAAGCTCAAAGACAAAACCAACCAGTAAAACATTTATTCGATCGGGTTGAATGAACAGAGGAGCCCAACTAACATTCCAAGCCCAATCGCCTAGCTTACGCGCTATGGTGCATGCAGTTCAAGGGATGTGAAGGAAACAACAGATAATTTAACGAGCTCCCTCCCATTTTTACATCCAATCGATTCATTTTTTTTAAATTCTTTTAAATTCATTTTTTGCGTTTCTGATTTCCGTTTGTTGTTTTTCACGTGTATGAATCACATAAGACGGATGAAGACAGATAAATTGCAACCGCCGCACCAAAACCGCCTAGGCGACAATTTTAAGAAGTACCGGCTAATGAATGATCACACACACACTTTTATGGCAGATCCGGTATTAATGTGTGTATGTGTGTGTGTGCGTATGTGTGTGAGTGTGTGTCTGTGTATGTGTGTGCGTGCGTGCGTGTAGTTTGCTTCCTTCGTGAGTTTGAAATGGGAAAGATATTTGTTTCAGACAGCAAACGGACCGTGGAGGTCATTTGCCACCGAGACTTGGAAAGGTTAAATGCAAATGCCCTGTGATCCGATTGACTCATGGAACTAGTGAGACAATTTATCACGACAAACCTAAACTGCGGAAGTTTTTAAAGCACATCTGCCACAATCAAGTGAATTTCGGAGGTAGAAATCGTTCCAATTTTTGAAAGTTTTAATTGTATTCCAGTACAAACACAATTTTTCATAGATTTTGACACGGATTGTTCATTTAATACAATTCAATTCTATAATACTTTTTCCAATGTTTTGGTGGTGTGCACAAACAAGCAGTTATTGCTCATACTGGCTCGTATGTGCCAAGTAAGATTTCAGTTTTCCTTTTGCTTCAATTCAATTTTAGAGTGTGAACCCTCCTGATGGCTTGTGTATCTGTACACACTACGAGAATAAATACACATATTTTGATATTGAAGTGGATAACTATTTTAGCGACCACCGCACATATTTGGACATCTCATATGGCCGCCTGCTCGAGCTAGCGGAGTATGAAAGCTTGAGCAGCTCCCGATAGAACTTGTTTGCTGTAGGGCTGACGAAGATGTTTCTGATATCTTCACATTCAGTTTTGTTAAGAGTGATAAAGAAAAAATTGTCATGGTTACTGTGAATTGTGAGAAATGCATAATCAGTAATGTTCTTTATCATTTTATAAAC
Source organism: Oscheius sp. G VE-2021 (assembly GCA_022343465.1). Lineage (NCBI taxonomy): Eukaryota > Metazoa > Nematoda > Chromadorea > Rhabditida > Rhabditidae > Oscheius > Oscheius sp. G VE-2021. The sequence continues at coordinate 759,397 of JAJQXH010000028.1, forward strand.
ATTCTTTCTGATATAGTTCTCCGCAAACGAAAAGCCCTGACCAGGTCCCAAAGTGTCTGCGCCATATATGCGAGAGAGTAAGCGGAGGGAACCCGTAAACGATCGGCAATGCCGCTGAATGGGGTTATAAAAGCGACCTCAAAACACCCCTTCTTGCCTAGTGAAAATTGTGGCGGGCGGGTGCCCAACCAAGTTAAGTAAAATCGGGGGTGAGGTCCAGAAATTCTGGTCTCCTGAGGGTTCCCTGGCTACCCGTGCGGTGACGTCCCCTTTTGTAATTTTTTGAATTTTTCAAAAATTCATTTTGAAACGGTGTTTAATCCATTTCATCCATTTCGCACCCCAAAATGTCACTCACACACACACACACACGCACACACACACACACACACACACACACACACTTTTTTTCTATAGCTGACTGATGAGGCATTCAACCCCAACAATAAGTGTTTTCATCTACGTGTAAGCACTACTTACTTTTTGTGTTTTGCTTGCTTTGTGCCGACGGTCTTTCCACGGTTTCTAAATTACCTATACAGCACTCCGTGTGTTCGTCTTTCCATCGGACAGTTACCTATACCCATAGATTGAGTTGTATCTCAGCCGCACACCATATTCACACTTTGGCGCCAAGTCTAAGCGTTTGCTTTTTTTGTTTCAGATTTCTGCATTATGTGTCCTGTGAACGTAGAAAAGTAGTTATAACCCTCATCCCAGAAGCCCTTTCTTTGTAAACTTTTCTAAGATGAAAGTGGTCGGTGGTTTGTTTCACCTATTTGCACATGTACACACTCCCACACGGATACACACACGCACACACACGCAGCCGATTGCTCAATAACAAGCACCTATGGCACCTAGGTTGCCCCTGCGTCCATGTCAGCTCCCCCAAAATGGCAGCCACGTGCCGTTGTCTCAGCTCAAAATGACCAGCTGTCCACGCGACTTGGTACCGTCCAATACGTAATCGATTGAGCTGTATGGCAGCCGCGATCATCGCCGCCATATGCACAGTTGGGCGCCCACTGTAAAGGTTCTTTTAATATCTACTTCTTTTACATTTGTTGACCTATTATTACTATAAATGTAGAAAAATAGTTATATTCCTTTATACAGAAGCGCTTCCTCGTTCCCTCAGTAAAATCTCCCAAAATGAAACTGACTAGCAGTTTTTTTGCAGACTAAAACTATATTTCTATTTATACCGTTTGCTGCTCGCAAGTTAACCTAAAATTACGGGTTATTTATTTTTCTCTTCTCTTCTGTTGTTCATTGGGAAGTTCATAATGATAAAATGTTTTGTCTAAATTTAGAAGATTGTCTAACAGTTCTAAAAACCTTATTTAGTTAAACCAATACAGTAAACAAAAAGCTAAGTAAAAGCGACCAAAGATCGATTGATTCTATTTTTTCCTTCCGATGAGCCTAATGCAGTGTATTCTTATTCAACCATTTTCCACATGTTTTCTTTATTTTTTAATTTTTATTGAAGTTCTTTTATTTTTGTTTTTCAGATGAACAATTTGCCTGTTGAGAGTCGCCTAGCTATTCTAAAATTTCTTCCCGGAAATGATGTCGTCCGCTTTCAACGACTCAACAAATTCCATTGCAAACTGATAAAAGAGAACACGAAAGTTCTCCATAAACCTAAAATAGGTTTGTGCATTGGAAACGAGGCCATACAGCCGGGAAGAGAAGATTATGAAGACGTCGACGAACTTCTGGATAATGAAATCATCGTTACAACGGCTACTGAGCCTCATCTTCGTCTGAAGATTATTTCCTTTGTAAGGTCACTTTTATATATTTTTTTAATGAATAATTTACAGGTCCAAAATGAGAAACTTCAAGTCTTTACTGAAAACCGAAAAGTGAAAAATTCGTTTAAAAATTGGCTAGAGGATGTTGGTGAGTATTGACAGCACTTACAGGAACGCACGCAATTCAAAATATAACTGCAAAAATATATTTGAATGCGCAAAATTTCGAGCTGAACGTGTAATATAGAAATCTTTTTTGCAAAATGAAAAAAAACTTTTCTCCTGGTTCTTCTCTCTCTCTTCTCCTTTAATTTCGCGGCCTTTTTAGGTTACTGATTGCAAAAACTTAAAATATTCATAGAAAAATGAAGCTTGAAAGTTGATGTTTGTCGGCAAAACACTGGAATTGTAAAATTTACGTCTTTAAACAGTTTTTCAGCTTCGGATTTTCAAGGTGTGGGCCTGATGGATCGACTCCTTGAAGAGTTGATGAAAAAGTGTGACCTAAAGTTTCTTTCCTTTGTAAGTTCAATTATTTTGCCTTTTTCAATAAAAAAAATTGCAGAGTGAAACTGGGCCATGGAGATCATTTCTAACCGCTTTTAAAAAAGTGCAATGCAAGTTTCATCAGATTCGCTTGACGGAGAAGAACAGCTATTTTGTCTGTGACCATATTCGTGAATTATTTCTATTTCTAGAGGCATTTTGCGACGATCAAAGGAAATTGCAAGGTAAATGGCTTAATTGTTTTTTTTATAAATATTCATCTTTAGTGGAAACAGAAGTTCGTATAAAGTTTGATTATGAATGTGGAGTCATGATATTCCTGAATTACCAGTCGTTTCCCAATTTTGAAGTCGAATGCAGTCATTCGGAATTATTGCTTATACTGGATAGGATCACAAGGGTACATTTGTTCCCTGATTGTCATTTTAAAATGAAAAAACTCGGAATTTCGATTTTTTACGCGCCGCGGCTCGCCGAACGGGTAGCTTTGCGGAAACTCAGTTTTCAAATATAAAGAAAACCTGATAAGTACAATTCTCTTCAACCGACGGTTCAAGTTTTGACTTAAAAAATTTGTTTCTCGATATTAAATTTCCAATCGAAAAAAAATTACAACTTTAATGGATTTGACAGCGTAGAACCAAAATACAAACTTTACATGTTGGCGCACGAAACTCAAAGATGGATGATATATAATTTTGTCAGAAATATCTTTTTTTCTTGGGAGATCTAGCCTTAATGTTAAATGGTCTTACCTATTAGGTTACAGCTACACAACATTGAAAACTTCACTTTCCTTTTTCACAAAAATTCTAAATAAAAAATCTGTTTTTTTTTTCTTTTTAAAAAAAAGTTCTTTGTCTTAAACCCAATTAATTGAGCTCAGTGTTTCTGCTTTTATATACAACTTCTTTCAGCTTGGATTCTTTCTGAATATAACCCCTACTTACCACGTCCGTGTGAACAACCAGGATCAATGTCCTCTGAATCGAAAAAACCATAGAGAAGCCAAGAAATATTTCACTGATAACCTAACATTTCTGAGCATGGATCTGTCGACTTTTTTCTTGCTTGGAAATTATGAAAATTTTGACAAGCTGCCTGAGGAAGTGACGTGCCGTGTTGTGGACTACGAGGAACTCGTCAGATTCAAGTTTACCAAGCAGGGGCGAACTGCTATCATCACTCTGAACTTCGAGTGATGTATTATCATTATTGTCTGTTTTGTTAATGTCACATCTGTCTTGTATTGTGTGTAAGTGCGCTCCAGCACTAATTTCTAGCTCTAATGAGAATCCAGTTCTATATCACCAATTCCTGGATGCTTGTGTTTTTTAGTTGCTTATCCACATAATCTCTGAATAAATTGTTGTAATTAAAATTCTATTTTCTAGTCAAACAACTTCTCTATGAATGGTTTGTAAGCTAAACGGGGACAGATTAGAACGTTAGTTTTTAACAGAAGGACCTTTAGTTCATTTCTGAAGATGTGGATGTTGTGAAAAACAAAAAGTAATCTGAAAAAGAAACTACAAACCCTTCAAAAAATTGAAGTCAGTCAAGGTTGGATAAATTTCTGAAATGGTTATTGCAAAATTTGACATGGAGTATGTTTCACCTTCGTGAATTGATTATTTGTTTGCACAAAGAAATTTTTCCCATTATCAAAACATGGAAATGATTATCAAAAGACATTGAATAGGTGAAATACAAGTACCATGAGATTTGACAGACTTACAGGGGGGAGTAGTTTAATTTGTCACTTTGAACCTGAATTATGACAGTTTTTAAAGACGTTTTGCCATTATCAACGGGATGTGTGTGTGAATCATCTGTTATGTCAGTTATTGTTAAGCTGTCATCGATTTGTACAGCTTTTGTTAATTAGAAAAATTGTTTTTATATGATTATTATGTGTGCTTGGATTACCGAATAATTGCAATTTCCTTTCTTTATTTTTAATGTTTTCATAATAAATTTCTATGCTTTGTGTGTGTCTCTATGTTTATGTGTACGTGTGCATGTTTGTCTGTGTACCTGCGTGTTTGTGTCTGTATGTGTCAAAGTGTCAGGCAATGCAACAAAGTAAGGGTGAAACTAGCAAATTAAAATTCAAAAAAGCGGTTTTTGTTTTTTCAGGTTGTAAAGCTTAAATTATAAAATTTGAAACAGTTTGCTTAAATTATAAAAAATTTGAAGTATTTCAATATGAAACATCGTTCGCACTGTTGTTTTAATAGTTTTATTAGGGAAAAGCTAATCTGGGGGGAATTTCTGTAATCGCTTTCCTTGTGCAGACAAAGCAGTACTAGGAAAAGCGGAACCCATGAAGGTCTCGTACGTTTTTCCGCTTTCTTGGACAAATGTTTGGCTTTTTTTTGCTTTTTCACGCGAAGCACAGTTTTTTTGCACATTACCATTTTCAAATGTTCAACGTGCTATTCATTTTTAATTTTTTCAGATGGAGTCCCTCCCATTGGAAATCCGCCTTGAAATTCTGAAATATCTTCCTGGATTGGATGTCGCTTTCTTTCAACGGCTGAACAAGTTTTATGGAGAAATTATTATAAAGAACTCGAAATTTCTTCCGAAACCCAAAATTGAATTGTTTCTTGAGTCAGATAGAAATCATGCGCGAATTACTGTTGTCACACGTAAAACTAATGTTCCTAAAGAAAATACTCAATCTACCAATATGTTTAGCATGAGAGGTTGGTTTCAAGATTTTCGTAAGTGTTTTTAACGCTGATTGAAGGCATATTTGAAATTGTTTTAGAGAATCCGGACGATAGCTTCAAAGTGTTCTTTGAAAATCTGTTAGGTAATTTTAACCTTGAATTCCTATCCTTTGTAAGATTTTTTTCGCTTTTAAGCTATAATTTTTTTAACAGAAATCAGCTGGACTAGATTATGAAGAAGTGTCTAAATGTTATTTCCAACAAACGTTGGATGTAATAATAAAAGAAAAATACCCATGCCCCGAGATCAGACTGACTGCATTTGAAAGCCGTACTATTTTGAATAGAATTCCCAAACTGTGGCAGTCTCTGAATAAATTTTGTGACTTGCAAAGGAGTATAGGAGGTAAAGTCATTAATTTAAGCCTTAAAAATTTACTGTTCAATTTAGTTAAACCTTCAATTCGAATAAACGCTGGATGGCCCAATTTCTCGTCGTTTTCAGTCGATACATTTCAGAAATACGACAGTACATTTTCGAAAACGGTGGTAGAATGTAAGAATACTGAACTGATGCTATTACTATGTTACATTTGCAAGGTTAGTTCAGTTCCGTTTTAGTGTAAAGTACATGTTTCAGTTCGGAAAAACAGCTTGGTCTGACAAATTTAGCTTCCGCATAAATTACAAAAAACTAAACCGTTTCTATCAATATCGAGAACCCGAACACTATTTTTATGATTGCAGAACGTCTCTGAACATGTCAACAGACGAATTTCTCGAGATGGCGAAATACGATAGCTTGAAGATGTTTCCGAAAGAAATCGTGTGTCGAAGGAATGACCTAGGGGACATCAACACCTTCAGGTTCAATTTTACTAAGGAGGGTGAAGCTGTCATACTTACTGTGAAGTGTGAATGATAATTTGACAATTCTGGTATTGTGAATAAACATAATTAACAATGTAAACTTTGTTGTGAAACGAAACGCCAAAATGTGTGCGTGTGTGGGTGTGTGCATGTGTGCGTGTGATGTGTATGTGTGGGTTGTGATTGTGTGTGTGCGTGTGAGTGGCTGTGTGTGTCCTTGTGAATCATCTGTTTCTATGTTACCGTGTCAACGATTTTGTTGACACGGTGACTTAAAAATATAGCAATCAATAATTCAAAATAAAAGCAAAAACCAAGCCGGATTTATAACCCAACATCTATTTATACCGCTTTTTTTGTTCAGCCCTATTACATTTTTTATTGTTATTTGTGTGGATTACCATACCCTTGTATTTCCATTTTGTTGATGATAATATAATTTTAATATTTCGAACGAAAATTTTCTAGATGGACTCTCTCTCAGTGGATAGTTGCCTTGAAATTCTGAAATATCTTCAAGGAAACGAAATTGCTCGTTTTCAACAGCTCAATAAATTTTTTGGAGAAACTATCAAAACAAATGCAAAACTACTTCCAAAACCGACAATTGGTCTTTTTGTTGGGACAGGGACAGAATTTCAATTTTCACTTGAAACGGCGAAAAGCGAACTTCCTATTGATTATCTCCTCCATCGTACCCAAAAGCGAGGAGTAAGAGTTGCCGTTCGGCAATTGTTTAAGGAATATAGTAAGTTCTTAAACTACAACCTTAAAACAACGTCAATGTAATTGTCGAAGACTTACAAAACTTATTACCTTTAATTTGGCTCAAAATTGAATTCTGAGGTACACATAAAGTCCAAAACAAAAAAACTCAACTTCTTTTTTCGTTATCGATTTATTGACGGAGATGACGTCATCGAGTACAACCTAAAATCAATGTTGTGCCAAATAGATGTCCAATAGAAACTTAGAAGAAAAGAAAACATATTTATTGTTTGAACGTGAATTCAAAATTGTTTCAGAGTCGCAGAGGTCAGACAACAGCTTCGATATTTTCATTGAATGGTTGTTGAATAAATTTGATCTGAAGTTTCTTTCCCTGGTGAGAAAACGTTTCTTATTGAACAACAATTATATTTTCAGACTGAAACTTCTGGAAGAACTCGATTACAAATGCAAAATTTGCAACTAATTTTGAACGTCGTTGAAAAAGCTAAGTGTCGATGCCCCGAAATTCGACTCTCAAGAATTAGAAACTTTTCCACTCTCGGTTTAATAAGTGAATGGTGGGAGTTTCTAAAATCATTTTGCGATAAACAAGAAAATTTTGGAGGTAAAGGATATGTTTAAAACAATATAAAAACTTGTTTTCAGTGAAAACCCAGTTGTGCCTCACAAATGATTTTTCACGAGGAAAGCAGTGCCCTTTCCGTCTAGCGGATAAATACAGCACCATTTTTATTAATGTAGTGTTTGAATTCACCAACTCCTCTTTCATTTTTGTAATCTTTTGGCTTTGCCAGGTTTGCTTTTATATAAAATTCTTTATTTCCGTGTTTTTCAGCAACCCGAATCCACTATGTCCGATAACACCCAAATCCGTTTGAACTACAATGACAATTCCATGATGTTTACGAGCATTGTTTACAATTTTTTCACTGACCCCCACACATCTCTAAACATCCCGATTGATAGATTTTATTCGCTGTCCAAATGCAACAATTTTGACAAGCTTCCAAAAGAAATCGTTTGCCGTAGGAACAACAACGGGGTTACCAAAACCTGCCGGTTTAAGTTCTCAAAGGAGGGACAAACAGCCATTTTCACCGTGAAGTATGAATGATACGTGAATAAAGTATAAATGTGAATGATACGTGTGTGTATGTGTGTATGTGAGTGTCCTTTTTGTTTTTATTAAAATATTGATCTTTTATTAAATTAACAGTCCCAATTTAAATAAACCGAATTTTTCCCAATTTTCAATTAGGGTATTTTGATTCATTTTAACATCATACCTCCCACAACAATGTAATTTGCATTCCAAGTAAAATCCTTATAGTTAGTATTGAAATTCATTGAAATAAAAGTTCCAATTCAATAAAAGTATTTGTTTTGTATTCAAATCTAGCGGACAGGGTAATTTTATAATATCAGACCTACCACAAAATTGTGAAATCTAATTTTTATTGTCTTTTGATTCACAATATGTCGGATGTGCTCAAAATTTTTGTTTGAAATTTTAAATGAAAATCTTCTTTATTTTGTTTGTTAATCTAAAAATAATTATATTTTTGCAAGCCCATGTTTAGGAGAAAGCCAAGAGAAAAAAATCCAATTGACTTTCAGTGGAAAAAACCGATTTATATCAAACGTGAGAACATGAAACACCTAAAGAAAACTGTGTACAAATTGGTTTCTCTTTTTCTCTCTAGTTCTCTCTCTCTCTACACACATACAGACACGCAAACACACACATACACACAAAAACACGCACAGAAACATTTAAGAAGCTTACTTTGGCTCTCTACTTAAGGCTATTTCCATTGTTTCTGAGCTCCCAGAACACGGCGATGTGTTTTCATATAGTCATTAGGCCGATAGATTCCCCAGAATGGCTGATTAATTCTCTGCATAGCTCGAACTTTGTATTGGTTGCCCCTGCAACGCGTCGCTTTCGTCCAAGTCAGCGCCCCCAAAGGGTAGCCACGTGCTGTTTTCTCAACACCAAAGGGCCGACTGACCACGCGACTTGGCACCGTCCACCACGAAATCGATATGCACATCGATTGAGTTGCCGGCCAGCCGCAATCATCCACGCCTTATTTCGAAATGAGGCGTCTATTCTATTAGACCGATTTCTCACTGCTTTTCCGCAGAATAAATGTTCCAATTAGCTTTTTCTTTTCCCACAAATATATAAAAAGTTGTTATAAGCCCTCCTTCTAAAGTTTTCTTTTTTAAACTTTTGGAACTGACTTAAAATGAAAAGGAGGCCCTTTTTCGCTGACAAAAACAGTTTCTGGTCTAGATTAAGGTGTGTGCCAGGTGCAAAAGGTCATCGATTAATACCGCCTTCCGCCCCTGAATTAGCTTATAATCCTGCCGCGCTGTATTTGTCTCCTTCTGGCTTTTTGTATAAGATCCTGTGAAATAAAAATTTATTTCAGATAAGATGGATTCGCTTCCTCCAGAGATTCACATGAAGATTCTCCAGAATCTCTCTGGGAATGAAGTTATTCGATGTCAAAGGCTGAATTCTTACTTTCGCCGATTAATCAAAACTAACGTCAAACGTCTTCCGAAGCCTACCGTCTCCCTGACAATCGGCGAGGTGGATCGCCCTGAGATGTTCGTTATTCGTAATCCTAAAGTGATTATTGCTCTATATTTTCGTATCACTGGAGTTGTGAGAGTCGAACGTGGTCACTGCGATGCAACGGAGTATTTCCTGAAGAGCTTTTGGTGTGAGTTTTCAATCTTTCTCTTCATAAATGGTTGATCTTGCATGCTAATAGAATACCTATTTGTCAAACATTGAAAAAACAAAACTGGCATTTCCCTTATTAAATCTTAGGAATTCTAGATCTTTCGATTTATTGGTCATGGTGTGAGACAAAACTACATTCGAAGACCCCAAAATGAGGGTGACAGCTATATCCGCTTGTAAAAACGGCTGTTTGCACTCTTAAGTCTTTGAAAAATTATTTCATAAAAGAATTGTAGTTTCCACGGTTCTGATTCATACCCCTTTAATATGATTTGGAATGAAAAAGGGTCGCGTTTACACAGCCATTTTACGCGTTTGCTGCACATCAACACGGTTAGAGTGGACGAGAGTGTGTGGGAAATGGGGAGACGCAGAGTTGGCGGCAATTCAAACGCCATTTTCACTAAAATTTCAAGCGCTCGGACATCTGTTCATTTTGATCCAAAATGGGTAAAAGAGGTATTTTTCGGAATCCTGGGGATGAGTTTTATCACAACAGAAGAAAAAAAAATATTTTTACGCGGTTTTTCGTTTTTAAAAAGCCTTCGCTATTTGAAAAAAGGTTTTCAGTGTGTTTTGTCCCATACCAGAGAAAAAAGTCATAAACGAATATTATTGAAAATAAATTGGGAACCATGTTTGTTTTTATTGAAATTCATACCAATTTTTCAGCATTTAAAAATCTGCCGCTCCGCGAGGAAGACTTTTTCTTTGAGTGGCTTTTGAATAAGGTCGATCTTGATTATGTTGAATTCGTGAGTTTAATTGAAATCTTATTATTTATATAAATTTCAGACCCGCTTGGGAGAATATTTCCCATTTGAAGAGGCACTTTACAAAGTTGGATGTCGATGTCCTGTGATCCGATTGAGTCAGGAGGATGCCGACTATATTCGTGAAAATGACACACCTCTCTACAACTTTATTCCCCAATTCCTTGATTATCAAAAACAACTGGGAGGTAATTTGTTTTTCTTAGTTTCAGAAATATTTTGTTTTTTCAGTGACAACATCAATTCAGATTAAAGTTACCAGGAGTTTTGACCAGAGGGTTTTACAAGCATATAAACATTTCCCAAATGTGATGGCCTATTGCACCAATTTGTCGTTTTACCTGGTGTTCAACAGAATATGCGCCGTTGGTTTTCTCTTTTATCCCTTGAAATTAACTTTTAAGGAGAAAAATTCCGGCGATGCTTTTTCGATCCCAATCCTTATCAACTATACAGTAGAGGTTGAAATGGCCAATAGAACCCCAGAAGTTCAACGCCAAGTAAAGGGATTCCGTCGTCTAGGCGTCCGTCTAAACATCAGCATGGACAAGTACAGGACTTTGATGGATTACGACCAGTACGATGACCTTCCTGGGGAGATTCGGTGTAAATCCCTTAACGCAGAAGCCAAGTGGATAATCTGCATGGAAAAGAAAGATCGAACGGTTATTATGACGGTTAGGGATGACTAAAGTGTGAAATGTCTTTATTCGCGTTGGCAACATGTTACTCTAAACTGTTTTTCTGTGTGGTTAGATTGTTTTGTGAATCTAGAATGAATATTTTTCAAGTTAAAGATTTAGATAGAGTTAGATAACAAATTTGGGGACGATCAGTATAACACGGCGGGCCGATTAGGAAATGCACATAAAAGAGTGACACAGAAAATTCAGTGAGATTGTCAAAGTGAACCTATTTAGGTTTCCACAGTGATTCTGATAAAATATGGATCCGGAGGGGTACTGTGATGATTTACCATAGGATCTGGCAAGAGGAGTGGTTTTCAACACTGCGGCCGAGTATACACTAACAATTTGGGTGCTCTTGGCACTTTGGTAGAGTCATCAATGTAGGTCGGCACTGATAGTATGACTGGGTGGTGCCGTGCCAGTTAACCATTACTGTCTTGCCTAACATGGTTGACAACGATCGTTTGACAAACCTGCCTTCAGGGTAGGGGTTTGGGGCAACCATGTGGTGATCCTCATATAAAACACCAGTTTGACAGGGTGGTCCAGGTTTTCAAAGGTCCTCGGCGTACATGGAAATGGACAACTAAATAAGCCATATCCTGACGATTTGAAGGCACTGTGCCAGTAGACATCAATATGTCTTTGTCCGAACAGAAACGGCCATTGACAAGGTGGTTAGAGTAATTTAAATTTGTGCTACGGGTGTAATGAGAGTTTCATGGACATCACACCAGGTATGCAACTACAAACAACCAGAAAATAAAATAATGTGTAAAAGCTGAGCCATGCATCGCATCACCAACACTGGTGTCAGCAAAACCAATTTCATTGAGTCGTCATTTCTTTCATAACATCTTTTTTTCTAAAAAATCTTTGTAAGCAAAAACCTCTTTAAAAATGAAGTTTTTTATCCTTACCAACAATTAATTTTTAAAAAAAGCAAATAAAAATCAAAAAATGGCGTTTGTTTTATTCGAACCCATTAATTTCGAAAAAAAAGCAGCTGCTCGAAATCACATTTAAAAACCAATTTTGTCACGCAAATAAAGCCAACTTATTTCCCTTAAGTTTTGACCCAAATTTGTATAACGCGATTATCGCGCTTTCCGATCGAGAAAGCAAAGGTTCAAGGGCTTTATTCGAATATCAAGTTCATCAAATTATTGTTCGCTTCAGTAACGTATGTTCAACGTTCTGGTATGACTTCCCGTAAAATTGTGTTTTTAGACTTAAAATACTGATTTTTTTACTGATTTTCCTTATATTTTCTTTTCATTTTGTTGTTTATTGAAACATATAAATCAGGTCACCGTTTAGAGCTTTTGTTTTTCAAACCTTAAAACTTTTCTTTTAAAAAAACTTCTAGCTTCACAAAAAACAATAACTGTTTTGGTTTAGATGAATTCTCTACCTGTTGAGCAACTCGTCGAAATTTGCCAGTTCCTCCCAGGAAAAGACATTTTCCGTTTTCAAAGACTGAATTCTTTCTACAAAGATCTTCTGACCAGGAACAAGAAGTATCTTCCTAAAGTTCCAGTTTCAATTACTCTTGGGGGATACGCAACGGTTTGCTTTCACTGTAAAAGAAAATATTCTGGTTTTTAGCGAAGAACCCACCGACTTTTCACCGTCACTATTGATCAAATAGACATAAAGTTGTCTTTGACGCGAAATGGAAAAGTGCGGCTTCAGAAATCGGAAAGGCGAAATGGGAGAGATACGATTCTGACTCATCCGAAAGAAGCTTATATACTCTTGCAGTCGTTCCACAGATTCGGTGAATATTTGAAATAATTTTTTTCTAGAAATTCACGAAAAAAAACTTAAATTTTCAGTTTCTGACAATCATCGGACAACTAAGAAAGAGGATCACAAAGAACAAAAGGATCTCTTTTTCGATTGGTTTCTCAGCCGGGTCGATCTTGACTTTATTGATTTTGTAAGGTTACCTAGAAAGAAAGTTTTAAAGTTTTCAATTAAGATTAATAAGTGGCAATTCAAAACCATCGCAAAGCTGCTCTCCGACGCCTTGGAAACAACGACGTTTTTATGTCCCTTAGTCAAAATGACAGAAGATTTTCACCTGATTAACCCGTTTGGAGCTCTGTCTTGGGATTTGTTACCGAAGTTAAGCAGTCATCAGGAGAAGATTACTGGAAGGGAGTTTTCTTCATAAAAACGAAAAAGTGGAAAATGCTGCTCACATTGAAATTGCTCAAAACTTGCTGCACTATTTTGTAATGTGAATAGCAAAAATTAAGAACCTTTCTTCACAAGTGCATAACATTCTTTAATTCGAAGTAATGTGCGTTCAAAGTTCGAAACCCGCAGATGCCATATAAAGGACGCCCCCACCAACGGCAGCTGTGGAAGTGTGGTGCAACGGTAGTGTGCCTGACTACAAAGCCAAAGGTCCCGGGTTCGACTCCACGGCCATGCATATTTTTTATTGTTTTTCTGTTAAGCTAATATTTACTATTTATATGCATATTGGTAGAACATAGAACACTTGACATATCCAACGCGGTTCCGGTTGTTTACTGACAGTTTCATGCCCGGTGTATTAATGGGGTCCGGGACTGCAACATACATCTAGGGTTCGCATAGACCCCGTGGAAAACGCGTTTACTTGCCTCAGGAAGTATGAAAAAGGTATAAAATGCATTTTCACTTATATTACCGGGCCATTCGGAAGGAACAGGACCGAGACATCGGTTAGTACTCAGACTCTGCTGCTTAAAGGACCCTCACTTTTTGACTTTATCTCAAATTAGAGAGCTTGAAAAGTTATATTAGAAATTTAATGCGTCGTTTTATTTGAAATGTGTAATGCAATTTTTGAAGCCGTTCGGGCGGTATGTACCTGTGACTTTTTAATGAACTGTGATTACGCGTTAGTCCAATTATTAGGTTTTTCCATTTATTGGTCTGCATGCTCGAGTTTTCAATTTTCCCGCCAGAAAAGACGCAGAAAACTCTGGTTGTCTAATTTGCAGCGGCTTTCACACCCGTAAGTGATCGGCTGCCAAGGATAGTCCGGCTGCAGTGATGAGAAACAAACACAAGCCGGAAAGAGGTTCTTGACATAAATCTATTTTTGCTGTACCAGTTTTTTCAAACATATTTTTCAGAGAAACCAAAACTGCTCATCCAAATGAAACCCGACGGAGACAAGCTATGCTTCTTAGATAGTGTTGAGATCCTCAACACTTATTCTACCTGGTTTTCCGATGTCTTCTGTGATCTGCCATATACTGCGCTGTTCATGGCACTCTTCTCAATTTCTATGGTTTGTTAATCAAACGCGTTTTAAAACATTTAACAAGTTTTAGCGATGGCTTATGAAGCACCGATATCTAGGATTAAGACATGGTCATCGCGAATGGAAGGACCTTACTTCTATCAACTTCCGACTTCGTTTCAGTTATGAAAAGCAGCTAAAGAAAGCTTCATTTGCGAAGCGTCGCGCAAACGAATTCGTTAATTTTAATCATACTTTACTCGACTTTACTAAGGAAACCTTAACAAAGCTGGACAAGTTTAGTGCTTTTAAAAGACTGCCGAAGGAACTCACTTGTCAAAGAAAGAGCGACGACAAAATACTGAAGTTCAAATTCACAAAAATGGATAGGGCAGTTATGTTGTCTGTTAAATTTGAATAATGTTTGTACCGAATGGGTAATGTTGTGCTTGGTGTAAATAAAGTTCTCGTTTGCAAATGACAATTTTTTAATCAGGTGAAAGAAAATGTGAAACAAACTTTCTAACAGAAATATCGTCTGAAATAAAAACTTTTATTTTTCTCTACGTATAAATAAAAAAGTGGCTTTAGATGCGATTCACTGAAAAAGAGGGTTGCATTTAAAACCACTGTTTGCAAAGAATAAAATTAAAAAAGTTTGCAATCAACACTAAAAAAGCTTTGCTTTATTGATGAACTAGACAAGATTTAAAGGAACTAGATAAGTTTGATGCCTATGAATGACTGCCAAACGAAATAATTTGTCGCAAAAACAGTGACGGCAAAATCATGAAGTTTGTATTTACAAAAATCGATCGGGTTGTCATGTTATCCGTTGAATTTGAGTAACATTTTTGCCGAAAGAACAATGTTGTGGCTCATGCTAATAAAGTTTTTGAAACATTTTTCTACCCAATGCCAGCCAACAATATCTTCTCATTTCTCTTTTTTTTCTATCTCTCTCTATCGTATTCATTGTATCTATCGCTCTCTCGTTCTCTCCCTTCTCTCCCCCCCCCCTCTCTCTCTCTCTCTCTCTCTCTCTCTCTCGTTTTCTCTATGTTGAACCCCTCTGTATGTTACGCTCTGTCTCTGTCGCTTTATAGAATGTTAGCTTTCAACAAAAACACGAACGTAATTTCAAAGCTGTTTCATTTCAAAGCTGTTTCCTTGCGAAGAATCATTGAAATCAACGTGCTGAGCAAAAATATCTGTTGATATAAGCAGTATCAACAAGCCAATTGATACGGCCACACAGAAAAGAACACCAATGCAAGTAAGAAGACACTTCAGGCGTACATTATCACCTAAACACAACTGTATTTTTGATCCATAATTTCACTTACTGTGGTGGTGACGCTGAACCCGACCTCCTAGTTCAATCGTGGCAATTGGATTTATATAGGTTAGCATTGGACTTTCAATAGGAGCAGAGAAAGAATAAGACATGGGTTTGACTGTTGTGGGGAGGATTCCAGAAGAAAAAGTCTCTCCTGGGTTCATAGAAGACTTCGACTGAGGTGTTTCTGAGTCTAATGCGATAGTCGTTAGAAGATACCAAAAAGTGACTCCCAGTTGTATTCATACACAGAGGGTGAGATAAGAAACTACATCCTGACCGTTCTATTGGCGAAGCTACGTCACACGGCGTGTTCACGTGGGGTTATCAGAAAGATCAAGCAGGAAGAAAGCAAAATATTACTCAGAGACTAGCTGAGGCTAGATTATAGTTTCAATTCCTGAATGCTTCCCTAGAAACCAAGTACATCCTCATTTAAAAAGAAGGCCTTGGCTGAGGTGGTTTGGTTATATTTTTGTTTCTTACGAAATAGCTGTAGGTTTAAAAATTAAGATTTTTCACTGCGATTTCTTTTCGCTTTTCATGAATTTCAATTCAATTACAAAATCATTTTGTTCTCTTTTTATCAATCTCTCAGACCAAACCACAACTCTCTTTGCGATTCGCTTTTTACACATATATGGCTTCCTAGGTTTCTTCACAGCAACAAAAGAGTAAATACTCTTTTGAATAAACGAAGAGAAGCACTGAGGTTGGTGTACAAAATATGATCTTTTTAACAATACAAATCTCAGTCCCTTATGGTATGCCTCAACATTATAAAAAAATATATTAAGAGTAGATTTTTTATTTAATTAGCATGATTTCCTGAGTGACGTCCTCTGCAAAATGTAAACATTCCGTCATTTACTTGTTTTGAATAGAAAGTTGTAAAATACATTTTCCACCTCGACTACCTTATATGTGTCATTACCGCATCTGTCTGCCTCGTGAAATGAACATATCCTATATCGTCAATCCAAGCTATTTCAACCCAAATCCAACGACTTACCTATTTTCTTTAAAGGTGAATAAAACATATTTTATAAACTAACTTAGAAACGTTTTAAGATCATGTTCTTCTTGGGTACCTTCGCCTGCCTCTTTTGTTTATACTGCGTAGTTTTCAAATCTCCGCCAACAATGGATAAATCATTTAGAGGCCTCTTCATATGGCATCTTTTGACGTGAGTCAGAAGGTCAAAGAATATATATATATACCCCTTGCAGAGTAATACTGTTTCTTGTCGATAACACTATAGCATCTTCTCCTATCATTCTACTTCCATATGTGGCATTTCAATATGAAGGGTTTCTACCGGATTGGAAAGTACCGGCTCACATTCAAATGCAAATGCAGACATCCTTTGCAATTGGTATAAATTGTGTGTGCGTGTGTGTGTGTGTGTTTGTGTGTATGTATGTGTGTGTGTGTGTGGGTATTCACGTGAAGGAATAGGATCGTGTGTATGTATGTATTTGTGTATGCATGTTTGTATGTGTGCATTTGTGTATGTGTGCATATTCTCGTGTGTGTATGTGTGTACGCCTGTGTTTATTTGTAGAGACCACAGCCCTGCCCACTTTTTGCGCGCAATATGTTGGCGAATTGTGGACACCCCTATCTAAAATAGTTCAATGACAACATTTTTAAGTTTCCAAAAAAGTAAAATAAAGAGAATTTGACCGTCTATCCAGTGCTATTCAATTGGTTATACCTTGTTACTACATACTCCCCTCAAACTGGCAAAACTTAGCTCTAACTGAACCAAATCAAAATTTTCAAAAAGCTAACTCTTGGATTAACCCTGAACTAGGCGGTGGTGTTAAAATACGCTCTGGCGCCTATGTATGTGTGTGCACGTCTGTATGTGTGTGTCTGTATGTGTGTAAATGTGTGATATGTGTATTTGTGCGTTTGTATGCTTGTAGGCGTATGTATGTGTGTATGTGTAGGTAAAAGTTTGTGTATGCGTGTGAGTAAATGGTTGTGAGTAAATGTATAAGCATGTGTGTACGTATGCGTATGTGTGTACGCGCGCATGTTTGTGTGTGCGCGTGCGCGCGTGTGATGTGTGTGTGAGAGAGAGAGCGTGAGAAATTGAGTTATGGTAAACTGTGTGCAGTTTGTTTTAGCTGCAATAGTCTCATTCGCTCCACTTTTCTACTATCGCATGTTTGTTCTTCTTCCACAGAACAACTTCTTCAGAAGTCCATTCCTATGTTCTTCTCTACTCATTTTTTCTCAATCCTTACCACTTATCTCCATACCCTTGTTACATTTGTTTTTGAAAGACCAACTTCAATGGAAAATCATCCTCAAGGAGAAATACCGAATCATTTACGATGACTTCTGGAGCAACGACGTAGTAGTTCAGTATACCGGCCATGAGAACCCCTGGTCTATTTTATATTCCCTTTTGATAGCTTTCGGCGGCTTTTTAGTTTTCTTGACCATAGTTGCATGTAGTATATATACCCTAACAATCATCAAGAAAAACATAAATAGGATGTCTGCACAATACACAAATCACCAAAGAGCTATCGTCTTTTCACTTTTAGCTATGGTTTTTGTATCAATTATCCCAACCGCTCTGATTGTACCTTTTCTGGGGTACATGTACTATACAGTCTCTTATAGTTTAGGTAACTTTTGGCTATTTCAGTCTCAGTTTTTAACCATTTATTAAGATATCTTAAACTTCGTATATGTTGTAACCATGTCCATTGTGCCCCTTTCTGTTGTTACTTACGTGGCTGCTTATCCTCCATATCGGCGGTTTTCTCTGAAACTGGTGACATTTTCAATTTAGCAGATGACATTATTGTTTCAGGTTGGACTGGAGAAAACTTTAGTAGTTAAAATGAATACTTCAGTAGTCACTTCATAGGCATAATAGTTGATCTACAAATTGAATAACATGGTTTTTCACCATTTTCAAATGAATATTTCACGAATTTGCATTTGAAGAAGTACCGATAGTTTCGATAACAAAAGAAAAATAGAAAAGACTGTCGGAAAAATCTTTAGTAAAAAGCTTAGGAAAAGTTTGCAAACACTCGATTTGAAAAACAAATCTACCCAGCGCTTCGCGCTGGGTACAATATCGTTTTTAAAGTTTAGAAAGCTTTTTTTTAAGTTTTTTAAACCAGAATTTAAAATTGTTTTGCTAACGAATAAATCAAATACTGTGAAAACAATTGACAAAAACGGTTTTTTCCGCTGTGAGAAACAACAATTTCGAACCGCCCCCACAACCTAAACAAAACTACTTTTATAAACTTCGATGGCAACTTTCAGAATTTAAAATATTTAAATCATTTTTTAGCTTATATGAATGCTAACCAAACTACTTTTAAAAAAATTCTTAAGAATTTTCCAGATCCAGCAAACATTTCCTTCCTTTAACGATTGTTTCTTGTTTTTTGAAGTAGTCAATGATCTCTCTGAAGGTATTTTGCGACTAATTCATTTACTTTTCAGTGTTTGCCATCTGCAAACCGCGTGACTCCACAATCTTGTAAACACCAAATACGGAAGGCGTTATGTTCAAAATATAATTGAACAAAACCTTCTTTCGCTTCGAGAAACCCTAAATAATAGATTTCCTTTTAAGGATTTTCCATTCGAGAATCGCGTGACTTTTGTAAATACCAAACGCGGAAGGCGTTATTATGAAAATGTTAACAAACAAAAGCTTCATTTAATTTGAAAAAGAAGCACAACAGTACTCCATTTCGGAAATGAACGTATCAAAATATATAATCAATCCTACCTATTTTAACCCAAATCCAACTAGTTTCCTATTTTCCTTAAAGGTAAAGTAAGTGTTTG
Organism: Oscheius sp. G VE-2021; assembly: GCA_022343465.1. Classification (NCBI taxonomy): domain Eukaryota; kingdom Metazoa; phylum Nematoda; class Chromadorea; order Rhabditida; family Rhabditidae; genus Oscheius; species Oscheius sp. G VE-2021. The sequence goes on from JAJQXH010000028.1 coordinate 778,585, forward strand.
TACCCAAAATAAACTTGTTTAGATAATGTTCCTCGTCGGAATCAGCATATGTCTCTTTGGCCTATTTTGCGTAGTTTTCAAATCACCGTTTACAATGGACAAACCCTTTAAAGCGCTGTTCATTTGGCATTTGCTGCTGTAAATCACAAAATAACCAACTTGAACAGTTTTTATAGAGCAGTAGTGTATTTCATCGACAGCACAGTGGCTTCTGCAACAGTCATTTTCCTTCCTTATGTGGCATTTCAATTCAGAGGATTTCTAACGGATTGGAATGTGTCGGGAGATATTCAAATGCAAATTCAGACATCCATCGATATAGGTGAAAAATCAGAGAGAGAGAGAGAGAGAGAGAGAGAGAGAGAGTGAGAGAGAAAGAGAGCGAAAGAGAGAGAGAGAGAGTGTGTGTGTGAGAGAGCGAAAGAGAGAGAGAGAGAGAGAGAGAGAGAGAGAGAGAGAGAAAGGCAGAAAGAGCGAGAGAGATGCTACCAAGTAAAATTTCATTAAGCTGTAATTGTATCATTTGCTCCTCTTTTCTACTATCGGATGTACGTCCTACTTCCAAAAAGCAACCTCTTTAGAAAACCACTCATGTGTTATTTCCTTTTCATCATTGCTCAGTCTTTACCAATTATTTCCATACCTCTATTGTATTTGTGCTTGAAAGACCAACTTCAATGGAAGATCCTTCTTCAAGAAAAATACCGTATCCTCTACGATGACTTTTGGAGCAGCGATGTAATAGTTCAATACAATGGCCCTGAGAACCCTTTCTTCCGTTTTTATTCTATTTTGATAGCTGTCGGCGGCTTTTTCGTCTTTTTCACCATAGTCGCATGTAGTATATTTACCGTATCCTCCATCAAAAGAAACATAAACAGGGTGTCTGCACAATCCACAAAACATCACAAAGCTATCGTATTTTCACTTCTAGCCATGGTTTTTGTGTCTATCATTCCAATTGCTGTAATTGAACCTGCCCTATATTTTGTGTACTACACGGAATCCTACCGATCAGGTGATTTTTTTTACAACAATTACATCATTTTACTGAAAATTCGTTGTTACCTATGCGAATTTTTAAACAATTCAGATGTTTTAAATAACGTAATTGTTATCTCCATGTCAATTGCTCCACTCTCTGTGGCTACTTATGTGGCTGCGTATCCTCCATATCGTCAGTTTGCTCTGAAACTGGTAAGGTTGTATGTGTTGGCTGGGATTTCCAATGATTTTTTCAGATTGGGCAGGACAAAACTACCGTACTTAGAATACATTCGATGGTTACTTCAGAGCAACAATAGAATCGTGAATGATTTGAAACATTGTTTAACAATAATTCGATAATATTAAACCATAAACCTATTGTTGAAAAAGCTACTTTATTTTTAAGCTTTGTTTAAAAGAAGTTTTTTTCTTATTTAAACGGAAATTTTCTATTTTTGGAAACGTTTCAAAAGCGTCTTTCAAAATTTACAAAAAAAAATGATTTAAGTTTGTTAAAAACAGATTTTTAATTTTAATGTTTAAAAAAGCACTTTCATTTTGCAATATTGTAGAAAAGGTATCTTTATTTTGAAGTATTGTTTTAAAGAGATCGTTCCTTTTTAACGTTGTTTAAAAAGCATTTACATTTTAAAACCAAAGGCTTTGTAATTTTAAACTTAGTTTAAAAAAAGCTGTAGTCTGTTTTTTTAAACTTGTCTTCATGTGGCATTGATTGACTTCAAGTGTTTTGGAGCACTTTTCACAAGAACAATCCAAACGTTTTTACCCTTTCTCAACATGCATGTGGCTAAAGTCGAGTTTCTTCGTTCCTGGTCTTTGTTGTCCTGACTCGTTTTCTGTTCCTGATAACCCAGTGTTCACGCAGTGTGACGTAGATTCCTACAGAAAACCACGAGAACAGCCACAGTGAAGTCACTTATCTCTTCCCCGTTCCATAAATACAGCGCACAGCCACTTTTTGGTATCTCCCAATGGTCTTCTCTATCGGAACCGGCGCTACTCCTTCCGCCCCTTCAATTGGCCAAGGGGCCAGGCCCTCTGCTCCTTCCTTCTCAGTTCTAATCGGACAAGGAGCTAGACCATCTACTACCTCCTTCTTCTCTGTTCCTATCGGCAGTGGCGCTAGACCTACATCTACGTCTCGGCCATTCACAATTGATCTGGGAGGTAGTTCTAGCCACCACCATCATCACCACAATCATCATGATAACCATCATCACCACACTCACTACAACGGTAAAATTTTTTCAACATCGGCAGTATAACTTGTTTTTAGGAAATGCTGCTTGTAAGAACCCTGTTGCCACTTGTATTGCTGTGATTGTTTTTGTGATCGGATTCATTGTTTTTACAATCCTGGCGATCACCACTGATATTTTTGATGACATGGACTGGAGTGAATGGAGCGATTGGTAATAGCGATTTTTAAGTGACAGGATGTACATTATTGTTGTGAATGTTTTGTAAATAAAGTTTTTGCGATAATATCTCAAGAATCTTGTTTAGTTCCATCAAGAGAGCACGGCAAAAATCAGTTAGGAGCTTTTGCTTTGTAGTGTGCTCACTTGAAAATGGTTGAACTACAGAATTTCAAACATTGTAAAATGTGATGTTGACAAGCTAATTGTTTTGAAAAAAGTTAATATTTGAAAAATAAGATTAGCGGATACAATTCTAAAGCTATTCGCGTAGGTAGGTCCGTTAGGATTGGTGAAAGACTCAATGAACACAAATTGGTGAAAGACTCAATGAACACAAATTGTTATTCGTAACTTGTAAATCTGGGTCTTAGATGAGAAAATCTAAATTTCGACTTTTCGCTTTTAGTGTTAAGGTTATTTCAACCCTACCATTCGGAAATTAGGATTACATGGTAGTTGGCGCTAAGCAGCACAAACTGGTCACTCACTAACAGTTCCTTGAGAGTTTTTGTTTTGTTTCTTGAAATATGTGTATTATTTTCCCAAGACGAAGACACTAAGGTAAATTCAACGAATAGTCACAAATAATTCAGTATTAAATAAACAATTCCAACACAAGTTAGTGGGAATTTAAATTTCAGTGTCATTTCCGTTCCTGATCATTGTTGTCCTTACTCATTGTTTCTTCCTGATAACACCAAGTGTTCACGCCGTGTGACGTAGATTCCCTCAGAAAACCACGAGAACAGCCACAGTGAAGTCACTTATCTCTTCCCCGTTCCATAAATACAGCGCACAGCCACTTTTTGGTATTTCCCAATGGTCTTCTCTATCGGAACCGGCGCTACTCCTTCCGCCCCTTCAATTGGCAACGGGGCCAGGCCCTCTGCTCCTTCCTTCACAGTTCCTATCGGACAAGGAGCAAGACCTACTACATCTTCATTTTCTGTTCCAATCGGTAGTGGCGCTAGACCCACATCTACGTCCACAAGCAGACCATTTACTATAGATATTGGAAGAAGTAGTGGTCATCGCCACAATCATCACCATCACGGGCATCATCATCATGACAGCCATCACTACCATCACCACCACAGGGGTAGTATTGAACTTTACTTTTCAGTAGAATCTGTTTTTAGGAAATGACGCATGCAGGAGTCCTGTTGCCATTGCAATCACTTTCGCACTTTTCGTGATCGGGGCTATCATTTTGATTATTCTGGCTGTCACTACCGACATCTTTGATGACGTTAACTGGAGCGACTGGTAATTGTGTTTTTCTTTGAAGTGATGTACATGTTGTAAAAGATGTTTTAAAAGTCTTGTAAATAAAGTATCTTGATATTCTGACACGATGATTTTTTAATGGCGAATCATTGGACCAAGGCAACTGACAAAGTGTCATAGATGTCTAGTGTGCTGTTGTAACATTTTTAAAAATACAATCGAATCTATCTTAAACATTTTCATAACTGAGGCCCTTTTTCCAAAGTAACTTTTTTTACAACAAAAAATTAAATCTATTAAGTCATTATTCACAAAAACTACTTACAAAGGCATAACGGCCAAAACAGTGTTTTTTCCCGCTGCAGTCAGCCAATCCCATTTTGTAGCTCAGCGGAATGCCAAACGCAAGTGAAATGCAAGTGAAACATTTTCTGGCATTGCAAAGTTTATAGTTAAAAAGAGCTATCGATAACTACCCTTAGAGCTAAAACGATTTGTTTGAAGCGGCTTCGGGGAGGTTTGCGGGCGACCTAACTATTCGCATCAAACGTTAAAAAAAGTTTTTTTTTCTTCGGTTAATTGGGTGATTTAAATATTTCAACTCAATCTAATTTTAATACTAAATGGTTAGTTTTCGTATAATTTTAAGAACGTTTCTTTGGCAATGATGGCTGTGAACCGACCGACTCCCAAAAATAAAATTCGCCCAGACCGTAGACTTTTTAAAGTTTATAAAACACTAAAAACAGTTAAAATTATTAATAAATCAGTTCAATTTACGATTTCTCTGACGTGGATTCAAACCTTCGTTGTTTTTCTGGTAAACGGGCCGGCCCGGTTTCTTAACATAAACCCTTTGTATTTTGACGTGGATCAACATTTTGTGTTTGCAATTGTTATCTACAAAGTTAGTAAAGAAATCCATCTTCAATACGTGACTCCTGGAGGAAGTGATTTACGTGGAATGACGCAAACCGCTGCCTCAATTCCAAAGGCCACTTCGCCTCCATCGGACCAAAAACAAATCTGGAAATTCTTTACACTCGCTGGCCTCTGGAAGATTGACGGGCAGCCCCGTGTCACTTTTGTTTTGCCCTGCGCCCTTCTTTCCGTAGAACTACTTGCTCTTTCGATCTCTGTTTTCCCTCCTCACAAGTCATGTACTACTACTCGAATCCGTGTATCTCGGCGTTCAGCGCAGCCATAAATCACACGCATCACAACTGCGTCGCGCACACGATTCGAGAGCTCAAGTCGATCATTTTGAACCCCCTCCATGGCCATTTTTCAGGATGGACGCCGGCGCACGTCGCACCTATCAGTCGGTGCGATCTGTCTAATTTCGTCTCTAATTAACCCTCTCCCTCCTCCTCTTCCAGCCCATCGCTCTCCATTTCCGCCAAAGGTCTTTCTTTCCTTCCAAAAGCTTTCAATTGTTTACGCGAGGTGCTGTTGACTACTCACAAGGAATCTTTTTAATGCGAGCACTTTTAGTCCCACGAGGACAACAAGATGCCACTCAGAAATGGAACGCCGCCCTCGTCTCGGGGGCACCTATTGGCTAAAAAAATCGCACTTTGCCACTTGATTTCACTTGACGTCTTACACGGCTTACGCTATAGTTGTAATTCTTTCTTATTTTTCGCAACATTATCAATACATCGTTTTTAAGGCGATATCTTACCTGTAAACAAACGTACTGACTGGGGCATGTTTAGCTCAAATCAAAATTTAAATATTATTAAAAATACCTTTTTAAACGTTGTTTATAACCCAACAACATTTTCATTTCAAATAAACTGTTTTTAACATTCATCACTTTCAACAAAGAGTAAACGACCACTGATGGATTCATTTTCGAAGTTTTCAATTTATTGGTGCAATTTTATTTTTCAAAATTTACATTTTTTTAAATAATTTAAGTCAAAAGTTAAAATATCTTGAACCCCGCTAAATATTTTGTTTGTGGTTTTAATTGGAAAAATCAAATGTCTAAAAAAAGATATTATGACTGAAGAGTAAAATTGAAGATTTTGCGGTTTTTTCAGATGGTTTCAAAAAGTGTGTTTACTTGTCCATTTTATTGAAATTTATTTTGCTTTTAACGAAATTTCGTGTAAAATATATTATCTGGTCTTCGTTTTGTGATGACATTCAAATTCACACTTTGCATGGTATGAAGTCCCTTTGCTCAGGATTTTCATAGTTTTCAAAGCACAATATACAATTGTCGAAAATGACCTTAGCACTTTTTCAAAAGTAGTTTGATCCAACTGAAAGGTGTTATTGTTAGGGTTTATTCAACGACGAACTCAGCCTCGTTGGTTTCTCCAAACTGCATCGATCAAGTAAGGTTTAGAGAAAGAAACGAGAGAGAGAGAGAGAGAGAGAGAGAGAGAGATAGAGCGAGAGAGAGAAAGAGAGAGAGAGTGAGTGAGAGAGTGTTGAGAGAAAGAGAGCGATGTCTTAGTTCCCCTTTATCTTTCGTTCGTTTTTTTTCACTTGCCAAATCCCATATATTTCCTAAAAATGAATCTTGCAATCTTGTGCCTCGCCAAAACCCAAAGGCCCAATTCGTTTCCTGAAACTGGACCTAATCCACTTTCCCTCGTTTTGCGTTATGTTATTAGCTTGCGCCTTCGCTCGCTTATTGCCGAATGGAACCCATGTTTCCCGGGAACCTAGCGCACTTATGAATGTGCTCTTTCCACTTCGTCCAAGTGTAAACATTTCAATTGTTGGACTTCCTCGCCTGGGATGGGCCGCCCTTTTGCAACGCCTGGGGCGGAAGGGAACGCTAATTAGTCTCCGATGGGAATGTCGCTTTAAGAAAACAAAAACTACTGGGTCAGAGTAAAGGCAACAAAAGGAGTAACTCTGTTTGTTTCTCTCTCACATTCTCACTCTCTCTCTCTTTCGCTCTCTCTCTGGCGCTCTGTTTCTTATTCTATTTGTTTCTCTTTCTCTCTCTCTTTCTCTTTCTCTCTCTTGTCTCTCTACTAAACATGTTTTTGTCGTCAAAAAGATCAAATGTCCTCTGAGTGAACTAAAGCTACCTTTCCACAACCAATTCCACTTGAGCTACAATACCCAGCCACCGAGAAAAACACTTCAAACATCTGATTTAGTAATACCTTCCACCTTTCAAACACCGTTTAATACTTCCTTCTTGATAGACGCCGTCATGTAAACGCATTAAGAGTAAAATTTATATATGTTTTCATTTAAAACGTATTTAAGTAAGATTACTGTTTCAACCTCGGTTTGAAAATAGTGAATCCCACAGTTTTCAACAACCTTTTTTATCCTCAGTTCTTATGTAACGAGGCCACTCACCATATCTTAATTGGTTGGTAAACGCTCATTGGTTTTTCGAGCTTTACGTAAAAAGAACAATGATCCAGAAACATTCGTGAGAATGAATCATCATTTCACAACAGGGAGTTAAATCGATATTTGGGCTTCATTGACATGTTTTATTAAATCAATATTTTCCTGGCAGGGCACACATATAAAATATGTTGGTTAAACTTTCCTTATGTGACCTTTTTATGCCTCACAAGGGCTACTCTTAACTTACTACTAAATTTGAATTCCTTTTTTTCTCTCGAAATGTCGGGCTGCCCCGAGCACGGTCGAGAATTTACTTGGTTTACATCGGTTTGTCTATGTTAACTTGTCAAACTAAAATGATAATAAATTAATTTTTCAGAGCAAACTTATTAAATAGTTTTCAAACCATATTGTAGTTTGTACACTGCGTATTTGCTCAGTTTTAAAGTGGTAACAATGAAGTGCAGAAGTCTGGATCGAACCCACAAAACAGCATAGAGGCCGACACTGGCCGGAATAAAGTTTGTCCGCCCGTTAAGTATATCATTTTTACCATTTGTTTTCATGCAATAAAATTAGTTTTGAAGACAAATGAATTTGCAAACCTTTAAACAATCAAGGTTTAAGAAATTGAAGATGCTGCTGCAAGGAAACAAAAAAACGACCCTCTTTGCTTCAACGAACATGCGATTAGAAGCACAGAGAGCAAACAACCAAATAGCATCACGCGCTTTCCAATCGGAGTTGAGTTGAGGCTTAAAAGAGTTAACTTTTATTTTAAACAGTTTTTAGGCATCGTAAATATGATGTTTTCTTGTTTTTGTCTCTGATCAAAGGCCAAACATCACTTCCGCTCGTTAAAATAGCCAGTGTCGTCAAAGGTTTAACGCAGACAACACTTCACTTCCAGCGGAGCACTAAATCCTTTCGGCGGGCCGTTCGTCATGTTTCTGTTGGCAGCAATCTGTTTCTGGCACTCACTCTCGCTGTTTACCAGCGTCCGTGCCCTGCACAAGGAGCACCACATTTGAAATGGATGACAACTCGACTGCTGCGCGCGGGCGCCTGGGAAGAAACGCTATACTTGTGGGGGCATTGGGTGGTCAGCCTGAGGAAAACGGAGACAAACAGCTCTCAGGATTGCGCCCTCCGGCGCGGCTGCGGTTGTCTCCAAATTGAGTCCGTCTCCTGCCTGGAATTGCGCTCCATAACTGTCCTAATCCCATTTGGTCGTCTCTTTATGCCTGCCAGTTCCGTTATTAGTGCCGGCCGCTTTTCACCTCCCAGCGCAGTTTCCCTCCGTCTTCGCACATAACACTCGCCACGGCGGTAATTGCAGTGAGCCACCGAATTTGGCTCCAACTGCTATTATTGCTAGACGTCTGAACACACGAGAAACTACAATTGGGCGCCAGAAATCAACACCTTTCCATTTTGTAACTAACAATTGTGCAAAGGTTGAATCTTCAAAACAAAAACCCAAACTCTCATTGGAGTTCGTGAATCACACGCAAAAACCCAATTAGTTTATTCACTTAGACTGTTTGTCTCTCGTCCACTCAAACTACAAACCAAACTGCAATGGTTCGATTCCTCCTGGTTCACTGCAAATTTTACACTAACGAAAATTTTTTTTTTAAATTGGCGTTATAATTTGAATTTTGTTTGCCCTGCTATTCAAACAAAAAAAGAACATCCAAGGTTCAATCCCGGCTGAGGCATTTTTCGTTCAAAAATTTGTTTGTATTGTACTTTTTCACAAGATAAGTAAAGGCTAAGGTACATTTATTTTGTCCATGCCCTTTTCAATCAAAAGGGCATGGACAACATTTCTTTTTTTTGTTGGAAAATCGAAAGTCAAACGATAACAACTCGTTGTTATCGTTTGACTTTTAAACTCCAAGAAATCAAAAAGAAAATCGGGGCATTAGAAATCAACATATTTTGGGAAACACTTTTGTATAAAAATGACATTTTCAAGTTGAAAAACAAATTTACACACAAAATTTTAAAAAAACACGGTTTCTTCTAATCATTGCGGAAATAAAGTGATTAAAATCAAGTTTATAAACAATTTTTCAATCTTAAATAATAAAAATATGATATTAACAACATAAGATGTAACAGTTTTTTAAGAAAACAAGAAAAAACCCTTGTCCATCTACAAAACGCCATTAAGGCATGCATTCTCCTAATGCATCACATCACACCAGCCCTAATGCCCATGTTTTTAAAGCAATGAGCAATACGGCCTGAGTTCGAACCTTGCTTGTGTACTTTTTTTGTTAGGTTTTAAAGCTTTCGTGATCTAACGTTGTTGTTTCATTTCCCTTTTTCAATTTAGGTACTGTGCAAAATATTTCAATTCATTTTAGGCGAGATTGAAAAAAATGTGAAAGGTAAAAACTTTGTTTAGCTACTTTTTTGAATTAAAAGACAATAAAATAAATTTATAAATCAAACATTAAAAATGGCTTTCAAAAATGATATTGACTGCCAGAATACGTTAAGACATTTAGTTTAATAAAACATTTAAATATAAATGCCCCAGAATCAAACACCTTCCTCTTCAATCTTTTTTAAATTAATATTTCCTGAAACACTCGCTGTACTTTCTCACGTTGTGTGTTTCCTCGTGTTTCCGTGAGAATTGAATAAAAATGTACATTCCCGCTGATAAGATTTTAGCAGAAAAAGCCGTTTATTTTATAAACAATTTTTCCTGCAACCACTCATTTCAACAAACACATTAATGTACTCCAGAGAAAATATAATGTTTTCGCACATTCAAAGTTATTTGCAGTTTGTTTGCGTCAGTTGTATATACTCAAAGGAGATTTATGGAGGTGTGAGGCTCATCCGCTGAGTAAACAGAAAACAAAAACACATTAACAAATTTATTGCGTTCTAATTTTACCGTCAACGTATCAAAATATTGAAAATACCTATACTTTTTTTGAATTTGAATAATTTTTGCATATGTTCAATTTCAATCGTTGAATCTCGTCATCCCATTTTGGCAACCAATTTTTCCCCAATTTCAGATGTCCATCACATTTATCTGTCTGTCAGCCTTTGCATCTATCGTTTCCTCATTTCACGATGACCCAATTATAATGGAGAGACCAGTTCACCGGGTCGAATGGGAGGAAGTAATGCAAGAATATGAAGTATCAGTGGCACCACAACGGAATTTCACGGTATTTATCTTTTTTATCCAAAAGCCACCAAACCCTTCAGGTTGATGCCGAATTGCACGTGACTGCGTTCAGTTCAAGCAGTGGTAATGGTCTAGCCACAATTTTGTATGATATTGTCAAGTCGTGGCCCGAACCACGGTTACGGATACCAGATGGGACCAAAGTACCGGTACGTTAACGAACTTTAGCCGTTTGTGTGCGTGCGTGCGTGGGTGCGCACGTGAATGCGTGAGTGTGAATGTGAATGTGTTTGTGTGTATATGTGTCTGTATTTGTGTGTATGTGTGTGAGCGTGTGTGTGCGTGTGAACGTGTGAGTGAGTGAGTTAGTATGTGTGTGTCTGTGTGAATGTGTGTATGCATGCGTGTGTGTGTCTGTGTCTATGTGTAAGTGTGAGTGTGTAGTTGTGTCTGCAAGGGTATATGTGCGTATATATGTGTGTTTGTGTGGAAGTGTACGACTGTGTATTTGTTTGTGTTTGAGTGTGTGTATATGTGGGTGCGTGTATGTATGTGTGGTTGTGTGGGAGTGTGTGAGTGTGTGAATATGTGAGTGTGTGAGTGTGAATGTGTGTGTACACGAGTGTGAGTGTGTATATGTGCATGTGTTTTACTTTTCACACTCTTACATCAGTTAGGGTCTCAATTCAACCATTCCAGGTCCCCAAAACCGTCCAACTTTGGAAGCCCAAAGTCGTCTTCAATTCAGCAATCAACGACACAGTTCAATTAAGCGCCATGTACTATTCCCATGGTCTGATGCACTTAAATGAAAAGGGGCTTGTTACACTTGTATCATCGGCTGTAAGTGCAGCTAAAAAAATTTTTGGTAACGTTTCTTTTTAGAAGGACCCCCTGGAACTCAGAATTTTTGAAGATGGAAGTGCTGAAACAATCCATTTGAACGTAACCGTCAAAGAAGGCTTGAGTAAATACATAAGGCAAACATCAACTGGCTGGGCGATTCCTCAAGTTTAACTTGTTTGTTTTCGCTGTATGTAATTGTATTGTATTTATAATTGTGATAAAGGTATTTTTAGCATATAGTTTGATCTTCACAGTTTTTTCTGCGAGCAACAAATTTAAGCGGAAACAGAATTAATCCGTACGTTCAAATTTAGTTTAATTTTTTTCCCGGTGGGGTCGCTGCTGTGAAGGCTTGACCCGCGCGCGATAACCCGCACCCGGTTGAACATAACCCTGGGTGTCTCTGAAGAAGATTAAAATACATGGGCGCGGTCGCTTCAGTGAAGGCTTGGCCCGCGCGCGATAACCCGCTCTCAAATGGGCATGACCCCGCCTCCCTCTGAGGACAGGGCCAAATAACATAGAAGGCTCTATTAATGATCCGGGCTTGCGCGCGACGACTTCTTCTGACGGACTTGATTTTCCCATGATCCTTGAGTGCAGAATGGTAGTCTAGCGAACCTGTAAAATAACATTTTCATCATATATTTGAGGTGAAAAAAGTAAATCACTTGAATTATTCCAAAACTTACCACAAAATTTCTATTCTTTTGTCCACAATTTCCGAAGAATAAGAAAGAAGCCCTCTATCGCCTTGAGACCGTTTTTTGGGAACTGCGGGGAGCTGAAAAACTCATTGAGCAGGTTTCCAGGAAATGATATATGAAATGAGAAAAACAATTTTGAAAAACAAACCTTTCCAATGATTTCTAATCCAATTGGGAGAAAATCAATGTCCTTGAAATTTGATTATCGTTTCGTTTCCGTGAATCAGTCGATTCCAGATCCGAATGGGCCTGTAAATCTCTTTTAGCATTATTATAGGTTTTCAAAAAAACCTGAAGAAAAACATTAAACGTTAGTTGAAATACAAACCTTTCCAATTGTTCCAAGTCATTTTAAGAAAAAAGCGGTTGTTGCTAGTATCCTGAAAAAGTATTATTATCTTACAATGTAATGTGTAAAAATTTAGAAAGTACATTTCTTGGTGAAAATAAAATATAAAACATACGCTCAACATTGTATTGAAAATTGGGTTCATTTAGTGTGCTTTAAGTATTTTAATGTTGCCCATCAAATTGTGGGTGAGTGTTTGGACAGCTTGATTTGCGGAAGCCTGTAAATGTAAATTAGCAAATTCCCATATAATTTTAAAAAAGTAACTTTGAAATACATATTATCATATTAGAAAAGCCACCTTCCAACAATGCCGCCCATCAATCTGTTTAAAAAGATTGGAACAAAATCTTTTATAGCCTTGTCTTCCGATTGTCTTCCGAAATTCACTGGTCTATAAAACATAATTAGCGAGCTCTCACCATTTAAAAGATAAAAATTGAAAGAAAACGGTGATAAACAAACGTTTCCAAGTTGCAGATTCCAGAAGAAAGCTAGGGAGCAATTGTGCCGAAAACCTGTAAAATAAAATTAGTCTGTTTCAGCGTGGCTAAAGTCAAAAATTATAATATAGATAAACGCACCCTCAAATTTCTTGGTATTGTCCATGAGATTCGGCATTTTCTACGAAGGATACCCTTTTCAGAAGAGATCCGTCCAGGTGGGCCTGTAAAAGTTCATTAGCATCTCAAAAACATTGAAACTAAAATATTAAAAAAAATAAAATTGTTGAAAAACAAACCTCTCCATCCATGCGAATCTTACGGCTGTGAATTGGCTCTCCCCAGAAACTGAAAAATTTCGTTTTAAAATTGGTTAGGTGAATTTTGTAAAACTAAAAAACTTAAACGAAAACTGTACAAACTCACTCTCAAATTTGACTGACCATTTCCATGCATTGACCATCTATTCTTTTGCCCACAAATTCCGAAGAATAAGAAAGAAATCGTTTAAACACTTGAAGACCGTTTTCGGAGAGCTACGGCGGCCTGTAAAACTCATTTAGCAGGTTGCCAGGAAATGAAATAAGAAAAAATAAAAAAATTTAGAAAAACAAACCTTTCCAATGATTTCTAATCCAATTGGGAGAAAATGATTGTCTTTGAAATTTGAGTATGGTTTCGTTTTCGTGAATGAGTCGATTGTTGTTTCCAGATCCGAAGGGCCTGTAAATCTCTTTTAGCGTGTTTCCAGTTTGTTAAATAAATAAAAAACAAGACTCAATTGAAATACAAACCTTTATATTTGTTGAAGTCATTTAGGCAAAGATCGATAATTTTTGTAAATTTCGAAAATTTACAAAAATTAGAAAACTCACGTTCAAAATTGTATGGCTCATTTGGTGAATTGTACGTATTTCAATGTTGCCAATCAAATCGTTTGTGAGTGTTTGCACAGCTTGATTCACGGGACCCTGTAAAACTAAATTAACTAATTCTCGAAACTTTACTTTGAAATACAAACCTTTATAATATAAAAGCCACCTCATACTTCCAGCAGTACTGCTCATCAGTTCAATAATATTGGAACAAAATCTTTTCGGGCCAACCAGATTGTTTTCGCACATCCACTGAGGTCTGTAAAGCATAATTAGCGACATCCCACTATTTAAAAAATGAAAGTGGATAGAAAATTTTGACGTACAAACCTTTCTAATTTTTAGAATCCAGAAGAAGGCTAAGGAACAATCGTGTCGAGACCTGAAAAATAAAATTAGTCTGTTTTAGCGTGGCTAAAATAAAAAAATAAAAATTAAGATAAACGTAACCTCAAATTCCATTTGTTTTGTCCATGAAATCGGAATTTTCTATGAAGGATACCATTTTCAGAAGAGATCTATCCACGTGGACCTGTAAAGGTTCATTAGAATCTCAACAAAGGAAAACAAAATATTAAAAATAATTTAAATTGTTGAAAAACCGACCTTTCCAACTATGCAAATCTCATGGCTGTGCAGTGTTTTTCCCGATTACCTGAAAATTACGTTTTAAAATTTGTTAGATGGATTTGTAAACCTAAAAAAATATAACTAAAATTTTACAAACTCACTCTCAAATTTGACTGGCCAATTCCATGTATTGACCAACTATTCTTCTGTTCACAAATTCCGAAGAATACGAAAGAAATCGTGTAAACCCTTGACAACCGTTTTCGGAGAGCTACGGCGGCCTGTAAAACTCATTTAGCAGATTTCCAGGAAATGAAATATGAAATAAGAAAAACAATTTTAAAAAACAAACCTTTCCAATGATTTATAATCCAATTGGGAAAAAATCAATGTCCTTGAAATTTGATATCGTTTCGTTTCCGTGAATCAGTCGTTGCCAGATCCGAAGGGGTCTGTAAATCTCTTTTAGCGTGTTTCCAGTTTTTTTACTAAAAAAACAAGACTCAATTGAAGTACAAACCTTTATATTTGTTGAAGTCATTAAGGCAGAGTTCGATTGTTGCGAGAATCCTTAAAAAATAATATAAATGCCTTAAAATGTAGGAAGTAAATTCCTTAGAACAAAAATTAGAATACTCACGTTCAAAATTGTATGGCTCATTGGAGTGTTTTAGGTTATTCAATGTTGCCCATCAAATCGTGGGTGGGTGCATGAACAGCTTGATTCGCAGGAGCCTGTAAACGTAAATTAGCAAAATCATACAAATGTTTTAAAAAAAGTAACTTTGAAATACAAACCTTCATAATAGAAAAAGCCCCTCAGACTTTTTACAGTGCCGCCCATCAATCAGTTCAAAAAGATTTTAACGAAATTTTTTCCGGCCAACCAGATTGTCTTCAGATATCCACTGAGGTCTTTAAAACAAAATTAGCGACATCCCACTATTTAAAAGATGAAAATATATAGAAAATGTTGACGACCAAACCTTTATAATTGTCAGAATCCAAAAGAAGGCTAAGGTGCAATTGTGCCGAAAACCTGTAAGATAAAATTAGTCTGTTTCAGCGGGGCTGAAGTTAAAATTTAATATGAAGATAAACGTACCCTCAAATTTCTTGGTATTGTCCATGAGATTTGGCATTTTCTACGAAGGATACCATTTTGAGAAGAGATCCATTCACATGGACCTGTAAAAGTTCATTAGCATCTCATAAAACGAAAAAGAAAATATAAATAATAAGAAAATTGTTGGAATACCAACCTTTCCGACTTTGCAAATCTCATGGCTATGTAGTGGTTCTTCCGAGTACCTGAAAATTACAAATTAGAATGGTTTCTTTTAGACTTGAAAAAAAAAGTTTAAATTAAAAACTCGCCTTCAAATTTGACGGGACAATTCCTTTGATTGGTCGTCATTTTGTGTAGATCAAGTGGGGCCTGAAAATCTCTTTTAGCGTGTTTCCAGGTATTCAAAAAGGAAAAATGAAAGTTAATTGAAAAACAAACCTTTCCAAAAGTGCGAAGAAATTCAGGCGAAATGCGATTGTTGTGAGTTTCTGTAAAATATATTTTGAGTATGTTAAAAACGTAAATTTCTTTTAAAAAACGAAATTTAGAAAACTCACTCTTACAATTGCTTGACCTGTTTTATTCATCAGACTTTTTATAGTGTTGTCTCTTCAGATCGACGGGTGCCTCAAAAACATCATTAGTATGTTGTCAGTATTGTAAAAAATAAAAGAAAAAAAAGAAAATTTAAACAAACCTTTCCAACTTTCTGAATAATTTTTATTCCAATGTTGACAGCCCCGAGTGTCTGTAAAAACACAATTTTCTGATTGATTGGAGTTGAGGATATTTAAATTCGATATTTCAAACAAAATGCTAACCTTAAAGCACATATTGAAATAGTGGTGGATGGACAACTTGAAGAAAGCGACTTTTGGCGCCAAAAAGCGCTATTCAAATAAGCGTCGGGAGACCGGGTCCCGCCGCGATTGCTTCGCTTTGTTCTGGCAATTAGCCAGGCACATTTAAAATATAGCACAAAACGTTAATTAAGAGCATAAAATGCTAGACAAAGACAGAGACAGAGAGGCATACAGACAAAAATAGAGAAAGAGAGAGAGAAATAGAGAAAACGATAGAGAAACAGAGAAGGAGAAACAGGCAGAGAGAACAAGAGAAATAGGAGAAAGGAGCGAGGCAGAGAGATAGGTACAGAGATAAAGATAGCTTGTGATACAGAGTGTGGTGGTTCCTTTGCTAAATAGAAACAAGCTAAATGAGTTTTGTAATAAACATTTGAAATGACCTTTTAAAACTTTATTCAATGGCAAGAATGTCAAGGGAGAGCTCATGAGATCACACAATACGCTGAGCAATGACTGGATACCTGTGAAGGACCTGCTCGAAAGGGTGTGGGAATTCGGTCTAGGAGGGGGATGGCGGTGGCGGAGGCAACGCTGTGGGCATCTTAATCGCAACCTCGTAGGGTGGCGGCGGCTCCCTCGGAACTCCACAAATCCACATGTCTTCAGCTAAGGTTTGACTGAGGGCTGCTTCTGAAAACAAAAGAGATTAGTATCATCTTAATATGCAATTTAGTCAAATTTTATTTTGCTCCTTTGGTTGAGAAACCTTAAGCTAAATATGTCATTGTGCTGGTTCAAGGGACCGTCACGGATCTTTTTTGTCTATATGTCATAATGAAAAGATAAAAGTATGGGGTTTAAATGTGTCGTTCTAGAAAACTCTGCATCTGAAATACAATTGTGTAGGCTTTCCAGGTGACAGGCACCTTTGGATAACATGTATTTCAATGAACTACGTGCACGGTATTTACGCGCCGGTTTATCAACTTTTTGGTCACTTTATAATTTTCCATGTTCCCGCCTGAAAAGACGCAAAAAAACTCTGGTATTCTGTCATAGTAGCCCCGCCAGTTTCACACCTGTAAGAGATCGGCGGCGGCAAAAGTAGTCCCACCGCATACAGTAATGAACACCGTAAGCAAATACGTGACAAAAAAGGTCCCTGACGGCTCCTTTCAATTTACCTTTGCGTCCTACCAACGTTAAATTCAATCAGACTGATTTCAAAATGGTTCAAATCAGTCAAATTTTCAAAACAATATTTTGTATCGTCAAACGCTTCGTTAACAACTAAACTTCATTTAATTGTATCATTCTTTCGCTTGTTTTAATTCTTCTTAAAAAGTGAAAATCATTCAGTAAAAGTCGTTCGGTCAAAGTGCGTGCACTATGATCGGGATTAAACAACGCCGATTGGGGAAGTCCCAAGGTTCTCGGCGGACTCCCGCTGAAAACCTGTTCTCCTAACAAATGGATACAAAATGTTTCCGTCTAGTCAAGATCTAATTCGATGTTTCGTAAATAGTCAAAAAAGACTGTATTTGATTCAAAATGACTCTTGTGTTTCTAAACTCTTAAATTGGTGTCAGTCCGATTACGTTAAACGTAAATATCAAGCTGCAACATTGTGTTTTCTAGGCTGCTAACGTTATTATAGTTAGATTTTTGTTTTTTTAGAGAAACACTTTCTGAACCTTGCTTCCCCCGGTTTCCTATCTACATATAACATCTCGAATGATGTAATAGTCAGTCAGCGGCAATGAAATACGATTTCCGATCAGGAGATTACTACATGATTCACCGAACTCATTGACCAAAAACGAGAATCTATAAAAGTTTGAACAGAGATTAAGATTTTTACTGGTTTTCCTACTTAGCGGCTTTCATAACAAAAGAGAATTCTTTACCAAAATACGAAATTTATTTGGAAATGTCTGTGAATTGGCAACGACTCGGTGAATTGGCAACAGAGTTTCAATTCTATACTTTATGAAAAGATCTTTTGAATTCAAAGAAGCCATCAGGGACCTGTTTTTGGCCTGTGTTTACCTATCGCTCTATAAAGTATGCGGCTGGACTATCTCTGCCGCTCCCGCCGATCTCGTACGGGTGTGAAACTCGCGGCGCTACATGTCAGACAAGAATAGTTTACTGCTTTTTGCAGTCGGAAATATTGAAAATTCGAAAGTAACAATTAAACAAAATCGATAAACTGATATATTAGACAGGCAGATAAACGCAGTGCGCGTAGTTCGTTAAAATGCCGGATGCTAACCGCTGCCTCTCGCCTGGAGTCGTCAAAATAGGACATTTCAGAGGCAGATTTCTTCAAAACGTTGCATTTAAATCCCACAATTTTAGAGTTTCCTAAATAAAATATCAATCTCTTTGAGGGTCCCTACGGGTCTTTTTAACCTGAAGTTAACATACATTTTTCATTCTGAGGTGAACCCCTAGAGAAACCAGGCATTGTTAAAACAATTCAGTCAAAGGTTGCTAGACACAGGTTATCAATTACCAATTCTCGTTCTATTCGCAGTAATAGTTATTTTGACATAAGCTTGCAACTGTTTGCAACCGATACTGCAAACTCCTGCAAACAAGGAAGCAAGAAGGGAGTTTCCTTGTTTGCAAGAGTATACCTGCGCAGGCAGCCCTATTTTCGTGTTGCCTGAAGCTGAACAATTACACTGTTGCTATTTGTTTGCTCCCACTTTCCCTTTCTCAGCAATTTCTCGCAAACAATCTTAACCTTGAAATGTGAGAAAACGCACCTCTGTTTCGCGGAGTGGCAGGTTGTCCGTTCCTCTCAGCGTATTGGGCGTAAATTCGGCAGCCGAATGTAAAAAGAAAGACGAGCAAAAAGACGCAGATCGTCACACCCTCGGCTACCGTTTTAGTGACGGAGGTCTGCTCTAAAGCTGAATATTATGAATGATTTTTGACTATGGATTGTGAACCTGATAAAATTCAGATAACCTAGGGTTTTGTTTTCTACAAAAGTGTAAAAACATCTTTTAGAAGTTTTCGCATTAAACTTCTACGTGGTCTGTGAAAAAGAAAAGGAAATGAAAAATACTCAAGTTTTTCAGACTTTTTAACATTTGGGTTCCCGAATGTAAAACCTTTGAACTTTCCTTTAATGCAATGGAGAAATAAAGTTTTTATCGTTCATCCAAAGAAAATACCTTTGAAGTTTCCAATGAAAAAAACCTTTGAACTCAACCAATTTGAAAAAAAAACTAAATTTTAAGTGTTTCATCTCAAATTTGCGAGTCCATCAAAAACAGATCGCATTTTTGTTGTTGGTTTTTCATTAGAGACACTTGAGCATCTAAAAAAACTAATCTGTGTTTTTATCTCTTGTTTTCAATTGTAAACGATTTAAAATAATTAGGCTCTTGTCAAAAGGAAGTTGATCCAAGTTGGAAATATTCAAATAAAAATTGAAAAAATCAAGAACTTCCTTTTTTGTTGGAGAATCGGAAAAAATTATGTATTTTCAAAAAAAAAGTTGTAAACAATAAAATTAGTTTGAAAATAGAAAAAGATGATTTTTAAATATGCATAAATCAGAGTTTCTCCCATTAAAACCACTACTGAAACACTCACTTTCATGTTGTTCGTTCACGTAATACTTGTCCCACGAGACCGGCCGGTACGAATGATACGGCCACAAAGACTGCATACGCTGTAAAAGACGACTGTTAAGACCGGAGGATGGAAACATCAGACAACGAAAAGGGACAGAACTTTCATAAAGGCAGAGTGCATGTCTGCAAAAAGGGAAAGAAAAGGGCAAAGCGTAGCGTAGGTGGGGATAGATGGCGTGCTATACTTTCACACGCGGTGAAATGAAAAACAGGCGGAAGCACCAATTTTGGAAAAGGCATAAACAGATGAGAGTCTCTGAAATGTCATGGTATACACAAGTTAAAATGAAAGGGGAAGTTTCAAACACATCTGCAAAAATTATCTTCTTCCAATTTTCACATCATTTTGTACCTCGAGTGTAATTCTTATTTTGCGAAACCGTACTTATATTTGTCTTAAACTTTTTATTTGAATTTTGTTTTGTAATGTTCTCGTTCTTTGACTCATTTTATTCACCTTTAATGTTTTTTTTGCGAAACGAGAGGTGAACAAAGTTTTCAAAAGTTTAATCTGAAAAGGTCCGCTGAATGCTTTTAAAATAAATAGAAACTAAAAAGAGAGAGATAAAGAGGACTGAGATGAAGAGAGAGAGAGAGAGAGAGAGAGAGAGAGAGAGAGGGAGAGAGAATAAAGTAAAAAGAATTTGACTTCAAGATTCACTTGGAAAAAAACAAACTAAAAAAGTTTAACACAGTAAAAAGATATGAATTTTTCAATCTACGATCACGGCTTTTATGTGGAAAATAGAGGATAAATTGAAGTGCTTCAGGATAAGAACGCTCTTTTGCAAGATTATCTATGCAAAGAATACAAATTCCATAGCATTTTGCTGATTACGCGTTGGCGGATGGGAACAAGTTTGGATCTTGTACTCGGACGTTCATCGAATGTGGGGCTTGTCTCAATCACACAGACGAGGACGTAAAAAAGGATTATTTCTATAAATTCAAATAAACCAAAATGTTGGTTGAAAATTGGGAACCCTTTCAAAAAAAGAGAATTATAAACTAAAAGGAGCACCACAAAAAATGGGGCGAGAAAAATAGAAAAAAACAGCATGTTTCGCAACGTCACTTGCTCAATTCGATTAGAAAAAACTTGATCTCAAGATCCTCAATAGAAGAAATTTTCTATTTTTAACAATTGTCATCTAAAGAATACTTGAAGAACGTCAGGAAGAAAAGAATACCCGCTCGGGTTGTTGTAAAACAAGAAAGTAACAGTAAAGGGTACCCTACAAATCACGTTCGCCTTGGAAGAACTTTTCATTGCGTAGACCACCGGAAATTTGCCTTAGAATAACGTCTTCCGGCCTTGTCGGATGTGGTAGATAAATTAAACACGTGGGAAGATGAAAAAGATGAAGAAAAAACTGATTTTATAATTTGCAGGAAAACGTTGCTGGTTATGTTTTGTGTTCTACATTTTCTGTTTCTTTATATTCAACTGCAAGTGGATTTTTTTATAATTTAAAAACGAAACCCATTAGAAAAAAACAAAGAATAAGAATATAAACGGTATAAAAATTAACTAAACAAGGCAGCTCAAAACAGCAAACTGAATTTACAAATGTGTATCTCAATTGTATTATAATTTATAATTTGCTTAATCGCGTTTCCAAATTAAGTTAAATAAATAAAAAAATTAAAAATTAAATTATTAAGTTAAATTCATGTTTTTGAAAAGTAATGCATTTCCAAAAGCAGAAAACTGTAAAAAAACCTAAACTGCGATGAAAACTTTTTTATTGTAGCCATTTGGATTCGATTTTACTCACTTATATTAAGGAATTTATTGTTCTTACAATTTTTCTTTTTTGTGTTTTAGTTGTTCAATTAAACAATCATAAACAGTGCAATAGCGTGACAAAAAATCATAAAAAAGCAACTTGTTTAAATAACAATTTCAGGTTTCCACAGATACATATCGCAAATATTATTTTAATTTCTGGTGTCTAAAAAATCAAATGCAACTTTGAAACTTTTTGTGTTCCTCTCAAGAAGTTGGCTGTTTCTACTTAGAAGTTTTTTTCGGAGTTAAACATTGCAATATCTAATAATAATTTTGAAGAAATGTGTATCTGAAGCTTTGAGATACGCTTGTTTATCATGGTTAAATAAAAACCAGAATTTTACGAAGGGTATCGTAAAAATTTGCATGATTCCTGGTGTCTAAGAAGTCAAACACACATATGCATGTCTACTTTTTTTACTTTTGCTTTCCCGCATTTGGTTTTAAGTTGAGTTTGCATTGTTTTTTTTTAAAGTTTATCAATTTTTTAAATAAAATTTTCATTTTTTTAATTTGCGGTATTGGTAAAGTTTTAGCAAAAAATATTGTTTGAAAATTGTCAAAAAATATGAAGCTGTGAAACATGCGGGTTTATTGTAGGTTGACCAATATAAACGTTGAATTGGCAATGTAGAGGTACTTCCAGCAAATAAGCCCTGTTTTCTGTCTTCCTAGCTGTGAACAATAAAAACAACTCGTACGCAATACAATGCAATGTGACAATATTATTTTCCAGGACGGGTCAACATCCAATTGAAGACGACCCGGGGAAAACAGCGCGCGCGGGAAAACAGAAAATCAGTTACAGTCGCAGAACGAACATAGCCAATTGTTACATTTTGGCGTTTAAGTGTAAAGTAACCAAGAATCTTCAAAATGGACTGAAAGGGACCAAACTACACGTTTCGAGAGGTAGGTACAAAAGTGAAATGTCAGGGCGGAAACCGGTAGCAATCATGGAATTATTGTGTGCCAAGCGGAAGAGGCATGACCGGCTGCGGCGCGATTTTGAAATTCTTTGTTTTGTAAGGAATGTGCCACTGAAGATGGAGTTATTGATTGAAATCGGAATTTTTATACGAAGTTTTGAAAAACATAATAGTATACATAATATTCTGAAAACGATATATCTGAATTAACATTTTCACAAGTAACAAAATCTTCAAGCGTTAAAGCTCTGCTGGATAAAGTATGAAAAAAGAAAAAAATTGATAATTTTTTTTCGAAGGATACATTTCTTTGTTTTAAAATTTTAGTAAAGTGAATGATTTAATTTAATTTTAAAATTTAGAAAATTTCACAACAACAACAAATGGCTTTCTTTCGCTTTTGAAAAATTTACAAAGAGTTAACACAATGTAAACCAAAAAATTCTAAAATTTAAAAAAGAAGGGAAGAGGGCCTCCCCAGCCTATTTGTGTCTGTGGTAAATTTAAAAACGTCGCTGGGGAAAGTGAGGAAAGAGTGAAAGCTAGATGATATCGGGCGGCGTTTTTAGCACGACCTTGACTTTACGAGGTTGCCAGCGAGCGCCACAAAGCATTCCCGTGGGGAACGAGAATCGCCTGTGCCACAAATGGTCAAAAGCTTTTGTAAACATTTTCTATGCTTTTTAGTAAGTTTTCAGTTAAACCGTGTTTTAAATATGAATGATGAAAAGAGAGTTTTGAGGTTCACTAGCCTTCTTTAAATTAGAGGAAAATTGTTTAATGTTTAGTTTGGAATTCTTTGTAAGAAAAGGAAAGTTCATTGAAAACGGAGTTAGGACTGAAAAAAAGTTTAGTAAAATTGTTTCAAACATTTCTTAAATTGTGACCACAGAAAACTTACACTCTCCAAATAAGGTCAACAGGTTATAACAATTTTGCTACTGGACGGTGTAAAAATTTTAAAAAAACAATTTGATGCTAAAACAATAACAAATTTAAATTAAGAATTTTCCCACAAAAAGTGAGAAAAAAATGGATGAAATAATCACTCACAAAAATGTGTAAAGCAAGAGATCATTTCTTATTTTTGGGAGACAATTTCATTTTCAACCAACAAAGAATTAGTTTGTAACCTTTGTGAGAAATGTTTTGTGACTCCCAAAGTAGAAAGTGTTTTACCACAATTCGAAAGTTGAATGACGTTTTACTGCCGTTTACTGCACATAAACTCCTTCTTTTAGAAAACTAGTTTAAAAAAAGTTTACTTGCACTTTGAAAAAGAATCTTGAAAGAGACACAGAGAGAGAGAGAGAGAGAGAGAGAAAGAGAGAGAGAGAAAGAGAGAGAGAGAGAGAGAGAGAGAGAGAGAGAGGGAGCGAGGGAGAGAGAGAGAGAGAGAGAGAGAGAGAAATAAAAAGCAAAAAGAAAGCAAAATAATAAGTGAATGTTTAACATTTTAGCAAATACTTTTACTGCGTTTATATATTTAGGGCATTTGTTTGTTTAATAGAATGTTTCTAGAAAAAAAGATAAATGTGATAGAAAAAGTTTAAAAAAAGGTGGAAAATAAAGGTAGTCGATGCGGTGCCATCCGCAATCTCGACCGCGGGCAGCTAATGGGAATGGCCGAGGGCGTTGAGCTGACCAAGACCGTATCGAGGAATACAATAGGCGCCACGGCCTTGTGACTGTGTGTAAGGTTACAGCAAAGAATCGCGGGTCCAAGGCGGGAATTCGCCGGGGAACAAAGGCCGAACACACGCGCGCCGACGGCAACGCCGAAGCATGCGTGCTATTTTGGCGAAGCTTGTAACCAGAGTTCAAACAAGAACAAAACAAGCGAAGAGAAGGAGAAAAAGGCGGAACCACTGGAAAAAGGTTATTGTCCATTTTATCGCTGTGGAACAGTTACACTTATGGACCGTGACAAGTAATTTTTTTGTATCTCAATCGTAATCGGAATAATTTAAAAATGGTTTGAATTATTTCATTTTTATATTTTAGGGCAGAAAACATTTATTTTGTAGGCTACAAACAGAAAAAAGTGCGTTTGAATCACTCGCTCCGTTCGCTTCGCTCACTCCGCTCGCCAGCACCACCTCCGAACGGTCAAAAATATTCGAAAACTACAGAAGCATCAATGGGAGGACATCGGTCTTCCTATATGCTTTAAGTTGGCATTTTCAAAAATTAATAAATTTCTAAACGTACTCTTGGACCTCATTGAGCAGGCCAGCGTACCTTTGTTCTGCAAGCAAATTACGTGTTCAATATCGTAAATGGCAAAGGACGCCCTTATAAAGGTAGTTTCCCCGCGCGCGATAACCCTTATATACTCAGCTACCGCGCCCTCACGCGATAACCCCTTCGCTTTTTTCGGCCAAAGTTTCACGGATGAGCTACTTTGCGAGCTCATAAAACGGTTTAAACTGGTTCTATCTTTCTGATTTTCGGTAAGTTTGAAGAAAGTGTTTTGTTGTTAACGCCTACCAATAATAAACCCCATACGTCAAAAACTGCCAAATTTTCGGGGGCATGAATAGAACAAAATATCAAACTTCGAAAAAAGTTTTTCTTGATTTTCTCAGCCGTTCTTCAATTTGAGGATCTACAAAGTAGGTCTACTAAAACCATCTATACGTACGATCAACACGGCCAGTTTCGTTTCTTCCATATCTGAAAAGTGCGTGTGACATCATTTTTTTAAAATTTTTTCATGTTTGATAAAATTTAGGTTTTCAAGTTTTCAAACAATTGGTACATGCAAGCCAATGTTACCTTCGAGCACTCAGCTTCGGCGAAAGTTTCTCGGCCCAGTTATTTAACGTCAAACTTTTTTTAAACGTCGACTTTTGCATGTTTCCAAATTTTTCAGCTTTTGTAATTGCTCTGCAGGTACCATATTGGGTACAAAGTTAGTTCATTTCATTACACAACTGCAAGATACAAATTTAGGGTTTAAATCCAAAAAAATTGGGAACAGGCCCAAAAAAAATTTGTCTTCCCTATTGCGAAATCAATTGCGAAATACCGTCGTTTCGATAGATAATAGTCACAGTATGATTGGCGCCAATATTTAGCTCGATCGGCTGACTCTCCGATTTTTGGCAGTATAAAAACCGCAAAAAAGTCATAAAATTTTTTTGTACTTTGCAGTTTATCTCGGCCGCTGTTGATTTTGAGTAAAAACTCTCTCGTTATTCGATGAAGCCCTCGAGTTACTCTATCTTTCTATTCAGACAGAATTTGCAAATTCCAAAATTTTTTGGGCCACAGCGTCATTTAATATAATAGGTGGACTAGAAATGTACGCTTGTAAAATGGTGAATTTTTAAATTTTATAAACTGAATTCGCCTTAAAATTATGAATTTCTAGAGAAAATTAGATTTTTCCGAGGAAAAAAATTGTAAAGTCTGGCAAACTTACAGATTTACCTGTTGTAAATTTTATTCGCTTTACATTTTTTAATTTTTGGAATTTTCTATTGCTATTTTATTAAGTTTTCACTAAACTTTGCAATCTGGCATGCATTCGCCGCGGAATCATCTAAAATATTAAAATATATGTTTGCAAGCATTATTCGCTTTATTTCTGCATTTTAGAAAGTTTATGTTTACAGTTTTTTTTAAAAATTAACCGAACGTTGCAATCTGGCATGCAATCGCCGTGGGACCATGTAAATTTAAAAAATATATGTTTGTAAATTTTATTCGCTTCATATCTACATTTTTATGAATTTTTATAATTGAATATTTATAAAAATTTACCAAACTTTGCAGTCTGGCATGCATTCGCCGCGGGACCATGTAAATTCTCGAACTACGTGTTTGGAAACTTTATTCGCTTTACGCTTGTCGACTTAGAAAAATTAATGTTCACATGTTTATAGAAATTTACAAAACTTTGCAATCTGGCATGCATTCGCTGCGGGACCATTTTAAATTATAAAATATTTGTTTGTAAATTTTATTCGCTTCATTTCTACATTTTTACAAATTTTTTATGTATGCATATTTATAAAAATTTACAAAACTTTGCAACCTGGCATGCATTCGCTGCGGGACCATCTTAAATTATAAAATATTTGTTTGTAAATTTTGATTCGCTTCATTTCTACATTTTTACAAGTTTTTATGTATGCATATTTATAAAAATTTACAAAACTTTGCAATCTAGCATGCATTCGCTGCGGGACCATCTTAAATTATAAAATACATGTTTGTAAATTTTATTCGCTTCATTTCTGCATTTTTACAAGTTTTTTGTATGCATATTTTTAAAAATTTACAAAACTTTGCAATCTGGCATGCATTCGCTGCGGGACCATCTTAAATTATAAAATACATGTTTGTAAATTTTATTCGCTTCATTTCTGCATTTTTACAAGTTTTTATGTATGCATATATAAAAAAAATTACCAAACTTTGCAATCTGGCTTGCATTCGCCGCGGGACCATCTAACTTCTAGAACTATATGTTTGTAAACTTTATTCGCTGTATTTCGAAAATTTATAATATTTTTTGTGTTTCTCCTTAAAAAATAAACGTATTGTTCACTATTCCTGAGAGAGTGTGTAAAAGTAGGAGAGGGAAAAGAAAAAGAGAAAATTTTTGTTTCTCCTATGTTTTGTCAGTGTGCTCCCTGATACCGAAAAAATCATTTAAAACATGTCCTGGGGAAAGTTTTAGGAAAATCATAAGCGAGAGAGTATGTAAAATGAGGAGAGGGAAAAGACAAATACAAAATTTTCAAAATGAACTTTTTCAAGTTTTTCTGGAAGTTTTGGAAAGTACTAATCTATATGAAGTTTTCGCCTCTCATGATCAACTGAGTAGCTATTCTGCAAAAAAAGTTATTCTTGGCGGGGACTCGAACCCGGACCTGTTTCATGGCAATAAAACTTGAATAAAATTGCGAAAACGAACGCCCCGAACTTTTCCGCAAAAATGCCTAAGTAACTAAGTGTTTGACGTCTTTGGGCATGGTCCTTATATACTAACTCGAAAAAAGTAGGGCACATCTCGATTTCGAAAAAACTTAATATTTCGAAATTTCTGTAAACAACTTACGATCTTTTTTGGCGAACATGTTGGTATTGTTCATCTTCAATTTACCTAATTTTCACAACTCCTCAGCTATTCTGCAAAAAAAGTTATTTTTGAGGGGGACTCGAACCCGGACCTGTTTCTTGGTAATAAAACTGGAATAAAATTGCGAAATCAAACGCCCCGAACTTTTCCGCAATAATGCTCGAGTAACTAAATGTTTCACGCCTTTAGGCGTGGTCCTTATACACCAACTCGAAAAAAGTTGGAAACATCTCAATTTTTGCCGGATTTCGAAAAAAATTAATATTTCGAAATTTTTATAAACAAGTTTCGATCTTTTTGGGCGAACATGTTGGTATTGTGAATCTTCAGTTTACCAAATTTTACCGGACGGAAATCTTTATTCTGAAAGAAAATATTTAAAAAAATCGAAAAATTTGAAAATTTTAGAAACTTGAATAACTTTTTTGCCGTCGAGTTTGGTAAAAAAGTTTCAATTCCAACATTGATGCTGGAGGTATAAACTAATTGACTGAAACATCAAAACTTGTAAATTCGGAAAAAAGTGCGTTACGATATTTTATTAGTAATAGGAAAGGGGGATTTGTAAAGAAGGAACCGAATACGAACAAATTACATTCCGGTGTCGTCAAATTTTGAAAATTTGTTTTATTCTATCCGATTAAGTAAAATAGTAGTAAAATAAAATGGATTTTTTAATGTAATGAAGCACAAGCTTAAGTTTTTTTTAATTCCTGAAAAGCTAATGCCCGAGTGAAAAACAAGTGAAAAAGTCAATTACTTTTGGCATCATCTTTTGACCAAGTCTTTTGGCAAAATAATTTTGGCAAATCTTATATTGCATAAAATGGAGTATAATCTATTTTGTATTTTAAAATCTGGAATTCTTGAAATGGTTCCGAATAGGGGTTTGGTATCTCCTTTTGTGGAGAGCGATTATGGTGTCAATACCAATTGAACAATGAAACCCGATCGGTTGAAAGGGCATCGGCCGTCTTCAAGGCCGACGTGAAGGTAATTATGGTTTAATAGGGGTTGGTTTCCCAACCACCTGCCACAAACGCAGGTCATTTTGTGATCTTCACAAATGTTCTAGTTTCGAATAATCTGTTATGAAAAAATATAATGGCTTTTGTGCGCATGTGTGTATGGGTGTATGGGTGTATGGTTGTTTGTGTGTGTGCTGAAAAAAACAACAAACAGTTTGTCACTGTATCGGCAATCCATTGATAATCGTAACACTTTATCACTTTCGTGGGAAACGGCTTGGTTTTACAGATTGTGGGAAGATATCTTCGGTTCAAACAACCCAAAAACTGAAGAAACCAAAGTTTGAAGAAGAATTTGTGAAGTGAACTGAATTGCACATTTTCAAGGTATTAGACGCCTCCAGTCTCATTTAATGCTTGATATATACGTCAACAGATTCCACGAATCCCGGATAAGTAGAAGAAAACAAAAGAATGCATTAGATACTAATTCAATGAATACATCTTTATATCGGTTCTTACAATGGCATTAGTTCGTATTACGGTGCTAATTATTATTCTAAAGATCTCTGAAACAAGTTAATTTCCAAGAAACCAAGAATGGTAAAAATTATAGTTTTCAGTTGAAACACCGATAGTGAGGAAAAGTTGTCATACTTCTATTATCATTTATCTATGAAACGCTACTAAACTTGTGAGAAAATAAGGAGTTAAACGCCATCATCCTCATTTACCGCGTGAATGAAGTAAATAGATACGAATCGCGGATATGGGAAGAAAACAACAGAGTACAAATCTCAGGCAGGTTAAGAAACGTTTATGTGATCTTCCATTTGACCTTTAGTATTTTTGTTTGCTTTGCTGACGTTTTTTACCCCAATCTTACCATTGTTAAAGGAACCGGTAGGGACCTCTTTGCGGCTTTTAATTGACTATGGTTCTCATTAATGTATGCTGCGCGGCTATCCCTGCCGCGGCCGCCAATCCCTTACGGGTGTGTAAATCGCGGCGCTACCATGTCAGACAACAAGAATTTTCTGCGTCTTTTCATGCAGGAATAGTGAACATTTGAAAGTGATGACCAAAAAGTCAATAATCCGATGGATTGGATGGGCACGTAAACACCGTGCAAGTAGTTCGTTAAAATGACGGCAAAAACTAAAAATTGGCATTTCAGAAGCATTTTTTCCTAAACGACGCATTTGTACCCAAACTGTCTTATAATTTTAAGCAACTTTTCAAGCTCCTTAGTTTGAAAAGATAAAGTTAACAATGGGTAAAGACGGTCCCTTTAACGAGCTTCAAATTGCAACTGAAAGCTACTGATCACTTTAATCGACTTACGAAAGTGTTAAACTATCGATAAATTCTTATGACGAAACATTCTAATACGTAAATGAGAATAATTTTGACGAAAGCTAAAGGCTGGGCAAAATAGGAAATGTGGCCACATTTCCAGCTGAATGCGTGGAGTACGATTCACAATGTAGTAGCGATCGGAAACCGATTGTTGCCAGCGGAGAAAAACCAAACGCGGGCCTGTATCCACGTGCGAAACTATAAGCGATGTATTGGCACCGGTCTTTGGCAGCCACTGGCTGAACTTGGGCCGCTAAAGTCCAAATTCATCTGATCGGAATTTCAAAAGGGATACAAGTTACGCATTCCTTTTAAAAATTGAATCTCTAATAAGTTATTAAGTTTTAATGAATTTCCGGGTAGATTGATTTGGCTTTTAAGCAAGTCATGTTTTTAAACTCATGTTAACTTTAAGACAGAATTTGGCATTTTTGACATTATGGAATGCAATTTTGAAAGACAACAAATAATTGCACTAATAGACAGTTTATTGTCCCTGAGTTTGTTCTTTCTACCGTACTCCTTAATATCCAGGAGCAGTGCGAGGAGGAGGGCAGTGGTCGCAAGCGCCCTTCTCTCCGTCCTTTCCGGGCTCTCCAGCAGCTCCATCCTCTCCGTTCTTTCCATCGGCTCCAGGCTCTCCAGCATCTCCGACGGGTCCAGGAGCTCCGGGACGTCCGTCGTGTCCAGGGCGTCCAGCGCTTCCTGGAGGTCCCTGAGGTCCGGCCTCCCCAGGCTGACCAGGCTCTCCAGCAGGAGAAGGCAGAGAGCGGACGGTTCCGGGAGCTCCAGCGGGTCCAGCCTCTCCGTCGGGTCCAGCAGATCCAGGAGTGCCAGAAGGTCCAGGAGGTCCCTTGGGTCCGGGGTGTCCAGCAGGTCCGTCCTCTCCAGCTCCTCCCTGAGGTCCGGGTCCTCCCTTGGGTCCAGGGGGTCCAGGAGGTCCGGCGGGGGCGGCGGGGCAGTCGAAGCAGAAGTCTTCGGGCTTGGGCTTGGCGTTGTCATCAGTGGCATCAGGTCCAGGGGCTCCAGGGGTTCCTGCGTTTCCGTCCTTTCCTGGCTCTCCCTCTTGACCAGGGACTCCGGCAGGTCCACCAGCTCCAACGCCGCAAGAGCAGCATCCAGAGGTAGCCTGACGCTTGCCCCTCTGCTCAGCACGGATGGCATCAAGCTAAAACAATGACGTCATGATAAAGTAGGTCTACACTACCTTGATGTACTCTCCCTTGACTCCCTCGTTGCGGAGACGGCAGAAGTTGAGCTCCTCCTGGATTCCAGTGGTCACGGTCTGGGTGTGGAGGCAGAGCATGGGGACAGCCACGATGGCGGTCATGGTAGCAATGGTGCTCACAGCCACGCCTACAAAACCACAACTATTAGGTACCGAAGGTTTCCGTACCAAAGAAGGCAAAGGTCTTGAGGCTCTGGGCCTCGGCGTACTTCATCTCCTTCTCCATTACCTGAACAATTTAATACTTTCTGTTCACAAGAAAGTAAGACAAAGCGGAAAACTCCGATGGGATGTGTTGTGATAAGCGGCTGGCCTCTTATGTAGTGTCCCAAGGTGTGACTGTTTAAGAAAAAGCCTCTCTCGTTACGCTTCTTTCCGCTTTCTCCGTTCCATTGGTCGTTGCGAAAAATGAACCTGTCTCAGATGTTTTCGAGTTACAACACAAGTGAGCAAACAGCAAACTAGGAAATTGGTTCTGGGGAACTGAAAAAAAAACAAATTTACATTTAAACGTAACTACTCCTGGAAAGTTTTGGCACCCAAGGTACATTGCTCGCAAACCAAATTGTATCAACAGTAAACTTTTGATATTGATTTGGTTTTTGTTAAAAAACAAAATGGCTTCCTTACACTTTTTAAAAGTGCCGCCGTTAAAAGCTTCTGGACGGAGAACGATACGTCATGTTAGGATGGCTGGGGAAAAGGTCAAACCAGACGCTCTGTTCACTTAACCGCCAACTACATCTTTTTATTTTGCTCACCATTTCAATGTTACAGGTTTCGTTTTCAGAATATATAGATTTGTCTCTTTTAATACTCATCAAATCCTTTCTTTTCATAACGGTACGATTAGGTAAATTTTTTCTTTCAAATATATTTTCACCGTGTTATTCAGAAGAACCTGAAAGCCGCTGGCTTTCCCCTGACTTTCTTACTCCTCTTATTCTTTTGTTCTCACTCCTGCCAACAGAATTCCTGCGTGGCAGCCATAACTTTTCCTTCGTTGGTGTTCAGCGTCGTCGAGAGGGAATGCCTGACCCAGTGGGAGCCCCCTGGAAATGCACCGGAGCTTCACTTCTGGAAGGGAAAAGCAACACGTCCTGCGTTCTCTATCTCGAAGTTGAACGCAAGGTAAAGGATGAGACGAAGAAGCTGATATCCTTTCCTTCACACGCACGAGCAAAAGCTCTATTTCACGTCTATTCCGTCCATAGAAATTCCGTGGTCTATAAAAAAGTTTTCAAAAAGCTTTAGCTATTATATAAAAATAAAAAATTTTGCAGCTCTCTTCTGTTTTTTCAGTTATTAATTGTATACTAGTTACGAAGTATCGGGCAATGGAAAAGTCGTAGAAATGAGGTATCATGATCTCAAAAGCAAAATCCTAAAATTGTTATATATTCGGTTTTTTGCAACATTACTATAAAAGATAGGAAAGCAAACATTAACAAAGCAAGCTGTAACAGCTGTCTTTCATCTATCAGCATTTTTGTCTTTGGCGGAACCTATCGTTCTCGAAGACTTTTCGTACTTGCCGTTGTCTTCTTTTTCGAGTGCGGTCACACCCACAATGGGTACATAATGAGAGCGCCCGCAAGGATTTCAGACACCAACGTCGTCTTTCCTTTTTTTTCATCATTCCGAGTTTCAACATTTCTTGTTTCAGGGGATGGAGAAGGAACAGAAGTACGCACAGGCCGAGAGCCTTAAAACTTTCGCTTTCTTTGGTAAGTGTTTTTTTAAACTACGGATATATTTGTTTATTTAGCTGTGGCTGTGAGTACCATTGCTACCATGACCGCGATCGTGGCTGTCCCCATGCTGGTCCTTCACACACAGACCGTGACCACCGGAATCCAAGAGGAGCTCAACTTCTGCCGTCTCCGTAACGAGGGAGTCAAGGGAGAGTACATTAAGGTAGTTTTGAGCAAGTTTTGTTTGAAAAAACCATTTTAGCTCGATGCCGTCCGTGCTGAGCAGAGGGGCAAGCGTCAGGCTACCTCTCAGTGCTGCTCTTGCGGAGTTGGAGCTGCCGGACCCGCTGGAGTACCCGGTCAGGAGGGAGAGCCAGGAAAGGACGGAAACGCAGGAACCCCTGGAGCCCCTGGACCTGATGCCACTGATGACAACGCCAAGCCCAAGCCCGAGGACTTCTGCTTCGACTGCCCCGCCGCTCCCGCTGGACCTCCTGGACCCCCTGGACCCAAGGGAGGACCCGGACCTCAGGGAGGATCTGGAGAAGACGGACCTGCTGGACACCCCGGACCCAAGGGACCTCCTGGCCCCGCTGGAACCCCCGGATCTGCTGGACCCGACGGAGAGGCTGGACCCGCTGGAGCCCCAGGAACCGTTCGCTCTTTGCCTTCTCCCGCTGGAGAGCCTGGTCAGCCTGGAGAGGCCGGACCTCAGGGACCTCCAGGAAGCGCTGGACGCCCTGGGCACGACGGACGTCCCGGAGCTCCTGGACCCGTCGGAGATGCTGGAGAGCCTGGAGCCGATGGAAAGAACGGAGAGGATGGAGCTGCTGGAGAGCCCGGAAAGGACGGAGAGAAGGGCGCTTGCGACCACTGCCCTCCTCCTCGCACTGCTCCTGGATATTAAGGAGTACGGTAGAAAGAACAAACTCAGGGACAATAAACTGTCTAGTAGCATTTCAATTGTTGAACTACATTTCCATAGAATCTGTTTTTTTTTTTACAATTTCAAATTTACATAATACAAATGATACTAAAAATTAACGATACCGATAATTATGGAAAGCTTTATGTACAAAAAACAAAATACATTAACTTATTTGCTAACAACTTTGGTACGAGTTGGCTTGAAGTCGTCTTGCCTCCTCCTTTTTGTTTCTACATTGAAATATCTTGTTATACTTCCAGTTATCCAGCGGAAGAATGATCAAAACAAAGGAAATTACGATTAGAACCGTTCCAACAATGAAAAGGGTTGTTACAATGACGTGGTTGAACAGAACGTCGAAAACTAAAACCAACAGTTTTTCAAGAAATTTCTTTTTCACCTACCAGTATTGATTGGGATTCCAACAAGCATTCCGATCGAGACCACTAGAGGGCTAAGAAGGGCAATTCCAAAGTTCACCAAGAAGTTGAACACTGAAAGTGGTTCAACTACAAAACTAGTGAAAACGCATACTGAGAGAAAGAACGGCTCCTGCGCACATTTGAGGCCATGGAATGAAGGCCCAGTCAATGTGTTCAACGTTTGTTAGAAGAAGAATAGCTGTGGGAATGGCGTTCAGGGTAAGGTTTAAGAAACCTAGGCAAGTCATGAACAGAGAGACTTGGCCGAGATTGGCGTGGAAGAAGAATCGTTTGAAGCAGACCTAAACAATTACTTAAAGTATAGAAAACCTAGCCCGTTGAAGATACCGTCAGGGACCTCTTTTAACTTAGCCTTACAATAAAGTGCTTGAATAATTATTTGTTCTAGGAAATATAAACATTTGGGGGTATAAATACGTTCTTTTCACCAAATTTGCATCAGAATTGCCATTTAGTGGTCTATTCAGGCGACAGGCACCTGTGGATAGCCGGCATTTTAACTAACTATGTGCACGGTGTTTACGCATCTTTCGAATCCATTGGTTTATCGACTTTTTATTCGTCACTTTTGAATTATCAATATTCTCGCTTGAAAAGACGCAGAAAACGCTAGTTGTTTGACATGGTAGTGCTGCGAGTTTCATACCCGTACGAGATCGGCGGCCGCGGCAAGGGTTGTCATACAGCATGCAGTAGTAAGCACCATATGTGAATACAACTTAAAAGAGGTCGCTGACAGTTTCTTTAAAGAAATGGCCTCTACGGCCCTTAAGGTAACCTGTTAATAACGGTATTGAACCTATTTTTTCAACTATTTTTTTCAAAGCTTTAAAGGAACTTACTTTGTAGACGGCAGCAGAAAACGCTGAAGCCACTGACAGCAAAACTCCCAGCCAAGGAATTGTGTTCTCATCACTTTTCGGCAGATCAATTGACATCAAGACAACTCCGGCGATTGCGAAAATTACAGAAGAGGCCTAAACGTTAACGCCTTTTAGGCTTTGGTTAATCATCACACCTTTGTAGCAAGTAGTGTCTCATGAAGGATCACAATAGCCAAGAAGTAGACCATAGCTGCATTGGACGATGATACAGCCGTGGCTACACTAGCAACAACACACATTAGGGCACGCGAGTAGGTGTAGTTGGCAGCTATCCAGAAAATGTTGAAAGGGGTTACTCGTACGAGAAGAGTGACTGGGGTGAGGCCACGAGACCCGAAGATTTTGCAGGCTTCTCTGGAAAAAATCAACTTGTTTCAATTTTCTAGCTCAAGTTTTTAAGACATATTGAAATGAAATGTTAAAAAATAAACAAAAAACCTAGAAATTTCAACAATTTACACGGTTTTTTTTTCGCTCTGGTGATTTTCAGGAAAAAAACTTAAATTCTTATTTACAACAATATTTTACCTCCAGACAAAATC
The DNA here is from genome assembly GCA_022343465.1 of Oscheius sp. G VE-2021. Taxonomy (NCBI): domain Eukaryota; kingdom Metazoa; phylum Nematoda; class Chromadorea; order Rhabditida; family Rhabditidae; genus Oscheius; species Oscheius sp. G VE-2021. The sequence goes on from JAJQXH010000028.1 coordinate 813,911, forward strand.
TAGAAAAAAAATAATAGACCCGTCTTTTTTCCAAGTTCCTGTTTATATTTTGGTAAACAAAAGTAGCAAAATGTTCAGTCAAATGTAACAATACTAAACTTGCGTCAAAAGAAACTCACTTATGAACTTCGCTGATCCTCCTCCTTCGAATAAGTTCATATAAAATATAAACAGGGTAGCAAAGAATCATAAAGTTAGTTCCAAACCACATTGAAAAATAAGGAGCCCTGAAGTGTTCCTGAACTCATTATTTATTTAATTAAAAAATAAATTACCGGCGTCATGGTCAGGGTAGCCTGACTGAATTGGGTTGCAGCGGTCCATGTGCATGCTACTCCGAGCACTACGGCGGCGCTGATCAGAGCCTGAAAATAACATTTCAAAATTGAAATATGGTTCCAAAAACGCAAAAATTCTTTGTAGAAATGGTTCTTTGCTCTTAGTACCCCGGATGAAAAGAACTGATAAGAGACCGAGAATGGTACCATTTATTTCACTTCTAATTCTAATTCCAACCTGAATTGAGCCTCCAATCCAGAAGGCTACGTAATGTGAATTGAGGCTACTTGTATCCGACATTGAGGGAAATCAGGTGTGCAGAATCGGGTGATTTATAATAGTTCAGTGGCGGAACTGATTTGCGTCAGCCGTGAGTGCACTGCAAATGATAAGGCTGTCTATTTTCCGGACCAAGGGGTTCTTCTGGGAAAAGTTCACCACATTTGATTTGGTTGGACGTCAGTGGTGATCTTATGGGTTATCGTTTGCAGGAAATGACGTCAGTCACATTCCAGTTCAAGACAAATACCAAAATGTTGGAACATTTCATGTTTGTGTTTATGGCTGCTGGCGTCACTTTTTAGCGCTGTGAGAGCCACATTTTGTAAAATTGAGAAATTCTGTTTATATTTTAGTTTTTAGCCATGGTATTTCACGACCTTAAATTGTGAGCCAAGTATTTTAAGGTAATGTGAATCTTTAGAAGACCAATTTTGTTCTTAAGGGGTGATAACATGGTATCAGGCGATTATTCTTGCCGTTTAAGCATGTTTCAACAAAAACCTCAAAATGAACTACATTTATTAAAAACTTAACTTGCCAACTTGTATTTGCTTACGATTCTTACTAAAATATGCGGCAGGACAACCCTTGCCGCGTTTGCCGATATCGTACAGGTTTGAAACTTGTCAGACAACCAGAGTTTTGTGCGTCTTTTGAGGCGCAATAATTGAAAAATTGAAATTGAAGGCCAAAATGTCGTTAAACCGATGACATGGGCTAGCTCGTAAACACCGTGCACATAGTTCGTTAAAATGCCGGTTACCAAAAGGTACCTGTCATCTGGAATGGCCAAAAAATGGCATTTTAGCTGCAGATTTCTCTAAAAGACACATTTAAACCCCAAACTTTGAATAATTTCTTGAATAACTTTTCAAGCTCTTTAATATGGCATGGAATAAAGTCAAAAATTTTTTACTGACGATCCATTTAATGATTATTTTGATTCAAACAATAATGAGAAAAATGATTCTCATGAGAAATCCAAAATCGTGATATATCGGATCAGTCCCTTATTGCTGTCATGGTGACCAAATCCGATTATACATGGGTATATCACTTGCTCTCCGTTTGATTATAGAAACGCTATAAAAACAATGTGGTACGGGTTTGAGAACGAAATTAAAAACCGGGTTTCACGGGTCTTAAAATATGAGCCTGGAATGATAAACTGGGTCTAAATGTTTTTAGATGTTATGTGTAGAACTATTTTACAAACTCTTTTGGAATGTTTACAAGATTGTTTCTAGCCAATATTGCATATTTGTACCTGTCTTTTAGGAACCAGACGGTAAAAGGTACTATTTACTTACACAGTTTGTTTTGGGCTGTTTATCAATATGTCACCAAAAGCGTTCCATCTTTCAAACAGTGGAACAGTCAACGCACATTTTATACCCTTGAAAGATTAAAAACTCACTTTTATCACATTCCGCTGTTTAGGATGAAGAGACAGCCTTTCTTCATCCGCCGCCTTGATGCCTTCCATCGACAGAAACTGGATGCGCAATGGATCTTTTCATGGTTTCAGACCGACCAAAGAGGGGAATTTCATGGACAACACGAGTTTAGTTGATGATAAGACTGGAGGAATGATATAAAATGAAAGGTACCACCGGTTAGCAGCGAAATAAGTGTGCTACAATGTGAGCTGACGACGGAACCCGTTATCTTGTTATGCTTTGTCGCGTTGCTAATGTTGCAAACAGACGGGTGCACTTTGGACAACACATGGTACATGGCGAACCTTGCCACTTCACACCCGTTTCCGGATGTTCTTACAACCGACTAATAAAGGCACTGTTGGCAAAATTTTGAGACAAACTGTAGTATAACAACTTTTAGGTAAAATTTTCATACTAAAACAGGAAGACATTAGAAGTGAAAAAGAGTTGGTTAAGCTGTACGAAACAGGGCAACCATTGAACAAACTTCTTTGAAAGCCTGTTCTCCGCAAATCCTTTGTTTTGTTTGAATACAGAAATGATTCACAACATTGACCTGTTTTCCGTAAAACGAGCGAGACACCGTTTTAACTAAACCGCTGAAATCGAAACAACCAAGAACAAACTTGGCTAATAGACAGTTTATTGTCCCTGAGTTTGTTCTTTCTACCGTACTCCTTAATATCCAGGAGCAGTGCGAGGAGGAGGGCAGTGGTCGCAAGCGCCCTTCTCTCCGTCCTTTCCGGGCTCTCCAGCAGCTCCATCCTCTCCGTTCTTTCCATCGGCTCCAGGCTCTCCAGCATCTCCGACGGGTCCAGGAGCTCCGGGACGTCCGTCGTGTCCAGGGCGTCCAGCGCTTCCTGGAGGTCCCTGAGGTCCGGCCTCTCCAGGCTGACCAGGCTCACCAGCGGGAGAAGGCAGAGAGCGGACGGTTCCGGGTGCTCCAGCGGGTCCAGCCTCTCCGTCGGGTCCAGCGGCTCCGGGGGTTCCAGAAGGTCCAGGGGGTCCCTTGGGTCCGGCGCGTCCAGCGGGTCCGTCCTCTCCAGCTCCTCCTTGAGGTCCGGGTCCTCCCTTGGGTCCAGGGGGTCCAGGAGGTCCAGCGGGAGCGGCGGGGCAGTCGAAGCAGAAGTCCTCGGGCTTGGGCTTGGCGTTGTCATCAGTGGCATCAGGTCCAGGGGCTCCAGGGGTTCCTGCGTTTCCGTCCTTTCCAGGCTCTCCCTCCTGACCGGGTACTCCAGCGGGTCCGGCAGCTCCAACTCCGCAAGAGCAGCACTGAGAGGTAGCCTGACGCTTGCCCCTCTGCTCAGCACGGATGACATCAAGCTAAAACAATGACGTCACAGTTAAAATGACTTTAACTACCTTGATGTACTCTCCCTTGACTCCCTCGTTGCGGAGACGGCAGAAGTTGAGCTCCTCCTGAATTCCAGTGGTCACGGTCTGGGTGTGGAGGCAGAGCATGGGGACAGCCACGATGGCGGTCATGGTAGCAATGGTGCTCACAGCCACGGCTAAATTAAGATTTTCTTAATTTTTTTTCAAATGATACTTACCAAAGAAAGCGAAGGTTTTAAGGCTCTCGGCCTTTGCGTACTTCTGTTCCTTCTCCATCCCCTGAAACAAGAATTGTCAATAGTCGGGAAGTTAAAACTGAAGGGTGGAAGAATGTTGGTGTATGAAATCTTTGCGAGCGCCGTGGTTATGTACCCAGTTTTGCTGTGACCGCACTCGAAAAAGAAGGAAACCGTTACTCGGGTCACACTTTTTGTACCCATCGGCCGTTTTCGTTCGGGTACAGGCCCATTATTACAACGGGAAGAACGTTCCAAACGGTGACTGGATCGCATCACGAAAGAGAGAATATGTAAAAGCACAAATAAGCTTATTGTTTTCTGTAACCAACTAAATTCACTATTTCCTCTAGTCTATGTGTCATTTCGGATGTGGTGGGTGTTGGCGACAGACACTAATCCAATCCACCGTCTGAGAAGATCTATTGTCCTGGAAGAAAAGCGGAAACCAATTTCGACGATAGAGTCTGGAGTTATTAAAATTTATCTGTATAAAAAGGGCATGTTTAAACGAAACCACAAGCTTCGAACGATGAAGTTCCTCGTCTTCTTCCTCTTAGAAGTCACTGTGACTTCGGTCAATGGTAACAGCTTTTCTCAACACTTCTACCCTCTTAGGTTACATTTCCTGCTCCGAAGATGCAAATGGTTTGACCACATCATTTCGCGAACGAATCCTCTCAAGAATGAATCTGCACCGATCGCAATTAGCTGAAGGAAATGCGCAAACGCATAATGGAAATTACATGGTTCCTGCTTCCAATATGCGCTTGATGGTAACTTCACCATGTGAAGTTTGTTTATTTATTCTTTTCAGTGGTACAACTGTGAACATGAGAAAACAGCCATGGTTCGTTCAACTGTCGAAATACGAAAGGGGCTTTGCAAATAATACCAATGCACCAAACAAAGGCTTTTCGTATGGCCGGATTGTTCTCTCACACGCAGAGAACGACAAAAACTCGGTAAACTGATAGGAATCTTATGTTATATTTTTTCAGTTGTTCGAGATATATGTCGACAAAATGATGGAAGACTTCTATGGAGTTGACTGGCCTAGGAACGTTTATAACGAATTTCCTGCTTTTAGATATAACAACTTTATAGGAGGACCAACGGTAAGTCAAAAATAAAACAAAATACTATTGCCTACATGCAAACAAAACAGAGTATGATGTGAAATTTGGATTAAAATTCACTATAGCAATTAATACAATTTATATTCATTATTTTTAGATCATGCATTACAAAGTGAACGAAGTCGGATGCGCCCGAGATTTTCGTGATCCGGTTGGTAATAACGCCATGATGATTGTAGTATGTCATTTCAACACTGAGTGAGTAGCCGTAAGAGCAGTCTGAAAATTAAATTTAGCCGGCCAGCATTGGGTAGTGAATTCTACAAGGAAGGCAAACCATGTTCCGACTGTGGAGAGGGTTATAAGTGTGATGAGGTACTATAGTAAGAAAACATTCCAATCTCGTAAATTTCAGGTTACTCAAATGTGCGTTGTGGAGAACTGGAAGCCGTGGAAAAAGTTTGTGGGCACCGGCTATCCGGCTTAAGTACGGCATAGAAGTGAAAATGCATTTTCCCGAATAAACTTTTTGGGTTAAATATTATGTAAACACTTTCTGGGTTTCATTAGTCAATTTACGTTACTTATTCTTCATCCCTACCCTGAATGTTTTGCTGTGAACATTTTATCAGCAATGCCACCACAGAAAACACAACAATTATTCTCACCAAAGATTGGAGATGAATAAATCGAATAGTATCCCTCGACAGAAAAACTCTTTCGTCGCAGCAACTAAAATGCATGTTCTTTGCCTTGCAGGAAAAAATAAATAAAGGATTAAATTAATAAAACTTTAATCGGTTTGAACCATTGTTTTATGTGTTGATCTGGTGTGTTTGCAACAATCTGAATTGCGGATGTGAAACCTTAAAAAAAGGTTGTGAAAAAAGTATAGATTTTCATCCCGCCGCGTTCTTTTATTGTATCGGTAAAGTTCTAACCTGCAAATCTTACGACCCAAATCTTAGGATCCAAACTGTTAAATACTCTTTTGTCTATTTAATTTACAATGTTGACTCATTAAAATTCACACAGAATGTCATATTTAGGGGTGATGGTTTTACTGTAGGCCCTCTAGCTCAAATTTTTGATTGTTTAGCAACTTTGGTAGCTCAAACCCAATGAGAGTGAACTAGTGTTCTGTTCAAATTTAAAGGCTATGTGGAGAAAAGTATGAAAATTTCGAAAATAACGAAGATAGCGTTGACCATGGCGTGAGAAAAACCGAAAACATCAATGTTTTCGCAAGTTTACCGGGCTGAAACTCGTTTAAACGCTTTAAAACCGTGATTCATTCTATCAACAAAGTTTGTTTTAGGTTTTACTTTCCAACGGAAAAAGTACAGTTATAATAAGGCTTTATTCAGGCTCAACTGAGTTATTTTTTAGTTACCTTATGACATCACGACTGGGCCAAAAACTGGCCAAAAGGGTCTTTTTGAAAATACAAACTTCATAAATTAAGCCGGATTGGAGACAAAAAATCCTAGAAAACCCCTGTTATGCTCGAGCATCTCACTCATGAATTTTTCACTAGGTGATTGTACTACTTAAAACCGGTTTTACCTAAGCATTTAAAAGATACTATATAATAAATTTTGAAACCGTGGATAAATCGTGTTATATATAACGGTATGGTTACCGTGTATGTTTTGTATTTCAGCAAAGCCTCACGTAACTAATGTTCTCAACTCTTTCAACCAACCGATCAACCGGCCCAAGGCTGCTCATTGAAGCTCTCTTTATAAAAGTTTAAATAAATAATTGATATAAGGATTTAGTCTCCTGCGTTCAATAAACTATTTGTGCATGCTGTTTATACCCATTATCCAAAAAGTGATATTTCAAGTTCTTTTATCAACTGGCTTTCACATCATGTTTAAATTCTTCAAAATTATACCAATAAAATAAATTTTTCCATCTTAAATAATGCACTTAAATGTGACTATTTATGCGTTTTCAGAATTTTACCGTCTCAAATGAACAGAACTGGTTTTTATGAAATAATCACAAGAAACATTTTCATGCATGTTTCAAATGTGTGGGTGTTGGCGGTAGTATAGACACGAATCAAACGTCTGAGATTGTCAATTGTTGCCAATGAATGGGAAAAACTAATATCCACAATCAAGTAGACAGTTATTGAAAATCGACTGAATAAAAAGGGGTGTCTGAGCGTTGTTCCAATCATCTGACCATGAAGTTCCTTGTCCTGTTCTTCGTAGGACTCGTCGTTACACCTGCCAACGGTAATGTTAAAAAAATACACCTTTCCAAATGTTCAAGGGTACATATCATGCTCTGAACCTGCGTATGGAATGAAGACAGTCACCCGATCAAGGGTTCTGTCTGATATAAACCGCTACCGTACAAAGGTGGCAAATGGCACGTTTAAAGTCAGTCGTGGAACCTTCGTCTTTGGACCTGCTTCAAACATGCGTTTAATGGTGAAATGAATTTTTAAAGACAAATCTTCTAATTGACCTTTTCAGTGGTACAACTGCAGTCTCGAAGCCGCAGCTTTGGAACAAATAGTAAACTTTAACATAAACAATTCTAAGTACAACAAAATTAACCGTGCTCTTACTGAACAAGGACAAGGAGAAATACTTGTACAGTCCTATGATAATGAAAAAGCTGTAATATGCGTTTTATAAGTAAAAGAAAAAAATTTTTAAGGATGATTGGGCAAATGGTAGGATTGATGGAATAATGCAAGCGTATGATGACACTCCTGATATTACCAGCAATGTCTATGAATTAAAAACGGATCATGGAATCGAAAGAAGGGGAGGCAAACATGTAAGTTTTCATTTTAGTTAAACACAAAAGTTTAAAATAAACGTCAATGACCCCTTTGTGACTTGTGTTTACCAGTGCTGTTCATTAATGTATGCGGCAAGATTACCCATGACACAGCTCCCGATCTCGTACGGGTGTGAAACTCGAGGGGCTACTATTTTAGAAAACCAGAGTGTTCAGAAAATCTCCCTGACGGTCTCTTTAAGAAAATGTCAATTTCAGCTCATCTTCTCGGAAGCCGACCAAGTTGGGTGTGCGCTGGCTAAACTGCCTAAAGATGGACTCGTGAATTTTATTTGTTTTTTATACTTCAACAGAGGTTATTTGAAGGAGATTATGGAAATAATTGAGTTTTAGCATCCGAAATATGCAAGAATACTACGCAGCTGGAGAGACTTGCAGCAACTGCGGAGAGGGTTACAAGTGCGACAAGGTTGGATTTTATGAATTTGGTCTGCATCGGTTATTTGTTTCAGAAGACCAACCTGTGTGTGCAAGAGAACTTTGTGAACTACGACCCACTGGTTCACACTGGATACTTCAGACAAGATAACCACCGTTTGTTTTGATCATCTGTGATCAAGCTTCAATAAAGGGGCTCAGCTAATTTTGTTAAAAACGTCTATTCGACACTTCTTTAAGAGTTGTTCTATTGCAAACACTTTGTTGCTTCAGTTTTCAACTATGTTTGTCTTTCAGTTTATGTCTTGTTAGTACTTGGTTAAAGTGAAATCTTTTGCAATTATCAGGTGAAATGAAAGCAATGGATAGTGGTGGTAAATGAGGATTAAAATTAAAGTTATAAAAATGGATTTTTATATTTTAAAAAATGTAATGGGGACGTCACACATCATGAATCAACATGAGGTAGTCGGGGAACCTCATGACATCATTTATGACCTCACGCCCGATTTTAATTTAACTTGTTGGGCAGGCCCTTCACAATTGGTAGAGGGTGTCAGGCTCGTGAGCCATCCGCCAATGTCTTACCACTGATCGAAAATGGGATGTTTTGGGGTTGCCTATATAACCCCATTGAGTGGGGTTGCCGATTACATACGCGCCATCCCGCCGCTATCTCTCGCGTGGAGGGCGCAGGCAACGAGGGTGAAGATGGTTAGAGTACTCATTTGAGTACCCGCTAATTAGGTGTAACTATATCAAACAGTGGGAAAAGGTCAACAGCTGGGAAATCTCGCACCCGTATCGCATCAGATTTTCGTCTGAATGACCTCCCGAACCGTGCATCAAATACTACCTCTGGTTCAATTACAATCTCATGTTAAAATCTTGTCTTTTACTAAAGTTTTCCATGCAAATGGACTCTTTTTATGATGACGTTCCTAGGATTATAAGTATCATATATCAAGAAGAGAAAACAGTTGTATTGAAGATCTTTTTTCAGAAAGCTATGTGTGAACGCGTCAACAGAACACGAGAGAACAGTGATCCTCGAGAGGAAAAATCCACCTAGAAAATGGGTGATCCGGAAAGCAGAGGCATGTTGAAAAGACATCACAGAGGCAAAGATTGGACCGGATTGCGTAGCCCTAAAGCTACAGAACCTAGCCGTGCGCTCTTTCCCTGGCGGAAGGAATAAAATAGAATAATCGTGGGTTTCAGTGAAAGAAAGCTGGACGGGGATCGAGTATGGCAACATAAATCTCTCTGCTACTCTAGGAAGGAACTAGGTCCTCGTAAAATATGATACATATAATCGGGGGCGGCGAGTAAGGCGGGAAGAGATCAAACAATCACGGAGTCAACACACGGCAGTCTTCGGGCACACGACGTTCAGGATGTAGTCGGTCAGCAGCGTGGGGACCAACGAATTGTCGTCATTGATGGCTTTAAGAACTAAAAACGATCCTTAAGTCCAGTTAAGGTTGAATAACTCACTTTTAATCAAAGAGGCTAAGGTGGCGTTGTCAATGTTCTGACCCTCATTGTAGGGAATGGAGGCGGTCATAAACTGGGGCAGTTGGGAGGGGTCGACTTTCACCTGGAAACAGGGCACGTTAAATTATTCATCCACCTGTCTAAAGCGTTTATTTTTCATCAGCTCATGTAACCTTGTGTAACATCTATTAATCCACTTGGGCGGTCCGTTCCTGGTGCCAACTGCCGTTTTTGACCCGTTAGTATCATGTGAAACACTACCATGTAAAACAGTATCGATCGATTATGGGTGGTCTTTTACACTGTCACATAAATGGATAACAGATCCCTTTCCTAATAAAAGCGCCATATTAAGCATCGCAAGCTCACGTGACGTGTACCTCAACTTCCGCTACGTTGAGTAAGAGCGTGGCAAAATTTCAATAAGGCACTGAAGTCAGCGGCTTTAGTCAATTGACCGTTACGGAAGAATACGACTAAGCTAGGCGACTAAGCTCAAAAAGGTAAAAACAAGAAAAATGCAAATCTAGCCAAATACAAGCGGTCATAGAAGATACAAATACATAAGAAAACCAATTCCTCATATTTACTCCCCGCGTAAGCCGAATAAAATTTCTGTTTGGTTTGATGTATTTGGACCGCCGTTTATATGAGTCCTTCTGATGCACAAGGAGATGCTTGTTTTAAAGCAGATTGTGCACAAAACAGCGTATCAACTTGAAGTTTGATGCCGGATTAGTTCCTTTTGGGCTGCAAGTAAAGAAAAGCGCATTGAAATTTAGGATGTTTCACAATTTACTACTTTTTTACATTAGCTTTTCCGCAAACGGCAAGTAAAGATAAAAAATGTCTAAAAAACTGGGTAAATGAAATCGTCCCTCAACTCGGCGGTTTGAACAGTTGTTGATTTAGTTTTCAGCGTTTCGAAATTCGCAACCTTTGTTTGCCAATCCACGTAAAACCTAAACTTCAAGAAAGGGCAAAGCTCATAAACAAGAGTTCTACGCCGTTATGAAACTGAAAGCATTATCTCAAAGTTGCATAAAAATTCAAATTTGCTTCTAAATTTGGAAAAAAAGGTTAGTATCGTTATACTATCGCTAGTTTTGTTTAACCCGTAAGTTCTAGTTTTTGATAGTTTTTGTAAATTTTAAGCTAGCCAATCGGTAGATATTCTGTATTGTTTTTAAAATCAAATTTTAGAAACAATATTCCTCCGACGTTCTCTTGAAATGCATCTGCAAGGTTGCATATAAATCAAATTCGTCGGCGTGGGTCTCGCTTTCCCAAATCCCATATTTTACGCATCCGCTAATGAAATGCGAAATCTGGGCTTCATCCAGTAAGCCCAGATTACCGTACCCCGGATGCCCAGTTAATCCCATGTCCTTCCCCGAATTAGGCCAAAGCTCATTTCCACGAATGACAACATACCCCTTTCCGCTTCCTTTCGTTCGTGAACTGCCTCCGTTTGTTTTGGATGGATAAAAGCAGTGAAATGAAAGAGTTCTTCATCTCCTTCTCATACTCTAATTCATCTCTGAAGCATAAGGTTACTGTAGATTTAGGGCACATTTACCTGAGGGCCAGTTCTTCTACAAGACTTTCGTTGTAAACCTGAATAAGCTGCTCCATTTCTGCGTTGAGGCTGACTAGCTTTGAGTAGGACAGTTCTTGGAGGTCTGAAGCAAAGAGTTGAAAGAGAAGCAAAAGGTGAAATCAAGCCGCGCAATTGAGAGTTAAATTAGAAACGTGCAGGTGCAGCAAGCTGGGTGCAACCGTGTGTGTTTGGGACGACCACAAGTTACAGTACGAGGCCCACAAGCCGGACGACGGCTTTATGACGTCACTCGGTGACAGGAACTAATTTGGAATGGATGGAAGTGGCGTAGGGTGATTGACAAGTTTTATAAAAGTGCCGCGGGCCCCACGTGACAGAGGCTTCGGAAAAGGTTGGGCACCTTTCTCATCCAAAACCTTGTTTTTTTTCTAAACCCGTAAGAAATCGGAGAAACCACGGTCACATTTTTTTATCAACCGAGTGCCTACAGTAACCAATCGTCCGACCTGTCTGAGAACTAAGTGATTACTAACGGTCACAGTGACCTATAAATTCACCGTTTAAGGCCTCGTCGTTGTTTCCTGCAGAAAACACATATTACCACAACGGTGGGGAGAAGGGGATTTGGGGAAAGGATGAACCGATTTGGATGGGGCAGTAGCGACATTTGAGCGGGTTGTGTGCAAAAGCGGGTGCTGCGGTGCCACAGCTTTTCGCCCTCAGATATCGCTACTTGAGGGCGGGAGGCGGTGGAACTCACTCTCGGGGCTACTGGCGATCGCCTGGGCTTGGCGCAGCTTTGAGTCGGCGTCGCTGGAATGGCCGGAGGGGAGGGGAGACCTCATGGAGGAGTACATGCTGTCGACGGATTCCATCGTTCGGTCGGTCATCATCGACATGGAGAAGTCGCAGGACTGGAAAAGAGTTTTTTGTATATCTCATTCTCTTTTTCTCTTTTTCTCTTTTTTTCTCTCTCTCTTCCTCTCTCTCTCTCTCTCCCCTCTCTCTCTCTTTCTCTTTCTCTCTTGCTCTCTGAATCCTTCTATTCTCAGAAAATAGCCTCATCCGAAGAAGCTGTCGACTTTAGTTCCGACCAAGGTTCAGTGCCCTCCAATGAACAAAGAACGGCCGTAAATATTTCACGATCATGTCATCCAAAAGAATTTTGAAGAGGAAATGAGACTTTCCTGGTACATTCACATCAAAGATTTCCAAATCTATGTGTCGCTAAGTTGTTTCATCTGCCGTGTAAACAAACTACCGCTTAAGCCTAGTTGACGCCAAACTTATACAAACATTCTTTGGGAGTTTTCCCTTCTCTTAAAGTTAATCCCCGTTTTAGCTTCAAAAAAATGTGAGAGCCCCATTTTCCTGATTAAAAAGTTTTGTTTACAGCTCTTTTTCCATTGCCTATTCAGCTCAAATACCACTTGATTAACTTTTTGCTTGGCAGTTTCATAACAGAATTTCCCCAGAGAGGAAGGGAACAATTACGAAAGAGCCGTCAATTTCAGGGCTTAGAGAGGGAATCGGGTTGATGTCAACTTGAAAACACATCAACAAAGTGAAATTTAAAATGAACATTCAGAAAATTGAATTTTACATTCTTTTTTACGTAAGGTGAAGCTTTAAATAGGAGTTTTTGAAAAAAAAATCCAGAAGAAATGCTTGTTTTTCAGAAGCTTGGTAGGTAATTATAACTAACCTGAAGCATTTCGTCGATTTCCTCGATGACTTGATCCGCGGTTTGAGGAGGAGAATCCCCCAGACTTCCTTGAGAAACAAGTTGGTGCATGTCCAACTGGGCCCGCAATTCGTCCTCGTCACAGGACTCCACTCCTCCGTCGTCGCTGTTCTGAAACCAATCCCTGTTTTTCCATTTATCCCCTCCGAAGAACGAGGATCAGACCGGAAATTCGCCGCAGACCCCCGGAAACCAATCTGACCCGCTGGCAAAAGAAAACGAACGCCAGCTGCCCGGCGCCCCTTTCCTTCCCAATGAGGCACAGCTTCGGAAGGCAAATTGATGCAGTCGGGTAATAATTAAGAGGCGCTCGTCGGGAGGACGGGATTAAGGAAATTATCGCGGACGCTTCTCCACCCGGCTATGGACACATTAAATAATTCATTGTGGGCGCTCTGCGGGAAAGAGAGAGGGGGAGAAAAGGCGATATGCGGCAGGAGACGTGTGTTTTCCAAAGGGGAGAGGAGCCGTCGCAATTGATTGGCGAGCTGCACAAGGCCCGGCAAGAGGGAGGAGGAATAATTCAGAGTAAGCCATGAACGGCGCTGGACTAGGGGGCTTAGGAGACAGGGGTGGGACGTCTGCGCACGTTTGTTTATGGATTCTCGCCCGCCGAACGCCAAAGCACTTCGGAATCAATTTCCCTCTCCTCGCAACACGGAGAGAATGCGATTGGGAACATGGGGACACTCGAAAACAACAGAGGAAGACGAACCTTCCGCTCCTTGAGGTCCAGGCCGGGCATCATGTTTTGGCGGATTACGGATTTGTGGAAGTCCAACGGCTGGATGTTTCCGAAATTGCCCGTCAACGTCCACCAAGTCCTGAAAAGACGACATAAAGTCACGCACAATGGCAGTTTCGCAATTCCAATTGACTCGGGCTCAATAGTAGTTAGCTTCAAACAAAGCTTTCTCGGGAGAATTGAAAAACTGCAATACATAGTTTGAAAAATAGCACTTTGTTCGGGCATTCAGCAGAAGAAAAGATTCAGCATTTAAAAATTCGTCGTTTCAGTTTCAAGCCCACAAAATCACCACTGAATTCAGTTTAAAAAACGGGATGACCTTGAAAAACAACTTGTTTCTCATGTTTTGAGTATATCAAAAATTGCTTTCAAAAACCAGAATTACTTTTAAATGCATATACATAAAGTTGTTGCCAATTCTGGTTCTGCTTATTTTTTGCAATTAGCTGGGCTGCGTACGCAATTTTTGCTCACACGCAGTTTTCTTCGGATTACTGTAATTGTGTCTTTAACAAAAACTGTTGTTTTCTAAATTTCTCGAATAGTTTTTAATTGTTTTATCCTTTTTTCAGTTGACATTCGATATAGAAGTATTTATATTATGATTTAGTTTTGAATTTTTAAAAGTTTTTGCTTCGCAAATTTAACAATAACTCCATAATGCCTCCGTATTTTGGATTAAAATCGTGTTTTTGTTCAAAAACAAAACATTGTCCTGTACTTCTTTATCTTTCGTTTTTATGTTCTCTGTGTTGTATTCTTAGCGTCTAAATAATTTTTCGATGATTTAAATGATTTTCACAAATTATGTCGTAGTGATGTCACTTTGGTTCAATTTCACACCGGAATAAGAGGAATCTCACACGACAATCCAAAAAATCATGCTTTTCAATATCTTTTTGGTTTAATGAATTGTTTCACAAACTGGTTCTATTAGAGAACACCAAAAAGTGAGACGAAAAATGAAATTTGAGAAAAATTAAGGTTCGAATTCATTAAAAGTTTTTTTTTGTTGAAAAAAGGGACCCAATGGGCCTTAAAAATAGGTTGAATGCTGAATCATTTACATAATAGTGATTTAGTTTTAAGAATTCTCAAGTCCTGGAAATTGTACATGTCGAAATTGTTATAAACGGGCATTTTTACCTAACAGGAAGGCCGCCACTCCAAATGGGCGAACTTTGTTTGTGGCAAAGCTGTACGAAAAGGTTCATTTACACAGCAATTCACTTGATTACGAAAATTCTCCCACGCCGTCATTCAGAAGCCGCGTTATCCAAAAGAAGCAAAGTAAAGTGTTCACTAAGCTTCTGGGAATGCCACGTGGGAATCATAAATTTTTCAGCGGGAAAAATGCGCAGTGTCCTTTGACTCAAGTAAGAATTGCCAAAATGTGTATAGACGTTGTGGTTTTATGGAAGAGCTGGTGGATTTGATGTATAGTGGCTATAATCGAAAGATGAAAAGCGGGGGATGTGCAATTTCCTGGGGTTCCGATTTCAGATGATGTTTAGTGGATGATGCTCGAATATGAAACCACGTGATATGGAAAATTTAAGAAAAATAGAAAATTCTACATTTTTGTGGACTGTTTTGTATGAATGTGGACATTTTCTATGTTAACATAAATTTTCATAAATTGTATAACAAAGCTTCAAAAGTTAGAAAGTTCGACTTCAGAATCTCCTAATACTCCTACGACCCTGCTGTTTATGGGGCGGAAAGCGCTTATCAAAAGGCGGAACGCTTTTGTGCAAGGTAAATAGCCCGTTTGCCGTCGCAACTTGTCGAAAAACGGCTGAAGTCATACCAAACCAAAGCAGTCAAAGGTGATGCCGAACTTTATAACAGGAAGACCACCCACGCCGCCACGCGGGGCTTATGACGCAATCTTTGTTTTACGTCAGATGACAAAACAATGGTCTTATTATAAGCTTCGCCAGCTCTTTTGATCAGTTTTTTGACCCCTCGATTGATTATTTAGTGTAAGGAGAGGCGATAATTGGGGTAAACCGCAAAGATTCTATCTGCCGGGTCAAGGATTAGGAAGGCCTTTGCGGCACGGAACCCTAAAGAGAGATACTAAACCCGTAAAACTACAGAAAGCTTAGAAAATAGAAATTTGAAGTTTCAACCCCGTTTCAAGAATTTTGATACTCACTGGCTTTCGGACATGATCTCATCCTGAGTGCGCACTTGAACCGGCGCAATGTCCTCGGTGTTAACATCTGGATCTTTGAGGCACTTTACGACTTTCTCCTCGAAATTGCCTACCAGATCCTGAAAAAGAGAAGTTGTAAAGTTGGAAGTGTGACTTACTTCGAGTGATCCGGATAGCTCGTCGGACAACCGGACTTCCTCCTCGCAGTGGATCATGTCATCACTGAAAATATGAATTTGAATAAAGGTTTTACGATTATTGAAATTTTAACAAATTTTTATTAGTATTAACTTCGAAAAGTATCAAAAACATCGAAATTGTAGTATTAAATAATTGAAATTCGCTCAAACTATATAAATTTCCAGATTTAAACTGGGCTATAAAAAGTCATTGCCAAAAACATTTTTACATTCTCAATTTTTGGTGTTCTAACGCCAGTCTTTTTTCAATATGATATTGGTGGCCCCAATTTTTCATGATGATAACTGGATGTTCAAAGATAAATGGATGGTCTAAGCTTTAAAAAAATTTTACCTTGTCAAGTACGCGTTTTACATTCTCAAGTTATCAACACTGACCTCTCAAATTTTGAATGATTTCATTAGAAACTTTTGAAAATGAACAACAGATAGAAATTTTAGAAGGTATGTTTAAATTCAAACCTAATTAAATTGCCCTAGTTTAATTACAGAAACTACAGTGAAACCTCTAGTCTTCTAATTGTTTGCTTTTCATTTTAACGTGTTGTTAAACTAGGACCACCCATAATTTATTGCGACCACCCATTTCTGGCAGTGCATTTTTCATCGAGACTAAACTTCAAGATACCCATTGTTGCGTTGCCCACCCAAAAATGTGCCCCCGAGTTCAGTTTACATCACCCATATCAGCTTTGAACACCCATTTTCCATATTCAAAACTAGGGCCACCCATATCTTGAAAACAGACAGGCATTCCAACATCCGGAAAACCTTTAGTGCAAATTCACTACAATGCAAAAAGGCCCTTTTCTTCGGAACGCACTTTGAACATATGTTTTCAGTCTAATCAAAAGGGCAATAAAACCGTTTTTTTGCAACAGAAAAGTTTCGGTTTGTCCCTAGCTTTCGTTTAAACGCTGTCCTTGTCCCTCCCTCATTGGATTTCGCTTGGCTCCCCCGCTTGGCTATCTGTCTGGTCGCGACAAGCCGTGTTTTCGGGTCCAAATCCCAGTCAAACGTCAATCCTCTCAGGAAACTCAATACGGTGGCGGGGCGCAGCTGACCCTCGCTCTTTTTATTCAGCCATTGTGGCCAGACCATTGTAAGCTTCCATTAGGTCGCTGCCGGCGCAACCCGCCCTCGGAAGGCATTGTGACTACGCAAATTGGCAGTGCACATCTCTCTTCGAGCGGCGCTTGTTTGACGGCCATCCCATGAATCGGACGGACCTTTTCGGGGGCACAAAACGCTCGATCAATAGCTGACAGCCAGGGCCAAGAAACACTCGCATTAGTGGAGGAAAGGACCAGCTGAGCCGCTGTATCAATCAGACCGGAAGACATCTCGTTATGAAGCTCGCGCGAGAAACACGATAGCTTTCGCAAACATTTTCTTGTCCGAACCGTCTTCAAACCGAAAAAACCGCAAATACACAAGGCTAAAATTAAGAATATGAATAAGAGTAAGCAGAAAATCCATTAAATTTGACATCACAACAATTCACATCACAGAAAATAAAGGTTTGGGACCACCCAGACGTTTAAAATGTTTTTTTATATGGGCAACCAGGTTTAGGCTAAGTTTTCTGTGGTTTATAAAAGACCACCCAGTGAGGTCAACCAGACCACCCTGTCTTTGTTCGGACCACCCAGAGAGGGCAGATAGTTATTTACTTGTCTACCAACGTGAATAAAAACAACCCAATTTGAAATGTGTGGCATCTACAAATTGGGTTGTTTTGGGGGACCACCCAGGTTTTGACTACCCTGGACCACCTGGGTTTAAGCGGAACAGAGCCCATTTTTCCATGAAGACATTCCCTTTTTTGAGTTAAGGTAATATTTAACGATAGGAAATAAAGCATAATGCCATTTTCGAAGTCACAACCCAGACTAGGACCACCCAGACTGGACCACCCGGTTTAAAAGGAATGGCGGTGGTCCATCGCAGCTGCGCTATCCACTAACAAGAAAAATGCTAATTCTCCATTTCCAAATTGAGGAAGCCGACCAGTAAACACATTCCCAATGAAAAATTGCGTTTGTTTTCCTGACGGGGCCTGGCCCCAGTCCGCCCCGTGGTATTCATAGTCAATGAAGCTCCACGAATACAACGTCAGTGGACCGAGGGACAGGGATGAACGCCTGCTCTGCTCCAGATTGTGTTCGGTCGTAAAAGCGCAGTAAAGCGGCGAGGATTTGAGGGAGAAACGTGCTGTCACAACAGAGACGACCCGTAACGGATTACCTGTCGCCGGTTGAATGAGGATCCCATTTTCCACGCACAAAAGAAGCGGGCTGATGGCTGGATGCGCCTCGATTCACCTGGGCAAATACGTCAAAGCGGGGAGTGGTAAACGCGTTTTTGTAAATAAAATTTGAGTCGAAGAGCTCATTTTTCAGTTGAAAGTTAACTTTTTCATTAAAAAAACTGTCTAAAGAGGAGCACAATTTGTGTTGTTAGCAGAAAAAGAGTTTCAAAAATTATTCTTTTTGTTTAAAATGGAACAATTTGGTTTAGAGCAATTTTACGATTTTACAATGTTAAAGTGTAACTGAAAATTCAGTTTCATTATCAAAATCATCTCAATTGTTTTCATTTCTGCCTAGAAATTAAGATTTTTGCGATTTTTTTCTGAAATGGACATCGAATTTTTAAAGTTTCATCTTTTTTCAGTTGGAATTCCACAATTTCGAAAACAGCGGCTAAACTGTAATGTTTACCTTTTTCTTTGGAATGCTTGGGATCAAAACAAAGATGATAAACAAAAGAATTGCGGAAAAAGTGATGTGTCAGCTGGAACTAGCCACAAAATGAAGATAAATAGCGCCAAGGCCTTGAAAAATAAACAAACTATATATTTTTCAATGAATTCTCGTTTTTAATTTAGAAAAAATAGTGGATTCCTGCAAAACTACGTTTCGGGGTCGTAAAAAATGACAGAAATCATGAAAAAGGTGTTTTGCAGGGTGTATGGAATTGGAAAAAAGATATAGAATACATTTTGTTTGGAAGAAATAATTAGAAACGGTTTTATAGCCCCTTTTATGATCTCTTCCGGCTACAATCTCGATTAGACCCCATCTGCCACTCGAGGAAATCATTTGCGGCTGCGGTTTCTCCCCAGCCATGGCTATCAATCGTTGTGCAGGCCAATTGCCATGTGCGCGAACAGAAGATGAGGGCCAATTGGCATCGCCGGCCTCCTCAACGTCGTTTTCGCGCATACAGGAAATAGTCCCCGTCATAGGAATGGGTCTAAGACAAACAAAAGACTCCATCAAGGAGAAAGCACCATAAAAAACTTTGATACCGACTTGGTCTTGGTTTAACTCTCTTTTCGTTGTTTATGAGTGTCCTCAGAGGGTTTAAAGCTAATCTCTTGTCGTAAACCTATGCACATCCATCGTTTACAAGAGGGACAATTGCGCGCATCTCGGGCTAATCGCTCAGTGGCGACATCCAACGCAAATTGAGTGCTGTCTTTGGGGGATCGGGTGACTCAGGCGCTAGATTTTCGGGCTTTGCGGACTATACAGGGGGTCGAAAGTGTGAAAAAGGCCGAAAAGTGGCATCCAAGCTGTTTAGAAGTGGTTTGTTTCAGGAAAAAAGGGAAGATAAGATAAGAAATTTGAATTTGGGCAAAGTGAAATCAACGAAATTTGGAATGGGAGAGTTTGGAATGAAAAAAGGGGTGGACTTACGTTTGGCTGTTTTTGTTGGAGTCGATGTCCTCCTCCTTGGCGAGGGGTATGTCGGGTATTCGGAGGTCGGCGTCCATGGCTGCTACCCGCATAGCACTGGAGGCCAAGCCAGGCCGAGCCCCAATCGAGAGAGTGTACGAGCGACGGAGACGCCGGTCGCCGACGCGGCTGAGAGAGCACTGCAATCGAGGAGGGTGCAGCGTACGGCGGAGAGTGCACCACGCCGAGAGAAGAGGCAAATGCCCGCGGGAAATGCGATAGCGCGAGACGGTGCAAGGACTCGTGTTCCCCGGGCGAAATTAACTCGCCGATATTCAAACAACTACCACGAGAGAGAGGAGGAGAAAGGAGGAGGATTCGCGCGGGCGCGGTGGTCAGTGAGACGTACGGGCGCGCCGGGGTGGCTGCGTAATCGCTGGCTGGCGGGGGTGGGGCCACGGAAAACGGCTGATAAACACACGGGGCCATTGAGAGAGAGAGAGAGAGACCACCTGTCATATTTTGATCTCGGTGGGAAGTGGCAGGAGGTCTATTGTTTTAAAAGAACTGGTTGATTCCAGAAAACTTGCGCTTGTTTTGGCATCAACTGCCAGAGAGAATTAGGATAGTAACACGATTTTCGCATTATAAATCAGAGATATTACCATGAAATCGAAATCTTTGCGTGAAAAACCAACAAATGTGGAATTTTTAACTTTAAAAAAATATCAAAAATGATTTTTAAGGTTTTCAAATCCATGTCTTTTTAGAATTTTTAAACGAAACACCATCTAATTGACAAAATCTTCCATCTTCAGCTTCTTGAAAGTTGAAATGGGTCAAGTTGCAGCTGATTTACAAATGTTTCATCTATAAATCAGCCAAAAACGTTTTTATCGTGCAAAAATCTAGACCACCGTGAATTTGTGGGTGGATTCATAAAATACGTAAAAATTCAGGAAGATGCAAACTGAAAAAGCCAATTTTTGAGAAGGGGTTAGAGTTTTCTAAGAACAAACAATGATTTCAAACAAAGAATGTTGGGAATCTTGAAATTTATTGAAGCAAAAGGAAAACAGAAAATGTAAGTATTTCACGTTTTGAAAGAATGTGCGTTGATAGACTCAAAGCTGGCGATGAATTTATGAAATTAGGTTAAAACTCAATTTCAATAGTTTATTTTGACAATTATTTGGAAATTTCGCATAATTTCGAAGTTGAATGACGTGGGCAAAAGGCAAAGTTTTTAAGAATTCTTGTTGATCCTAACCAAAAACATTGTCAAGAATTTGAGGGCACGAAAAGTAAACGTATTGCTATCTCAAAAACTGAAAACGAGAATTGAAGCTATTGTTTTTTCCCTAAAAACTGGTTAGTATTTTGTGGAAAGCTGCGGCTTTCATGGTTGAAAACAAACACAGGAGTGTGTGCTGCCACAATCAGACAATGGGCCCCACGTTGTGGTCAAGGGCGTTGCACAATAGCCAAAATAATGTCGGAGTGTTGTTT
The DNA here is from genome assembly GCA_022343465.1 of Oscheius sp. G VE-2021. NCBI lineage: Eukaryota > Metazoa > Nematoda > Chromadorea > Rhabditida > Rhabditidae > Oscheius > Oscheius sp. G VE-2021. Next base: position 834,871 of record JAJQXH010000028.1, read on the forward strand.
GTGCAGGCGCAGAACGTACTACAAAGCGGATGGAATTCAGGGAATTGAGAGGAGATTGGAATGGGAGCTATTTACAAATGAATTCGGTCTCTTTTAAACCATAAAAACAAAACTCCGACGGGAAACCAAAACTTCCCTTGTTTGCACTGTATCCACAACTTTTCTTATGTTGTTAAAATTTTCAAATGGTTTACAGCAGTGAAACTGAGTAATTCACATTCCTGAAACACAAGATGCTTTTAAACTGCGAGTAAACTGCTGTTCAAATTGCACTTTAACGGTTTGGTGCGAATTTTTAAAACCACGGGGAATTTGAAAACGTTGTTTCATTGATCCTTACTGAGTATTTAATGGTTTTTACCATATTTAAACAAAACATTTTGAAATAAATTCCCAAAATTTACTGGTTCTATTTGAAAGTACAGGCTAATCTGTTATCTTTCTCTCACTTGTGAATTAATTCCCTCATTTCAAAATTCATTGCGAAACGGCCAACTTCGATAAACATTACGAAAATGACAATTGAGTGCAGGTGTTCGAAACTACATTGCCGCCCGGTGAAAGGGACGGAGAGCGCGGAGACGATGAATCATTCGCGCAATGTTTAGATCGGCAGTCGGTCCATAAACACACTGCGGTTGTGGGTGGTAGTTTATATGAGTAAGACGGTTCTGCGGACAGGCGGGGATGAAACCGATTCACAGTGGAAAAAAGAGAAGTAGGGGTTGAATGATCAAAGGAAGGAAGAGGGAGAGAGAGAGAGAGAGAGAGAGAGAGAAGAGAGAGAGAGAGAGAAGCAGACAGACAGACATTCAGACAGACAGACAGACATTCAGACAGACAGACAGACATTCAGACAGACAGACAGACAGACAGACAGACAGACAGACAGACAGACAGACAGACAGACAGACAGACAGACAGACAGACAGACAGACAGACAGACAGACAGACAGACAGACAGAGGCAGAGAGGCAGAGAGGCAGAGGTAAAGGCAGATACCAAAAAAGATTATTTCTAAAACATTATATTAAAGTAACTTGCCTAATGGTTAAAAGTAGCTGTAGAAAGCACTATGCGCCGTGTTTGTAACAAGGAATGACCGATAGAGGGCGCAGCGCCAATTCACACCTCAAACTGGTTTCTGCGCCGCCGCAAAGTTTCCATCTGATTTTGAGCTAACGTCGACCGAGATTCGTTTATCGGTGGCTTGTAATCGCCTTGGACGGAGCGCAGACCAGATCGAAGAGAAAAAGAGAACAACGCTTTTTGAATTTTCTTTCGCGCCAGTGAAAAAGAGAAGAGTCATCTGCGCCGAGATAATTATAGTGCTTATGTCGTCAAGATTTTCCGCAATGGTGGGGTGGGGAACGGAAGATTGTACTGAAAATGTAGTTTGCACATAATAAATATCCATCGTCAGTTTTCCGTTACGTTCGATGAGCACATTCTGCTAAAGGTACTATAACTGGATTTTGTTGCACGCAAAAGACATTCGAACACAGGTTAACAAAGACTTCTTTCCATTTTCATCCAAACGCCTGCATATTTTGTAAACAATCGGCCTGCAGCTGCAAAACGATTTCTTGCAGGGTTTCTTTTCCGAGAGTTTGAGAAAAACTAGGGTAAATAGGCAGCAATTTGCAGCAAATGTTGTTGTGAGAGTTGAAATTCGCCTTAAAAAATTTGTATTCATACGATTATCTGATAACTCTTTTGGTTTTGAAAAAGGACCACTTTCAAATGACGTTTCCAAGGGTTTTGCATCTGCAACCACTAAGGCACACTTCCGTCAACTTCCTGTTGGTCTTGAGTCTAGGGGGGTTTGGGGCACATGATGTCAAGAAATAAGAGGAAATGAACAAGGGGACGAATAAGTAGGGAACAAACAGAAGGATTTCTTCTCTTTTCGGCTGTCAAAACAGGGTTTCCCTGTTTAGTATACTAAAGCCATCAAACTTTTTCTTGTTATCGCCAAAACCCAGTTTGTTGAATGATACGGCTGCCCTTGAACGAGTTCAGTTTGTTCTTGCATGAAATGAATTATTAGTTCTCAACTATCTTAAAAATTCTAAAAGAAACGGTTAAAAGAAAATAATCTAAGCGTTGAAAAAGAAAAATAAGAAAAGAAAAATCCGATTTTAAATGGTCGAAACACTTGAAAAACTAAAAAAGCCTTTTTCCAATAACACTTGTTGGCATGAAAGTAACCTTTATTGGCAAAGCGAATCATGAAAAGAGTTTCAAACCAGATGCAAAATACGGAAAGTAAACAAATTTCAACCAGGGCGGATCTTTTCAATTTAACTCAACAGTGAGAATAATAGATGGAATTTCACTTGTTTCTTTAGCCAGGTTAAACTTCAGGATTTTGCCGTCAGAGTTTCTTCGGCAAACAACTTCTTCAGGAATTGTGTCAAACTTGTTAAAATCCATCATTTCCAGAAGCCTATTTGTTGATATATTGTCGATAGTTTGTTCACGTCCAATAAAACGTTCAATGCGGTTTTCAATCATCCGTTGTTCATTTCCCATGGGTGTATAAGGTTTGTAGTGAAACCGGACTCTGAATTTGATCACTTGCAAAGGTAGACGGTTTACATCTAAATTCCTGCTATGCCATTCCTGAATCAACAAAATTATTATTTATGGTGAAAATAACTTACATTACAAATGTAATCCATTGCACCAACGATATGGAAACAGGGGAATTCTAACAAAACGTCAGAAAAGAAGGCTGAGTAGCTTTGAAGTACATCAAAACTCATGCCAAATGTGGCAGTCAAGCCATTGATACTGGCCTCAGAGTTAATGTACATCTGGGTTGTAACTGAAATAAAGAATAAAATGGAAAATTAAGGGCTTACCCCCGAGGCTATGTTGAATTTCGCAAAACTCCGGTATAAAATTTTCGAATCTTGAAAGAGCAGAGAACAAGTCTTGTCTGACAAATATGATTTGAATCTGAGGACAACGGCATCTGCTGGTTTTCAGAGCGTCGAGAACCAGCGCAAAGGTTTTCGAAAGCTCTCCCGATGTAAAGTTCGCTTCCTGCAATAATGAGCTTAATTTTATCTTCACTGATGCTTACAATCTGTATGTGATCTAGATCAACCTTTGTTAGAAGCCAATGTAAAAATCCACTGCCTTCCCTTTCCTTTCGAACTGAAATTGGTTATTGTCAAACATTTCAAAGTGTTTTAGGAAAGAAAGAAAAAAAGTTAAGTCTCGTTTCACACTTTATAAAAATTTTGTTTAAAAGAGCGGTTTTTTACTTTCTTGGCAAAAGATTTTTTCATCGATTTTCAATCATTACTTTTCGATCAGCGATTTAAAAGCGAAACAAAAATAAAAAGGGATGTTTTGCGAGTTTCATTTAAAAAAAAATTCGTATGCTCAATTTAAAAATGATTTTCATTACGGTTTCATCTTGTATAGGTTTGAATCCCGGATTGACTCTACAGATTCAAATCCAACGCCATATTCTTCCAACACAAAAGTAAGCACATCGCTATCAGTTAAAATCTGGTATGAATTTTGAGTTGTAGTTTTAAAGCAAACTTACAGTGAGACTTTTTCCAATTTCTAGGGAAATTTTGTATTTTGGGAGAATGTGTCTGTTTTGTCTAATTAGATCTTTAAAGTGTTTGTTCAGTCGTTCGAACTGAGTGATCTTCTTGCCGGGAAGGTAAGTCAGAACTTTAAATTGCACTTCAATAGGTGAGGTGTTCATCTGAAAATCACTAATTGGATACAATTTATTAAACAACCAAAAATGTAGGTAAACAAAAATAATTGTCTCCTCACAAGGAGAGGGCACTTAAAAAGTAATTTAATGACATTCGCTGGCGTTTGAAAAAGGCTAGTTTAAAAGCTAATTTAACATCCGCGGATGAAAGCCATTTTAAATTTATTTACCTTGCTATAATATCGATTACCTTAGATTCTAATTTTCTTAATTTAAAAAAATTGTTTTACTGTGGTTTTTCCTAAACATCGTGTTGTGCACACACGAAATTTGACATATTTCTGGACAGCATATCAGCCCAAACAAACAATATGTTTTGGCGAATGTCCGTCGGGTAATCGAGTTTTACTGAGACCTGGTCGTAAATGGTGAACATTTCCGAAAAATTTTACGTAATTTGCGTTAAAATAGCTGCTGCCTTAATAAATTATCATTCACTTTAAGTGTTGCAATAATAATTTGAAAAAGCCAAGTTTGCGTTTTCTGACTCCCTCAATAGCATGGATTGTTGCCAAAAACCCAAAATTGTCAAAAACCATTCAGAATAAGGAAGAGTTTGCCCAGCCCGATCCGTGAGAAGTATGATCGCTGTATTCCGGGAATCCACTTGCACAAGTGAAAAAAATGAAAATTACTCGGAGATTACTTGATTGTTTACTATAAAAACTCTTCTATCAAAACATTTGCATCAACAATTACATGAACTTTATTCAGAATCATAAACAAAGTAACTGTGAAAAAGATATATTTGATCTCTCTTAATTCATCTCCACCCTAAGAATTACATATCCATTAGCACCAGCATGCCTAGCCAACTTGAACTTCAGAATTTTCCCGTTGTCGTTTCGTTTGCATTCGATGAGTCTACGTATTCGTCCGATTTTTTCCAAATCCACAAGATCCATCATCTCATCCTGGGTAATGTCTACGGTATGGTTAAGCCGCAAAAAACGGTCAGCGTAAAAATTTAAAAATGTAATTTCCCTTTCATCGAAATTATGAGCCAATTTCAACCGAAATCGGAATATGATATTTCCTAGATTGACCAAAGCGTTGTTTTTATGGAGAAGTCGCTGAAATCAGATAATCAGTGAAAATCTTGAAAATAACTTACAGAAGATAGGAAAAACAGGGTTCTCAACATTTCAATTCCTTGGTATTCTACGATCACCTCGGAAAACCAGGTTTCAAAATTGTTCAGCACATTGTTATCCAAGATATCTTCTATGGCATCTTTTGGTTGAGTATAGAGTTGTATTTCATCTTTAAAAAATGAGCTAGTTTTTGTTAGGCGAAAATACTTACATCCTAGATTCCGTTGGTGATTGCAAAGTTTCGGTAGAAAGCTCCAAATTCTTTGAACTTCTTTAAGGCTAATAGTACTGTTCATTATAATGACCTGGCGGCACCGAAAACGGGTTTTATCTATAGCTCCATCAATTAGACGATTAAGCCATTCAAAACCTGGGCCAGGAATCTTAAACAATTGTTTTGTTTGACAAATGTGTTTAACTTACAATTTCGAGGTATTTCAGATCAACTCTATTGAAAAGCCATTTGAAGAAGAGGCTGTCGGTTCTAGCTTCAATGGGTTGATTGATGACTGAAAGTTGCTCTTATAGTTAGTTTCGGCTATTCTGTAAGACTGAGTCGCGATTTTTGAGAAACCAATTTACTTAGATGGCCTGGCAGTATATAGGCATTTAGATTTTCCGCTTAGTCGGACTGACCCGGGCTTCCCGCTCTCAAAACTGCATTCAGTTGCTATTTCTTTTGGCCATTTTCCGACTGGGCTGCGTGCCAGAATTTGAAAAGCTTGATTAGGCCCACTGCTTTGTCACAATTGACAAACAAAGGTTTAGAAAGCAAGATTTGCGTTTTTGTCAGTTAAGAAAAGACCAAGTTTGTTGGATATGTGGTGTGTTGAGAGATAATTTCAAAATTTGATAGATCGTAAAAAAATCTGCCACGTTCCTATTTTTTTGTTTTCGAAGGACCAAGATTTCACAAAGCTCGCCCAAGCGCCTTATCTTTTTTGTCTTTACTTAACTTGTCAATGTGAGCAGCTACAGGAGTTAGTGACATCTTTTATATAAACCACTTTTTGACAATTCTACTGTCTATATAACCTTTTCTAAGTAAGCAACAGGAAAAGCACCAGCCGGTATCAAACCCTATTTGCTTGTGTTATAGTCGGTATCCAACGGACAAACGCCGTTTCAGCCGGTTAAAGGATAAAGGGTACATGGTCCCGCACGGAATAGCGGTAGATCAAATGCGGCGCCATTCTGTTAGCGCGAGAGAGTGCGCGGAAAAAGGAGTGCGCAGAGAAACCGCGAAAAAACGGCGTCTGACATGATTTTCCCGCTCTCCGCATTATCTGAAGGGCAAATTATTTGTTGGACATAGACTTTACAGTTGTAATGCATATCCCGTGTTTGCAGGCTAAAATTGACGTTGCAGGTGGTCGAGGGCCAAGAAAAAATGGGGAGTGGGCCACCCTGATACAAAAAATCCTTATGGTTTTTGGCCAAACAGGTTGAACGAAACAAATTCCTTATAAAATTACCCTTACAAGAAAGAAACTTTAAACTGTTCAAACACGGTGTCTATAAACCCCCATGATAACGGCAGGAACGTATGGTTTGGTATGTAAAACTTACAAAATGAGTAATACGCCATTTGCAGTCCATTCGCAGCCAGAGTTGCCCTCTCAGAAATGAGATGTTGATGCGCAAACTTCAGAGGAATGTCCTCGGATTCCGTTACGACAGTGAAAGAATGCTCCTCTTGTGTCTGAAAAGGCATTAAGTAGATTTGGATTTCTTATAAACTTACAAGAATCGACTCTCCAAGAATCAACGAAACTTTGCATTTCGGAAGAACGTTCCAGTTTTTGTTGATCAAACTATAAAAGTAGTGGTTTAGCCGCGTGAAACTGTTGATGGTATTTGCAGGAAGATAGGCGAGAATGTTGAGATGCACCTCGGGTGGTAATGTTTCCATCTGAAAATACAAAAAATAGTTTAGTAATACGAGTGGGTAGCAGGGACTGAAAGATCGATGGAGAGTGTTGGACGCCGATTGGATTGAAGAAAGCGATCGAGGCAATCGATGGCATGATTGCTGACCTGTTGCCTAATTTTTTGAGTTAGGTCACTGTTTAGGCGTGAATTTGGCTTTAAAGGCCAGACCGATTTCCATAAAGAAGCAGACGCTATTAGAGATATAGAAAGCGAACGGTCAAGGGGCCTAAGTGAGCGATCGATTCCGAATACCGGACAAAGGGTGTGTCCGCCGTGCGAGTGAGAGGAATAGCCAGCAGACGTCGAGCGAGAGAGAGCCCTGAGAGGATGACGCAGATGATGAGACGTAATCGGGGACAAATACAAAGTAATACAAAAACAATACCAATTTATTCTTAGATTGTCCGCAACCACTGCTCGTATAAAATGGTATTTGTGTCGCCGCCGTTTGCACAAACGAACTCACCGACACTTTTGTTTTGAGCTTTTTTATGACAACCGGCCCTTGTTTTTAGCTCTCTTTTACAGGAAATACCATGTCGGAGTGGGAACGGAGCGCGCAAACCTCCAAGAATTGTGACCTGAGTTGGGTCGACCCGAGTTTCCTGGAGGTCCGCGCGGACTTGGTCAAAGTGTATCAGTCACGGTTGGAAATCGAACCAATCATGTTTTCCTTAGAAAGCGCACTTCACAAAGCAACCTTTGTTCAAATTTGTAGACGCGTCAAAAAAATCAATCAGAAAGCGAACGGTTAAGGGGCCTAAGTGACCGATCGGTTTGGATGCACGACGATTGGGTCAACTGTGCGACTGTTTCCCTCACAGGTCCGAATGGCCAGCAGACGTCGGGCCAGAGAGTACTTTGCGGGGATGGCGCAGACGATGTGACGTAGTCGAAGACATTTGCTAGCGTCAGGCCCGTTGTCAGCTCTTTGGCATCGATGAATGAACAACGGTGGAGTAAGACAAATACAAAATAATAATAATAATAATAATAATAATAAGCTAATGAATAGTATTTCAAGATCTGTGTAACCGGACGATATCTAGGCCAGAAATTTCAAATTATTGTTTGAAAAATAACTGCAAAGATGGGAAAAACGACCTTGAAAGTAGGTAAAGCACCTCCGTTTATCTGGTTCTTTACAGGCCTCTGGTATTGTAGGTTGAAATATGACTTCTGTTGGCTCAATTGTCATCTGATCAACCAATAGGACATTTACATTTTTTCAACAGTTTTCCTTTAAAACAGTTTATTTCATACATAAATAGTGAGAATGATTGATCTCTCCACTCCGACCTCTTTAGCGAAGGCAAACTTCAATAGCTGTTGATCTGCGGTTCTTCTTCCTGAGGCAGGCGATCAAATGACTCCCAGTGTGATAAATCGATCAATTGGTCACGGTTAATGTTTTTGATGGTATACATAATGGGTGTGAGCAAATTCTCAAGGACCGCTTGTGCTCCTACAAAACACGCTTCATCAAATTCTTCTTTAGTGTATTTCAGTCTGATTCGCATTGTGATATCTTTCATTGTTCTTCGGTTGGGACTCCCCCCGGGTAAGAAAACACTTTAGTTCATAAGACCATAGCTGAAATAACCAAACTAGAGAGTTTTAAAGAAAGTAAACTTACAATACAAATTTTGTACATGATTCTCAGAAAAGCAGTACAAGAGAATTCAATCAATACATCAGAAAACCAAAAAGAATACTTTGCAAAAACTGCTGGAGTAACCTAGCATTCAGAAAACTCCGTTGGTTTAATGAAAAGATGAGGTGCCACTAAAATTAAACAGTGTTATGATAACTGATTGCCTACCTCCTAAAGATTTCTGAAAGTTACAAAACTTTGAGAAAAAGTTCCATTTTACTTGGGCATCGAAAAACATTGGGGGAAACAGAAAGCGATTAATAACAAAGTTATATAAGTTGCCCATTTTAACCATAAGGCATCGAAGGCCTGTGGTTTCCATTATTTCAGCGATTCGGTCAGTTAGATCTTCGTGGTCAGGGCCAGCAACCTAAATTTTGTCATAGTTTATCACTATCTGGGACTTACAATTTCTATAGATTTCAGATCAACTTTGCTTAGGAGCCATTTGAAGAAGAGGCTTCCGGTTCTATCTTCATAGGGCTGTTTCAAGACTGAAATAGAACAGTTAGTTTTGATTTTTTGGTTTTAAACGTTCTCGCGTGTTTTCAGCAATTTCGATAATTTTCGAGAAGGCATCAAGAAAGCAATGGAAAATCGATGAGAGAGTCGATTTCTGTTTCTGTCATAGGAAATTTTTTGTCACCGATCCGGCTGAAACATTGTGTATAGAGTCCCTATTATCATAAAAACCATTTTGGAGACTTTTGGGCCTTTGTTATTTTTGGAACGGAAGTAACGTCATAGCCTTCCTTAAATCCTTAACTCGCTTGGGTCTTAACAAAACCCTATAATAATAGTACTCAATCGATTGAAAATTTGATTTCAAAAAACTTTATTTTTAGAGTGAGGCAGGTTTTCAAGCGTTTAAACGAGTTTAAGCTCCGCAAAGTTTCAAAAACATAGATTTTTTTGGTTTTTCTAATCCCAGTCGTCAAGGGTCCACGGTGTAACTCTATCAATTTTATTTTCGAATTCTCCACACTTTTCTGCACACATTCTTCCAGTTTGATTTCTGACACGTTTTTGGGTATGGGTTATAAAAGTTGCCACAGCGATCACAAAAGTGCGCTCTAGGGACCGCAATAAATTCGGCACCACTTCTTTTTTTGTGTATTCTATTGATTCAAAGGACAAAAAAAATTATGTCGCAGTTTGGATCCGAACCCGGGTCGTGAGATTTGCAGGCAAGAACTTTGCCGCTACACTAAAAAAGCAAGGAGGCGCCCAATGACCTCGCCTATTATCAACTATGCGGTAGCTTGGGAGCGCGGCGGATCGAACATCTGACTTTGATCGCTCATACCCAAAAAAAAGTGTCGGAGTTTTCTTATCAAACTTAAAGGGTTTGTGCAGAAAAGAGTGGAAAATTCGAAATTAATAATGATAGCGTTACGCCGTGGACCCTTGAAAACTGGGATTGGAAAACCCAAAAAAAGTTTGTTTTAAGCAATGTTTTTTTTTTAAATGGAAACACTTGAGAATTTTAAAATGTGACTCACCATACAGAAAATAGGAGACCAAAAGACCGTAAACCACTTCATTGGACACCTCCGGAGAATGGATGGCCGTTTCGTAGAAATACAAGGGGATGTTGTATTTGTCTGTTGATAGAATAAAAGTGTGCTTTCTCTGAACCTAAAACAAGTGACATCGATGAATATCACAATAGAAACCTACATGGTAGGGCCTTCCCAAAATCAATGAAATCTCGTGTTTTGGAAGATACTTCCTGTTGCTGTTTATCAACGCGTAAAAGTACTTGTTTAGTCTTTGAAGCGTGTTGATATTCTTTCCAGGGAGATAATTTAAAATTTTGATGTGAATTTCAGATGGTAAAGTGTCCATCTGAAAAATTAAATTTTTTTTTAAATGGAAAAAAAATCTTTAACTGGAGGTAAGAAATCAAATACTAGAACAGACGGTCAAATGGCGGGGAAAATGCGGCGGCAAAGGGGGCACTTTGGCGTCAGGGGTGGGCGACGGAGACAGGCCATGAGAATCACCATGGTAACATAACACCCACGGATTTAACCTGGTGCAAAAGGACCATGCATCCTTCATGCACCTAGCTAAATTTAGTTGAGGGGTCTTCTGGTAGTTGGGGGGGGGGGGGAGGGTAAACACCTCACTCTCTTTAAGACAAGAATTCTCTAACTTTCGTGCAGTATTCCCATACTTGCGACATGGGAACACTTGAAGTAGAACTTTAACAGAAACAGTTGACATGTAGTCTTTATTGTTTTAATGTTTATAGATTAACAAGTAGAACGGTTACGTGTAAAAATTACAACAAATAGAAGTTACATTCTCTAAAAGCCCCCACAATTCTTAGTTCAACTCAACAGTAAGAATGACAGATCTTTCAACTTCATCCTCCTTAGCCAACTTAAATGTCAAAATCTTGCAGTCTGCGTTTCTTCTGCAAACGATTTCCTCTGGAAGTCCGTCAAATGATTCCCAATTCGCCAGTTCCGTCAGTTGTTCCAAGGTGATATTGTCAAAAGTGTGGTCAAGTTGAGACATCTGGTCAGCATAAAAATGTGACCAGTATAACTCTGCATCCGTGAAATCGCGGGGATAATATTTCAATCGAAAGCGGAATTTCAAATTCTCTTTAATTGGGAATTCATTTTTGTTTTCATCGCTGTAAGGATGCCACCACTGAAATGTGAAAAAAATTTAATTTATTTTCAAGGTTTAAAAAATAAACTTACACAGCATATGGCGTACAATGCTTTAACGATAGCAATACAGGGCAATCTAACCAAAACATCGGTAAACCAGGAAGAACACATTAATAAGAGTTCGACATCATAGGCAGTTCCAATATATTCCGTTGGTTTAATGTAAAGCTGGGTTTGGACTAAAAAGTTAAACCTTTATGATGTGTCAAAACACTTACCTCCTAGATTTTCCTGGTATTTGCAAAATTTTTCTAAAAAGCCCCCTAGTCTGAGAATCATCAATAGAATGGTTCCTCATTATGACCTGAGGGCACCGAAATCGGGTGCTTTCCATAGCTTTTTCTAAAAGCTCAGTCTGGTCTCTTAAGAGAGGACCCAAAATCTGTAAATATTTGTCGATAGAGCTTTAAATGGTAGCCTTACAAATTCGAGGAACTTCAGTTCACATTTACTCAGAAGCCATGGGAAAAAGAGGAAATGATGGTTTCTGACTTCAATGGGTTGTTTGCAGACTGAAAATTGAAACTTGAGATCAAAGTTTGCCTTTTAAAGGCACCGTCCAGGTAAAAAATCGATAACTCGATGGATCAAACGGACGCGTAAACACCGTGCACCTAGTTCGTCAAACCTCATGTTTTCAACAGTTTCCTGTAGACTGGAATGGTCAAAAAACGACATTTTGGATGCAGCATTTTCCGAAACTACGCATTCAAATCCCAGCCTCTTATATATTTTCCTGATTAACTTTTCAAGTTTTTTTTAAACAATTTTAACAGAGGTTTTAAAAAAATGTTTTTAAGGATGAAAAACGGGCAATTCTTAGCATGTTAATAGGAAGTACTGAAATCACCAAACTTTCATGAATTCAAATTTTGAAAATTCGCCAAATTAAATTATGCCTTAAAACTTTTCATACTAAGCCCGATTTTCAAAAAAAGCGTATGGGGCGATTCTCAAAATTCTAGAATATGTAACTTACAAAATAAGTAATACGATAGCAAAAATCCATTTATGGCTGGGCTTTCCCTCTGAGAAAAAATTCGTACAGCATTGAAAATCAAAGGAATGTCAAGGGTGTCTATTGCCACAATAAACGAATGCTTTTCTCTAATCTGAATCAAATGTTTTTCATAAGTTGAGAAAACTCTTACCTGACGGGATTCCCCAAAGATCAAAGAAATTTCGCATTTGGGAAGATGTTGCCCGTTTTTGGTGATCAAAGAGTTAAAGTACTTGTTTAGTCGATTTAAGCAATTGACTTCATTGCCAGGGAGGAAGGATAGGATTTTCAAATGCATATATTATGCATTTAAAAGAATAACGAATAAGGTAAAACATTTGTCCGAATACAGCGAAAAAAATCAAGAAGAAAATATAAAAGTATGATTTCATTTTTATTTTAAAATATAAGTTTGATTAATTTTTCAATATTAATTTGTTTGTGGAGATTTAAAATAAAGCTTTTTTCCTATTATTTATGATTTTTATAGGTTACTCTTCTCACAAATAGTGTCTACACTTTTTATTTTTCAAGTAAAATACTTGTTCTAAACAAGTGACAAACCTTGCATACTAGATCTACTCTTATGTTTTAACAAAAAAAAAACGATCGCGCTCATGGGGATCCGATCCAGCGACTATTCAGATGGCACGCCCCAACTTCAACCACTACACCACTGCTCGGCTTTTGATCCAGTGCAGCACGCGCTTGATTAGCATACGTCTCTTCACGTTTCAAGGTGAATGTGCAAAGAGCCCACAACCCTTTGGAAAGATAATAATACAGGATTTTCTTTTCCTAGCCTTGTGATTGTTCGAGAACCAACACCACAACTACTTTTCTTAACAAGCTCCGTCACCATGCCGCCAGTTCGGTGGTCAATCAGTATCCCTTGAGATAAAAAAAGGTCCCAAAAGATCATAGCTACAAACAAATATCTAACAACAATTTTATTCAGAATACAGCCCGAAGCCGATCGTTCAACATCATCTTCGTTTGCCAACTTGAATTTCAAAATCTTTCCATCAGCATTTCTTCTGCAAATGATTTCCTCAGGAAGGCAGTCAAATGATTCCCAATTTCCTAGTTCTTTCATTTGATCCAGGTTCATGCTGTCGAAGGTATGGTCATCTTGAAAAAGTTGCTCAGAGTAAATATGTGAATTCAAATATTCTTGCTCTTCGAAATCATCGTGAGTATATTTCAATCGGATGCGGAAATTCAAATCTTCTATGGTCGTTATGGCTCCTGTTCTTATGCGGTCATGTTGATAATGCCACCACTAAATGTTTTTAGGAAGTTTCAAATTTTACAAAATTAACTCACACAACAAACGGCGGAAATGGCTCTAAATATGGCAGCACACGAAAAATCAATCAAAACGTCGGAAAACCACGAAGCATATTTCACCAAAGCAGTAATCTCTGATGCACGATAAATGCATTCGATTGGGGAAATGTAGAGCTTTGTTCTCACTGAAAAAAAAACATTAAAGGGTTCAACCAGATTACTTTCCTCCTAAACGTTTCTGAAGCTGGCAAAAGTTTGGCAGAAAACTCCATGATTGATTTTCAAAAGAAAAAAGACGAACTACTTCTAGACCTGTATTCTTTATTTTAACCTGAGGGCATCGAAAACTGGTGGTTTTCAAAGCTTCTTCCATAAGGTCAGTTAGGTTTCTTAAATTTGAGACTTGATCCAAAACCTAAAAATATTATTCGAAGAATATTGGCATTGTAGACTTACAAGTTTCATACACTTCAGATCACATTTACTTAGAAGCCATGGTAAGAAAAGGTAACGATGTTTTCTATCCTGATGTTGTCGGAAGACTGAAAATATTTAAAATTGCTAAGCTATTATGTTTTAGACCGAGTAAGGACAGAAGAAAAGCTTATGAGCAACCTGGCAGGCCCGCTTCCCAGAAAAACATCGAGGATTCGGATTTACCCGGTGGTAAACTTTTTATTTCTCTTTAAATTTTTTTTTTTATTATCGGAGAATATGTTTAAAGTGATATATTCCGATTTTTACCTGGGGCGTATCCGTACAATCGGTGTTTTTTTTAAGTGAACCACCACGGCATGTCGAGCCAGTTCATGGTTTTTGGGAGAAGCGGGCAGGCCCAAACCTGTGCCGTGTTTTAAAGCTTTAAGTTAACGATTTCATCCAGCTTTCAACCTTGTTTCCTTCAATTAGGCATCATATCTTATGTCTCTTTTATCATATACAAACTTTACAAGAAAATGTTAGGACCGTTCCGGCAAGCCGATAAAAATCAAACATCATAATTTTCTGAATATCTTTTTTAAACTAAATTCCAAACTGTTCTATTGATTTTGTCTTTAGATAACATACAACTTAATGCAAAATAGACAGTAATAAAATGAGGCTACTAAAATATGCCTTGATCGTGGCTAATACATTTTTGAATGTACATTTTGATTTTTACTTGTCATCAACGAAACGGGTAAAACAAAGGAAAACTCCAAAGTAGGTTATAAGTTCTTATGGGTCACACTAGCATTTATTGCGCAATCACCATATTTTCCTTCAGAAGAAACTCACAGAAAGAATAATACGTCTGTAGAAGTGCATTTACGGCTAGCTTCTTTTCTTGACATATGTTGTCAATATTCTCGAAGGATATAGGAAAGTAACGGGTACCAGTGGAGACAATAAATGAATGGTCTTCCGACATCTGAAGCAAAAGATTTTTTTAGGTTGAATGAATAAAACTTTACCGGATTGGTTTCTCCAAGAATCAGTGAAACTTCGCACCTTGGAAGACTTTTCGAGTTATCGATTATCAGTGCGTTAAAATACTTGTTTAGTCTTACAAAGCACTGGATTTTATTACCAGGGAGGTATGACAGGATTTGGAGATTTAGTTCAGGTGGTAAAGTATTCATCTGAAAGGAAACTTGATCAATTTGAGGATAGATTCAAAGGTTTCTTGAAAAGAAAGGTGGTTGTCCATGCATGGACGCTAGGGAAACCAAGTCAATCAATAAACGACTTGACCCAAATCGCCAAACGGAGAGGTTGATGTGTAGATAAGATTAGTACTGTGGGCCAAAACATCCACGAGAAAGGAAATAAATAAAATTGCCGCTTAGATCACCTGAACTATCGCCTTTGATGTGGTTTCAATAGAATTGGTCAAGAAACATCACTCGAAAATAGAATTTGGATAATCTCTACTCAATAGTTTTCAGAAGCCAAAGCCATTTAAAGTTGCTTTGGCAGCACCATTCCATTAAGCCATTTGTCGCCCGCACCCGTACCAAATCGTTTTAGAATAGTCGTGGTTTTAGATCTTAAGAATTTAAATTTTAAATATTTCAAGTGTTTGAAGTACATTTAACGTCTATCTAACCCATTTCAAATAGAGACAAGCTGTTGTTCTTTCCCTTTCCTTTGACACACAACTCCATGCAAACAATCATATTTAGTAACCAACAACTAGAAAAGAAACCTTTATTACAAAGCCTGTTATTACAACATTTTATCCAACTCAACAGTAAGCATGACAGATCTTGCCCTATCACGTTCCTTAGTCAACTTAAACTTCAACATCTTGTTGTCGGCGTTTCTTCTGCAAATGATTTCCTCAGAAAGTTCATGAAATAATTCAAATTTTGCCAATTCTTTTACTTGATTCGCGTTTATGTTATCGACGCTATGGTCAAGTTGAAAGATCTCGTTAGCGAAAATACGTGAGTTTGAGGCGTCGTGTAGACTCATTAGACGGGGATAGTAGTCAATCCGAAAGCGGAAATTCATAACTTGTTTAGTAGTAAATTCATTCCCATTTTCGAGGATGTTACGATGCCACCACTGAAAAAATGTTTAATAAAATATATTCTGAATTGACTACAAAAGTTTTGTTTTAAAACAACTTACACTACATGTGGCAAAAATGACGCCAACTACGACATTACAGGTCAACACAACCAAAACGTCCGAAAACCATTTACAATAGTTTACCAAGGATTCAATATCTCCGACGCGTTCAATGTTTATAAGTGGTTGAATAAAAAGCTGGGTTTCCACTAAAACAATAAACTTTTAGGTTACGTCAGTTTACTTACCTCCTAGAGTTTTCTGAGATTCGCAAAAGTTTTGCAAAAAGACCCCTATTTCGTGGATCATTCGAGCAAAATCGTCCCTTATTACCACCTGAGGGCATCGGAAAATGGTTGTTTCCATTGCTTTTTCTATACTTTGAGTAAGATCGTTTAAATGAGGACCCTGGTTCTGAAAATGTTATTAAAAGATTGATTGATAATGTAGACTTACAAGATCGACAAATTTAAGATCACATTTACGTAGAAGCCACTTGAAGAAAAGGTAGTGATTGGTTCTATCTTTATCTTGTTGTTGGTTTACTGAAATAGGCCACTGTAGATCAAATTTTGATTTTAATGTTCAAGATAATCTCCAATTTGTAAAGATACTTTGATTGACTTTTCAGTAACAGTTTGAAACTAGGGTTTTATAGAAGACTTTAAAAATAACAATAAAATGTTTAATTGTTGTAAAACCTGTATCATTTTCTGTTTCTTATCATTTTCCGAAAAGCTACTTTTGAAATACTTGCCAAAATGTGCTGGTTTTTTAAAAACTAAATATTCTTTATTGTTTCAAAAACTCTTTTAAAAACAAAACTCATTGAAAAACTAAAAATGATCGAATAAAATAACATAGAATTTTCAAATGAAAACAAAATGTGTTATTGCTTTTAAAATTCTTGTTTATTTTTCTTAATGAAAATTTCTTCTCAACGAATGTTATGTGTGGCCAACGGAAACTGTCACGATTTTCAAAAACTTAAAATATTTAACAGAATGTGACACGTTTTTAATAACTTGTTTTTAATTGTGTCTTAACGAAAGTTTGCTTTTGAAAAGTTTGCGAAACTCAACAAGTTTATGTAAACCTTCAGCTATTATTTGTTTTAAACACATAATAGAGTGTTCTTTCATTGAATCAGCTTTTTTATTTTAACAACAAAAAAACTTACGAAAAGAATAATAAGATTGCAGAAATATATTTAGTGTAAGAGCCTCCATTGGATACACTATTTCATTCCCATTGAAAGACAAAGGATAGTCGTACTTGTCTGTTGAAACCACAAAAGAATAATTCCCCATAAACTGAAGCAAATATGTATTTTAGGATGACCCAAAACTTACCAATTCAGACAGCCCAAGAGTCAAAGAAATTTCGAATCTGGGAAGATTCTTAGAATTGTTGCTTATGAACGCGTTAAAATACTTGTTCAGTCGAGCAAAGCGGTTAATTTTTGTACCCGGTAGGTAGGAAAGAATTTTGAGGTGAAGTTCAGGGGGTAAAATGTTCATCTAAAAGAAAAAATAAACAAATTTCAACCGGTTCGGCGATTTATTAAAATAACGATTCGATATAGAGGCTACGGATTGTTTTAAAAAAACACAGACGTGAACGCCAAAAATATAAGCTAAAAAAAGCCGACGCTAAAAAACCTGAAAACGACAGAAAAAGCCACAAGAAATGAACCGGTCAATCAATAAACTTCTTTACTTAAAAGACCCTTTAGTTATGTAATTTTCCCCGTTGGACCTTAAAAGTTAAATTGGAGCAAATTGCTTGTAGTCTTCAAAGCCAACCAACACTGAAATTACCAAAAATTTGCAGGGGGTCAAGGTACGGACCATCCTGCTGCCTACTCATTGCCGTTGTTTTAGCCCAAGGTGACATCATTTCTCTCGGAATTTCGTAGTCTCAAACTTTCAGACCGGCGGTCGGTAGCGGGCGGCTGGCTAGGCCAACCGCCCAATATGGGTTGATTGCCAACCGCTTATATAACCCCTATCCCGGGTTACCCCGATGTGGTACGGGTGCGGGCGACAAACGGCTTCATTGAATGGTTCTGCCAAAGCTGCTTGAAAATGACTTAGCAAACTGTTTTCATAGGGAAATATACCGACTTCTTCGGAATCCTGCAAAACTTGGACTCATGTGTTCATGCTTTTTCCGCATCAGATGGATTTTGATTAAACTTGAGTGGCTTCTTGAGACCCTTATTCTGTAAGGACCAACGACCATGCGGACCACAAAAATTTATATTTGGCTGAAACTCCTCAGAAAGATTGTTTTGGACCCAATGAACCCCGAAACTCACTTTAATTTGCTGGTTCACTTCTTAAAGTCCTTAAAAACACCTTAAGGCCTTAACTCACTAACTCGGTTCAACCTTAACCAAAAATAGTTTTTCAAAAAGCAATCGATAGCTTATTTTTATCAAAAAAAAACATTAGTTTGCAGTTTTATCACAACTTTATCAGAAATTATTCTTTTCCTTGATTTAATGGTCAAAATTTCCGAAAAATTCACTTTTTTCAACCATGTGAACTCAAAGTCCCCGATCGCCTGCGGCGACTATTATACTTTCTCAAAGTAACATTAATAAAAATTCTTTTTTTTTAATGGTGACAATTAATTTTTTTAAAATGGTATTATTGTAATTCGATTTTTCTTTGAAAAATTACTTGCATATAATTTTTATAATGTAATTTTGACACAATTCTTTTTCCTTTTGACCTAAATCTCATCTTTAAAGGGCGGTAAACTCGCTTATATGGACAATACTCATTCTCCAGATGTTTTAATTTTTCCCAGACTTCTATGAATTTATTATGTTGTTCTGTTAATTTTTTCTGATGATTTTCGATTTTTCCGTCATTTTGATTATAAATATTGCATATAAAATTATGAATTCACTTTGTTTAAAGAATTTTAAGTCTCCTTGCTTTTGTTCAAGTGTTTTTAGCAATAGAGCAGGTTACTGTTCGTGCTAGATGTGTTAGCATTGGAGCAGATGCATCTGCTAGGGAAGGAGGCGATGGTATTCGATGGAGATGCGATTGCTGCAGATGCGGAGAATAATGTGCGAACGTCGTGTTTTTAAACATCTTTAGATTCGAATTGATGTGTAGAAAGCTGTTTTTTTTTCTAATTCTTCCCAAAACTGCTAATATTTCCCATATCACCGTCCCAGGTCCAAACTGAACTTGACACTAAACAGCTATGGCTACTGCATCATTTTCTCGGCTGCGGAAAGGTTGAATCATAAAAAGTATAAAAACAAATAAGTTTGTAAAAAATCAAAGCCAATTCCACAGGACACTGTTATATGTTGATTAATCTTGGTAAGTTATCTCGTTTTCCATAATGATAGTTCAACTTTAAAATCTGTATCGCGCCGCTTTTATTCCAACAGATTCATATACCAGCAACCCGAACCCGTACCAAATCGGCGCACCGCGGGATAGGGCTCATATAAGCGATTGGCAATTAACCCATGACGGGCGGTTGGCCTAGCCAGCCGCCCGTTGCCAGTGTTCAGGTCAGTTGTACTACTCGGTGTAGTGGAGATGCACTGGTTGGAGATGCAAGGAAGGGGCTCCGGCGCCGGAGATGTACTCCCATTGGCAGCAGGAAGGTCCGTGCCATGACCTTTTGCATTTTTCTTTGTTGAAATTTTGGTTTCGAGTTATTTTCTCCACTTGTATATTTGTGATGTATAATATATAAATAAAGTTTAAACACAATTTTTAAAAAACCATAACACAATTTGTTTATCTTGGAACTTAGGGTATCAATTATTTCCTTGAAAACAATAACATAATTCGTGGTGATCGTCGGTGCTCATTTTAAGACAACGATTTTTCTTTTACAGTTGAATCCCAAGTTGATTCATTGTTTTCTTTGATCATTGAGGAAACTGAAACCCCCTTAAAATATCACCTTGCGGCGGCTTTTATGTAAACAAATTATATCTGGGGCCCTTCGATTTTTTTCTTAGGGTATCATTTTGTTCAGCAATACAAAAATAAACAACCTATAAAAATCCTAGATAAACAATCCCAGTTTTTGAAAATAAATTTTGTTTGAGTGAAAACAATTTCCCTTTTATCTATCGGAGGCCCTGGATCGCTCAAAACCAAAACAATCTACTTACATCAACTACAATGCTTCTTAAAATCACATTTTCACGACTGCCGAAGGTTCAAAATTAATAATTGCGAGTTTTGTGGAACCAAAATTGGAATTTTTAATAAAGTGGAACCAAAATTAATTTCCATTTTTTTGTTATTAATTTTATATTAATTCGATAATTTTTATTTTTCCTAAAAATATTTAATATTTGCATTTAATTTTCCTTTATGTAATGTTGCCAACACGGCTCTTTTTCCTTCTGGACAAAATCTCATTTCTTTAAAGGGCGGTATCCAACTCGCTCATATGGGCAACATTCCTCCTCCAGATGTCTTGATTTTTCCCAGACTTCTATGAATTTTTTATGTTGTTCCGTTAATTTTTTCCGGTTATTTGTGATTTTTCATTTATTTTAATTATTAAAATAACTTATAAAATTATGAATTCACTTTATTTGAAGAATTTCAAGTTTCAATGCCTTCGTTCAAATGTGGTTAGCAGTGGAGCAGGGTACCATAACCCACGATGAACGCCAAGCTTTTCCGCGCGGGACCCGCGCCCGCATTCAAACGGATCTCAGTCGGTATTCAAATCTGAATATTTCTCTGCCGCCTCCGCTTGTTTTTTGTGCCTGCTTTATTTTTTATACGTTTTTGGTTATCTAAAATCATTCATTATTTGTGTACGAACCGACGCAGCGGTCATTCCTAGTTTTTATTTATATTTTTGCCCAGAAAAGGAAATTTCCATTTTTTTCTCTATTTTCCAGCTTTTATTATTGTTCTAATATTTGTTATTTCTTTTATTTACATTAAATTGACGTAAAATATTATATTTAAAAACAGAACGATGCCAAATCATGGCAGTTTTATATTTTCGAAACCATCGTTCTCGATCCATTTTTGCCATTTCTCTACATCTTACCCGTTTTTGTGTATTTCTTTATAATTTTTTTTAACTATTCTAGGTTTTAAAAAATTATGCCAGTATTTTCAGGGTATAATGAGCGATGACGAACATGAAGTGGGTCGAAAGGCCATGCGCCTTCCCAAGAAGGCGGCTCGCGTTAAGAACAAAGTGGGTTTTTATACTTTTTGGTTTATTTTATTTATTTTTAGGAGCCGGCCAACCTTCAAATCACCGCCGAGCAGCTGCTCCGAGAGGCCAAGGAGCGCGAGATGGAACTTCTCCCTCCTCCACCGAAGAACAGGGTCAGATTTTCAAATTTCGGCGAATCTTATCGTTTGGTTTTCAGATTTCGGATCCAGAAGAGTTGGCAGAGTACCAGAGGAAGAAGAGAAAGGAGTTCGAGGACGGAATCCGCAAGAACAAGCACCAGTTGGCCAACTGGGTGAAGTACGGAAAGTGGGAGGAGTCGATTGGAGAGCTTCAAAGGTACTTTTGATTTTATGGCGTGGTAAATTCTTTTTTCAGATCTCGCTCCGTGTTCGAACGTGCCCTCGATGTGGATCACCGTTCTCTCACCCTCTGGCTCCAGTACGCCGAAATGGAGATGAGGTACTATCTTAATCTCTATTTTCTTAAATATTATGATTTTCAGGAGTAAGCAGGTGAATCACGCCCGTAACATCTTCGACCGTGCCGTGACCATCCTCCCCAGGGCTATCCAGTTCTGGCTCAAGTACACCTACATGGAGGAGGTGATTGAGAACGTGCCCGGAGCCCGCCAGGTCTTCGAGCGCTGGATCGAGTGGGAGCCCCCAGAGCAGGCCTGGCAGACGTACATCAACTTTGAGTTGAGGTATTACTTTTCAAATTTATCTTTTTAAATTCAATTTTTCCAGGTACAAGGAAATCGACCGTGCTCGATCTGTCTATCAGCGATTCCTACACGTCCACGGCACAAATCCTCAGAATTGGGTGAAGTACGCACGCTTTGAGGAGAAGCACGGTTACATCGGCAATGCACGAGCGGTTTGTCGATTTTAAAGGTCTAATTCATGAATTCTTTAGGTGTATGAACAGGCTATGGAGTACTTTGGGGAGGAGAACATTAGCGAACACGTCCTAGTCTCCTTCGCTCTCTTCGAGGAGAGGCAGAAGGAACACGATCGAGCCAGAGTGATCTACAAGTGAGTTTCATTTTTGTAATATTTTTTATATCAAATTTTTGTTTTAAATTCAAATTTTTTAATTTTAATTTTTTTAAATTGTGGTAATAAATTTTTCCTTTTCAGGTACGGATTGGACATTCTCCCGGAGTCAAAGACTATCGAAATTTTCAAGCACTACACCATCCACGAGAAGAAGTATGGAGAACGCGCCAGCATCGAAGAAGTCATCGTCAGCAAGCGAAGGATGCAATATGAGAAGGTATAGAATACCATGTTTCAAGTAATAACTTTATTTTAAGGAAATTTCCGCCAATTCCTTCAATTATGACGCCTGGTTCGACTACATCCGTCTGATGGAGAACGAGGAGGCTCCCAAGGAGGAAGTGGAGGAGTTGTACGAGCGTGCCATTGCAAATACTCCACCTCAAAATGTTTGTTCCTTTAAAATTCAAATTATTGAATTTTTCTAGGAGAAGCGCTATTGGCGCAGGTATATCTACCTGTGGATCAACTACGCCCTTTATGAAGAATTGACGACTAAGGATTCGGCTAGGGCACGCGAAGTGTACAGAGCCTGCCTCGACGTCATACCCCACAAGGATTTCACATTCGCCAAGATTTGGGTAATGTACGCCCAGTTTGAGATACGAAATCTCGATCTGAAGGCTGCCCGCAAGGCACTGGTGGGTATTTTCAACCTCGAATTTTCAAAATTCAAGTTTTATTTTGAATTTTATTTTATTGGATGGCTATTTTCAGGGCTGCGCTATTGGAATGTGCCCCAAGGACAAGATTTTCCGAGCCTACATTGATCTCGAGCTCCAGCTTCGTGAATTCGACCGTTGCCGCACCCTCTACGAGAAGTTCCTAGAGTATTCACCGGAGAATAGCAATTCCTGGATCAAGGTAGTTTTATTTAATAATGTTTATATAATTTTACCATTTCAGTTCGCAGAAATGGAGACGCTGCTGGGAGACGCGGAACGAGCCCGCGCCATCTTCGAAATTGCCGTCAATCAGCCAGCCCTGGACATGCCAGAGGTTTTTTGTCGTGGAATTTTCTAAATGAGTTTTGTGATTTCAGCTTCTCTGGAAGTCGTATATCGACTTTGAAATCAACTGCGATGAGATCGAGAGGGCGAGGAGTCTCTACGAGTCCCTTCTGCAGAGGACCAACCACATCAAAGTGTGGATCTCATGTGCTCAGTTTGAGCAATCGATGGGATCGATTGAGGCGGCTAGAAAGATCTACGAACGTGCCAGCAAGTCCTTGGAGAACAACGACAAGGAGGAGAGGCTTATGTTGATGGAGGCTTGGAGAGATGCCGAGAAGGAATTTGGGGATGAGGAATCTCTCAAGAGGGTCGAGAACCTCATGCCCCGCCGAATCAAGCGCCGTCGCCAGATCCAGACCAACGATGGAGTTGACGCCGGTTGGGAGGAATACTTTGACTACATATTCCCCAGTGATCAAGGTAATTGTTTAATTAGACATTGATTATGTGTTTCTTTTCAGCTGCCAAGGGAGCGAACAAGTTG
This sequence comes from Oscheius sp. G VE-2021, assembly GCA_022343465.1. Lineage (NCBI taxonomy): Eukaryota > Metazoa > Nematoda > Chromadorea > Rhabditida > Rhabditidae > Oscheius > Oscheius sp. G VE-2021. The sequence continues at coordinate 858,583 of JAJQXH010000028.1, forward strand.
TTCGCAGCCGCGCTCAGGTGGAAGCAGCAGATGGAGGCACAGGCCACAGCCGGTGACGAGGATGGAGATGCCGTCAAGGCTGAGGTCGACAGTGATGACGATGAGGGAGAGAAGAAAGTGCGCGAAGGTTGGTGGCCTACCGGTTTCGAATTGGAACGCTTTTTCTTCCGATAGATCGTAGGCAAGATACTAATTTGTACTTTTAGGGGACAGCGACACGGATCTGGACGACTCCTCCTCCAGCGACTCTTCTTCCGATTCAAGCTCGGATTCCGAAGATGAGAAAGAATAATCACCCCGTTACGAGTTTCTATGGTTTGGTTGTTGACTGTTTTAATGCGATAGGCTCGCAAATGGGTCATTCGCGGCACAATCCAATTATTCCCTGTTTCATTCCCTCGTGAATGTTGATTTTATACCTTCCTTGATGTTGATTTTACTATGGTCTCGGAGTAAAAATCTACTCTATTCTTGTGTTTTTGGGGTTGAGCGTTGTTATCGCCAGATTACCTTTTCAAGTGCCATCTGGGTTGGCAACAGGTTGCACGTTTGTTTGCGCTTTGGTTGGGATTCTTTCAATTTACATTTTCAAACAAAAACTGCCTTGCGCAAATAGACAGTGCAAACTGTGGAACCGTTTTTGGCAAATTACCTCTCATCGATCAATTTATTTTATTCTAGGGGCTGGTACTGACAGCTCCTGTGCCACAACGATGTTACCCGACTCGCAGCAACCGGTTAGTTACCCTTTGAGAACGACGTCCAGAGTGTATGAAACCAAAAAATCTTGACTGGGTGGTGCCGAAATTGCTTTCTCACAGCGCGCCATAAAAGAGATCATTGGCTGGTCTGCCAAAGATTGGATTTGTAGACTGCCGGCAATCTGAAAAGTGAAAACTATATTCTAAAAGTGTGGATAGTCATCTATGCAACTTTCACTGTCCTGATAGGCATCTATCCACCTTCACTATTGTAGCCAGCTTTATCCTTCGTCGCGATCTGTATGTCGCGGATTGTTTCGCCTTCTCTCGATTTCCACCTGTTTCCGACAATGGAAAAAAAGATTTGCATCCATGACTTTTGCATTGGCCTAAATTTTTAGGTATTCTATCAAAGTTCGTAGTTTAATAAAGAAACTATCACTTCAAACTGTTTTCCTTGATTTTAAAGATGTTCCCCAATTTTATATGATTGAATCAGGGTGTAACATCGCCCAAAACAAATGCAATTGAAAATTTCCCTACTCGGTGTTATTTTTGACACCCTGGACAAACAAATCCCGAATCCACGTATCTTGCCAGGCAATTTTCGCTCCCACTTCATTTTCCTGGCCCTTTCCTGCGACCCTTTGGTTACTACGTCATCATTGGAATGCTACAGAACTTTGGTGTTGTGTTATCTTTATGCACTGCGAGGGATCCCGCGTGAAATCGCGTCTGATCCTCAGACTGCGGCGCATTCCCGTGTTCATCGAAGTTCCGTTTACCCGCCTTTGAAAATCCCCCGCTCTGATGTTTTTGTTGCCAAAAGTGTCCAAATCGATTGCAGAGTAACCTATGTCTACATTAACTGAGAAATATGGAAATGAAGAGGTGTTGATCCCAGGGTCCTCACAAAATGACATACAAGCGACAACATCAGCCCCATTCGTGGATTTTCAGTCAATACTTGACTATTTACAAGGAGTAAGTAAACAAACAAGGTGGAATGAATGCGCGATTATACGCTTCCGACTGTACAAACAAAGGCTCTGTATGCCAATGAGTTTCCGGTGTTAGTTCGTCAATCACTTCTCGGCAGTAGCCACATGAAGTCAAGTAGAAATGTTACTAGCATCATTGGTGCTATCAAAAAAGTCAATTCCTTATTTACGTTTCCAATTCCTTTTGTTCAGGCGCGAGAGATGTCTCCAGATGATATGCCCTGGCCGTTAAGACTGATTGTGATGCTTCTGGGCTACGCTTCGATCGCGGTGCCTACGGCTGCTTTGGTGTACTACGTGAAAAAGAAGCACGAGAGTGAGATTTCCCTTTTTTTCTGTTTAAATATCAAATTTTCAGGAGGTACCTTTGGCGGAAATACGTTTTTCGGGCGGTTTATGAGGTCCTTCGCTGTGGGAAAGGAGAGTTACACTCTGTTGGAAGTGAGTATTTTCTTTCAAAGATCTGACCCGCAAGATCACATCGTGTAAATGATCTTGGTATCGCCGTTTTCGAATCGTGTTTTGATGATCCGAGTTTCGTCCGCGACATACGTGATTGGGGCCCAAGATTGCCGTGGAGGGGTCAAAAAGCATCTGGGGACAGAGATCTAAGGCCGCTTTTTGCATTTTGCGTATTCTGGTGACCTTAGGCCGCTTCTGCGTATTCCAGTGACTTTAGGCCGCTTTCTGATTTTATAACGAAACTGATATTTTGCCATTATCCAGGGGTGGTGTTTACTTAACTTTAATGCAAATTTCAGGATCCCGTTAGTGCGAATAACAAGAAAAAAGAGGACGCCTCCAATAAGTTCACCGAGGACTGCTTTGCCTTCATCTTTTGTTTTGCGGGAATCCAGTCCACTTTGGTTCTTATGGGATTCCTTCAGGAGAGGATTATCACCCAGAGGTATCCCAGCTTGGATGATCCTTCCACGGTTGGTTGAGAATTGTATACCCTTATTTATTTTTATTTTTCAGTTGGATAGATTCAAAGATGTGCAATTCCTGGTGTTCTGCAACAGGATCATCGCCCTGATCCTGGCTTCAATTGTCATCACCTGTGGTGGTAAAAGGTATCATCTTGGTTTTTATTGTTTCATTTTATTTCTTTCAGGCAGCCTCCTCATGTCCCTCCCTACTACGTCCATTCCTACACTTCCTTCTCCAACACGATCTCTTCCTGGTGCCAGTACGAAGCCTTGAAATTTGTCTCCTTCCCCACCCAGGTAATGTTCACTGTGGATCCTTTTCTAAGTTTTACTTTCAGACCATTTGCAAAGTCTCTAAAGTCGTTGCCACGATGTTGATGGGTCGTGTGGTTCGAGGACAAAGGTACTCTTGGAGCGAATACTTGTGTGGTACGGGAATTGCCATCGGTACCGGTCTTTTCCTTCTGAACACTGGGTCCCACGGCGGAGATGTCATTTCCTCAACATCGGTATAGATTTTTATAAACTCGTGTTAATTTGTTTTTTTTTCAGATTTCGGGTATTATTCTGATGGTTGGATATCTGATATTTGACTCCTTCACCCTGAACTGGCAGAAAGTGATATTCGACACGAAGCCTAAGGTTTCTAAATACCAGGTGTGTTTTACTTTTTGTGTTTATCCTAGTGTGGGGGATGGGTAAAAATAGGAAATGTTGCAAAATGAGCCGGCGCCAGAGATCTCTGTTCATGGTCAGCACGCGTGATTGAAACTGATCGTCAAACATCACTGTTGCAACAATAGCGTTGCTGATCAAAGGAAATATAGTGTATTTGGGGAAATTTAGAGTTTTCCATTAGATCTTACTAAGATACGATTTTTCAGATGATGCTGGGAGTGAACATCTTTTCCGCCATCCTCTGTTTCGTTTCCCTCCTGGAGCAGGGAACCCTGTTCTCTTCAGTTCACTTTGCCCTTACTCACGAGAACTTCATGTTTGACAATATTATCTTCAGTTTGTCTGGAGCCACGGGACAGGTAAGATTTCTTCACATCTGGTTTTACGGTTTACTTTTCAGTTGTTCATCTACGCTACCATCGAGCGCTTCGGACCCATCCTTTTTGCCGTTATTATGACCGTTCGTCAGGTAAACTACCGTTTTTCTGCTCATCTACGCCTTTCTCTTCAGATGTTGTCGATAATGCTCTCTTCCGTCTACTACGGGCACCCGATGACCGTCTGGGCCGTCATCGGCCTCATCATCTCGTTCTCCTCTATTTTTGCGGACATCTACAGGCGTTACTTCAATAGGAAACAGCGCTCTGCGGTCGCTTCCGCGTGATTGGAGCGCGAATAGTCAACAACTCAGGGTACATCAGGCATTTCTTTTTGATTCGGGTATATGATTTGAGCTGTACATGTTAGTGTTTTGTGGGGTTTAACGCACTTAATATTGTTACTGACGGTGATGTTGTTTTTAACAGTTGGGTCCGATTTGTTTGCGTGTAGCTGTCAGTAAGGCATAATAATAAAGAGATTACTGTTTGTTATGTTATTGTGTGTTGTACATATGTAAGGGCAAAAGCTGTGACTGAATTTTGTAGGGCATTCTGATTTCAGGATTTTCGCGATGGTGACAAATTCGATTGGCTCTCATAAAACGGTATATAGCCTTTGTGTTTCGTGACCAGAATGACAAAACACGCCGAGTGTTCTATACATCCGATTGTGGATGTGTAGTTTATGCCAGCGTGTTGCGAGATATCACGAATCACACGACGATCATAAAACACGATTTATGGGAACATAATGCATTTAGCGTCAATTTATTGGCTGTTGTTTAAGTTTTATGGGGGAAAAGCACATACAATTGTTCTTTTTTAAACGCTATAAGGAATGGTACATGAGGTAGCATTTCTCAGCGTCGAAATTCTGTCCTAGTCTGTGTGTGGGTATAGTTTCATCCGAATAACTTCGGGTCTGATCTGCGGTCACGGGAAAATAAATTTAACTGTGAAATCGACCCACTGTGCAAACAATGAAACATCCGCAGATCAAACCTCATCCCGATCGCATGGTTGATGGCTTTGCGATATGACCGCTGTGAGAATGGCCGGGTGAACGATCCTATTCAAACGGCGTTCATATAGGATCTGTCGGATCGCCCACTTTCGGTCAATTTTACCTGTTTCTTTCGAAGACGAACGGCATCTGTATTCTCGATACTTTAATGATTCTTCATTCTTGATAGGGTTGAAAGTGCTGCCAACTTTGAAAACAGTACAAATGTGTTTTGTGTTTCACATTGGTTGGGACCTCCCCCCTCTCTCTCTTCTCTATATCTGGCAATGGTAGATTGCGTGCGCGGCTTGGTGTAATAAGCACATGCGGTAATCGCTGTCTCGGTAGTCGCTTAGCGACCAGCCTCCAAATTTTGGGTAAGTGGGATTACGGCCACCTGGCTTTGTAATTGGGCTTCTGCAGAGTCGGATGGAGATCGGTTGCAGCAGATGTAATGGCAGAGTCAGTTTCCGAATTGAGCTGGCGACTGGCCCATACACACATACACACGCACGTACACACGTATACACACACATAGAACACATACTCACGCAATGATGCGGATATAGACAAACACAAGCGAAACTTATGCAAACACACACATACACACATGCGCACATAGTCACGCACACACACGTACACACAATCTCTCTCTTTCTCTCTCTCGCTCTGAAACATACACACATTGCGCAGACACATGTACACGCCGGACTCACACATACTCACACATACACACGCTCCCGAACACACGCACACACTCTTTTTTCTTTCTCCCACTTTCAAACGTTCATATACATACACTCAAACAAGCACATACACACACCTTAAAACTCACACACTCAAACACGCACGCTTACATAGAGAAAAACAAAGAGATGTAGAGACTGAGGGAAAAAAAGATTGAGAAAGAGATAGAGTGAAAAGCAGAGAGAGGAAGAGAGGAAGACAGAGAGAAACTTGAGACTCATCAGCCAAGAAAGAACGTCTTTAAAGCAAACTAAGATGTTCAATTGTCCTCACTTTCAATTTGTGTTGGTATTTTGATTTAGATGTACCGTTCACTGTTTACTTTCAACTGGTTTTGTGGGATCTGTTGTGTATGTCTTTGATCTGCATTTCATCAAGCCAACAGTTTGGTTCATCAGTATTTACTACATGTTCAACACATAGGTAGGGAGATATTTATATGAATATTTAACACGCGCAAGGGAGATCGGACAATGAGTGGTCTCTCTTAGTCGACCTCCTCGATGGTGGGTCCTCCAGCGCCAGAGGCACCTCCGGGGGCTCCGGGCATGCCACCGGGAGCTCCACCAGCGCCCTGGTAGAGCTTAGTGATGATGGGGTTGCAGACGCCCTCGAGCTCCTTCTGCTGGTGCTCGAACTCGTCCTTCTCGGCGGTCTGGTTGCTGTCGAGCCACTTGATGACCTCCTCGCACTTGTCCTCGATCTTCTTCCTGTCATCGGCGGAGATCTTGTCCTTGAGCTAAAACAAAAGAATCAGTAAGGTAACTAGAAGGAAGGCTAACCTTCTCGTCATCGAGAGTCTGCTTCATGTTGAAGGCATAGCTCTCAAGAGAGTTCTTGGCCTGGATGCGGTCCTTCTGGGCCTCGTCGTCAGCCTTGTACCTCTCGGCCTCGTTGACCATACGCTCGATGTCTTCCTTGGAGAGACGGCCCTTGTCGTTGGTGATGGTGATCTTGCTGGCCTTTCCGGTGGACTTGTCCTGGGCGTGGACGTTCAGGATTCCGTTGGCGTCAATGTCGAAGGTAACCTGAAAGAAAGCCATTTGTTCAGATCAGATCAGAGAAAGAAAGAAAGCAAGAGAGAGAGAGAGAGAGAGAGAGAGAGAGAGAGCTACTCACCTCAATCTGAGGAACTCCACGAGGCGCGGGCGGGATTCCGGAGAGCTCGAACTTTCCGAGTAGGTTGTTGTCCTTGGTCATGGCACGCTCTCCCTCATAGACCTGGATCAACACACCAGGCTGGTTGTCAGAGTAGGTGGTAAAGGTCTGGGAGGTCTTGGTAGGGATGGTGGTGTTCCTCTTGATCAGAGCGGTCATGACACCTCCAGCGGTCTCAATACCAAGGGAGAGAGGGGCGACGTCAAGAAGCAGCAGATCCTGGACAGCCTCGGACTTGTCTCCAGAGAGGATGGCAGCCTGGACGGCGGCTCCGTAGGCAACGGCCTCATCGGGGTTGATGGACTTGTTGAGTTCCTTGCCGGAGAAGAGGTCGGACAGGAGCTTCTGGACCTTGGGGATACGGGTGGATCCTCCGACCAGGACGATGTCGTGGACGGTGCTCTTGTCCATCTTGGCGTCGCGGAGGGCCTTCTCGACGGGGTCCATGGTGTTACGGAAGAGATCGGCGCAGAGCTCCTCGAAGCGAGCGCGAGTGATGTTGGTGTAGAAGTCGATTCCCTCGAAGAGAGAGTCGATCTCGATGGAAGCCTGCGACGAAGAGGACAGGGTACGCTTAGCGCGCTCGCAAGCGGTGCGCAGACGGCGGAGGGCACGAGGGTTGGAAGCGAGGTCCTTCTTGTGCTTGCGCTTGAACTCGGCAACGAAGTGGTTGACCATACGGTTGTCGAAGTCCTCTCCTCCCAAGTGAGTATCTCCAGCAGTCGACTTGACTTCGAAGATTCCGTCCTCGATGGTCAGGATGGAAACATCGAAGGTACCGCCTCCCAGATCGAAGATCAGGACGTTGCGCTCGCCTTGTCCCTTCTTGTCCAGACCGTAAGCGATGGCAGCGGCCGTGGGCTCGTTGATGATACGGAGGACGTTGAGGCCAGAGATGGCTCCAGCATCCTTGGTGGCCTGGCGCTGAGAGTCATTGAAGTAGGCGGGGACGGTGACGACGGCATCCTGAAAGAATGAAATAAAAATCAATTTCGAAAACGTAAAATGAATTCAAGGTTTCATAACTCTCAAAGGTTTCAGATGAGTCATCTATACTCTTAACTACTTTTCAAATGGCTATAGATTACGTCTTCTAGCGCTTTCTTTCGAATCTCTTTCGAATTAGTTTTTTGAAGCTCATTAGATAATCGAGAGAACTTTCTGGATGAACTAAGGTTCCTAAGGCCCTATCAGCTACAAAACCTTAAACCCTTTGAAACAAAAGAAAGGTAGTGAAGCTCTTACCTTGACAGTGGATCCCAGGAAAGCCTCGGCGGTTTCCTTCATCTTGACGAGGACCATGGAGGAGATTTCCTCAGGCGTGAAGGTCTTGGTCTCTCCCTTGTAATCGACCTGGATCCTCGGCTTGGTAGCCTCATTGATGACCTTGAAAGGCCAGTGCTTCATATCCGACTGCACTCCAGCATCATCAAACTTGCGACCGATGAGGCGCTTGGCGTCTGGAAAAAAACAAAGCGTTACCAGGGTAACAAGGCAAAAAATAGAAAGAAATGAAGAAAAATTTACCGAAGACGGTGTTGTGGGGGTTCATGGCGACCTGGTTCTTGGCGGCATCTCCGATGAGACGCTCAGTGTCGGTGAAGGCGACATAGGAGGGAGTAGTGCGGTTTCCTTAAGAAGTAGGTGGTTAAGGCCTTAATAAGGTTTTAGCTTACCCTGGTCGTTGGCGATGATTTCCACCTTTCCGTGCATAAACACTCCCACACAGGAGTATGTGGTTCCGAGATCGATACCGACGGCGTTAACCTTGGACATTCTGAAAACTGAAATTTAGCTAAAACTGAAATTTCAAGGTAGTTGAATTCATTAGAATTAGGATATAGGTTGGTAAAATGATGTTGTTTGTTTACAAAAGCCGAGGGAGTATTTGGTTTGAATTCGAAAGCAGAAAAACAAGCGATCCCGAAATTTAGGATTTGAAATTCCAGAAAAAGTGGCTTTTTTCAGGGGGTACGGCGCTTTTCTGGCTGGAAATGTGTTTGGAATGTTGTTGGGAGACAAAGGAAGGACTGGGAGAAGAAAACCCTTGGAACTATTGGGAGAGGGGTTCGGGCGCGGGCTCAGAATCAAACGCGAATGCTCGGGGCAGTGTCCCGCTCTGGCTATATATTCCTCCGCCGAACGTTCGCGAACCGACGAGTAGATGCGAGCGCGCACAGACCGCCCCCCGTTTCAAGCCCTGTCATTGGTGGATTTCGAAAGACGCGGGGCCTGGAAAGGGGAAGCGAGCGGCGGGCAAAACAACAACGAACACAGAGTACGGCCAGACTCTGAGGACGGGTGCCGTCAGGGACCTTTGCGCCGGAGCAAACACGATTAAACTCGATTTGTTTGAGGACTACAACAACCGATTAGCCGTTTGAAAAAAGACTCTATTTTTGGAATCGAAGTTTCAAGAAACATGGCCAGATCATCCGATTTGTGACTGTTATCAGTAGTACACAGAACATTCTTACTATCACGTAAATGTTGCCAAAGAGACAAAGGATCCGTTTTCCAGAAACTTCTTTTGAATCACGGAAGCAACCATTCATCGCGGAAAACAACATTTGTTTTTGTTTTTAGATGTTTCTTTAAAATGCGCAAAACAACGGAAAAAATCTTTTGTTGATGAAAAATAGAATGCCAAAAGTAAAAAAATGACTTTTTGAAAAAACTAAAAAAAATTGAACTTTCACTGAAATTCACCCGAAATTATCACTTTCTTTCTAAAATCTTACCGGAAAAGTTCTAGAAAGTTTTGTTAAACCTTATTTTTTTCGAAATTGTTCGACGTCATACAGAAAACTATTTCGAAAATAGAATTTAAAAAACGGAACAGAGAAATATGAAAAAATCAAAAACATAAGCAATCTCATTTTAAGACTTTGAAATCTTAAAGGGTGGCAGATTTTGGTTGTTTTTCCATGAAAAAAATGATTAGAAGATGGCAAATAGAATTTAAATCATATTATAAAGTGATTCAAAACACATTTTTTTCACTCACGTTTCCCATAAGTTCAAAAGTAATCATTTTAATCGATTACCCGCTCTTTTAAATGTGGCCCTTCTTTTAATCGCTTGTTTTCAGTCTTTTGCCCAGTGCGGCGAAATGACAAACACATCAATGCCCATTTCTCAATTGTCATCCAAACAGCCAATCTCTTTGGGACTGAATGAGAAAAACGAGGTTATCATTCATTAGATGACTTCATCCTTATTGAAATCCCTTGAAAAAACAACATTTTCCCTACTGCCATTTTCATAGACACGGGAAGTACTTATAGTAACAATGTGCGCCATCTAGTTCCTGATGTGACGTTGTTTTCCAGTGCATTCGACGAGTGAAACGATTGTTGACACTTTTAACAGCAGGGGATTGCGGGCGAATCATGGGCAAATTTCTCACTGGTGATTCAACAGAAGGGTTCGAGAGCCTTCCACTCCAACAAGGCTGAGATTTTCATTCGAAAATGTGTTATTGACGCAAACTGTTTTTTTTTTAATTGAAAAACTGTTTTTCAATAGCTTTACAACAAAAAACGACATTTGTCTTCGAAATAACAATTCAATGTGAAAGGGCAGATTTGCGAAAAACACTTTTGTTCAGGGGATTTCTACCACCTTTCAACTTCTTCCTGGCAGTTGTTTGCTTTGGTGAGTTTTGACCTTTGTCCGAGGAGGTCGAAAAACTCAGTTGTCATCAACTGATTCAAAAGTAAATAACTGCTTGTAAGATAACGTCTGTCCGAGGAGATCTGAAAAACTCACTTGTTACCACCAGATTCAACACTAAAGATGTAAGATGACGTCATATAAGAACATATGTTCTTTCAAAATGAAAAGAAAAACAGTATTTTATCTGCACCCCAAGTGAATAAAAGCTCCAAAAGCCAGAAGTTACAATAGCAGCAGCCGGTTCTTACCAGGCTTCCATTATGTTAAGCCGATTACAACGTGTTTTTCACCGTCGCATGTAGATTATGATTTGTATTGGTGGGAAATTCACTTTCATTGGTTTTTCTGATAGGAAAGTGATATTTTCAATGTTTTTGTTCACATTACTCAAATGAGTAAAACATAGAATTTTAAAACAATGCTTTCATATCATTAGGCATCGTCAAATTCCCAGCATAATATTTTCGGCCAGTTTACGCGTCAAACGTAGATTTCAGGGGGCGAAATGGAAGAAATGGATCAAAATTGCAATATTAGGACAAAGTTACTTTGGCAAAATGTAGCGATTATTTCTCACTTTTGATTCAACATTGGGCTGTTGTAATTTGTATCAAGCGAAATGCGAGAAATTTTGATTTATAGACGAGAACTAACAAAAACTGAATTGGTTAAGAGTTTGAAAACGAAAGACAACCTAAATTTTTTGATACTAGCAATTTTGTTTCAACAACCAAAACTTTTCCTGTCAGTTGTTTGCATTCATGTCTTTTACCCCATCACTCCTCAAACAGGCCTAGATTGAGATTTTAAGAAATTTCGTCCTAACATGGTTGTTTGCGGAATGATGTCATACACAAAAATATAGAAGATGACTTGTTTTTCACAAAAAAAAACACTGTTGTATGTTCTTTATCTGTTGATTTACGTTATTTCGGTCAGCATTTACTACAGTGAGCTTCCCTGCAGGATGTACCAAGACGATTACACCGTATTTTCACTGTTACCTGTAGATGACTATTGTATTTGTCGGGAACTTTCGTTAGGTATTGGACTCGGTATTACAAATTGATGGTTCCGGACAGCGAAATATAGCTATTATTACTCAGAGTTGATTCAACACTTGGCTTTTGTGTTTTGTTTTGTGAGGAATATGAGAAACTTTTCTTTTTTGACGAGAACGAACAAAATTGAATTTCGTAAAAGATTGAAAATCAAAATGCCCTTAAAAAATGATTTGAACCTTCAGCTTGGCAATTTGATGTTTTGAGGTAGATTCACGAAAACACAATTGTCCAGGCTTAAAAAACGCACTTTTCCTGGCAGTTGTTTTCTTTCGCGACTTTTGACCTTTGACCCAGGTCCTCAAACAGTTCTCGATTTGATGGTGACTGTTTGTAGAATGATGTCACCAGGATTCGCATCACATATAGAATACACATAGTTTTGCACAAAAAAACATAGTGTGTTTGTGTTTTTGCCTGTCGATTTATGTTACTTCTGCCACGATTTACTACAGGTAGCTTGAACTCAGGTTGTGCTGAGCCGATTTTATGGGTCTTATCACCATCGCATGCATATGGTGATTTCTATTGGTCAGAAATTTCACTTTTGTTAGTTTTTTTGGTTTGACGATACGAATAGAAGTTCTCAAAGACAAAAGACTCTGATTTCTCACTGTTGAATCGGTAATTGTCTTTTGTGTTGTGTATTGTGAGAAAAGTGAAAGTTTTCATAATTTCCAGTTAGTTTCAATGCGACCGAGGCAAAACACAAGGGAAAACTAAACTTTTCTAACTATTTTCTTGGTAACCCTACGTTTAGCGTGCGAATGCCAAACTTTAATAGTTTCATGACAACGAGGTTACAAGCCAAGTTAAAAAAACCAGGAACCAATACATAGCTGATTCGTTCTCAACAACCCCGTGTACTTCCTGTTATCAGCTGTTGTTTGCAAAATGGCCTTTTCGGCGTGACTGACAACCGGCAAATTTCTTCTTTAAAGATTTTTAGGGACACGCAAAACTTGCATATATTAGAAATAGCTTCATTGTGCATCACTGTGTGTTTCGTGACGGTGTATCACGTCATATTCTATTTTGGACGGCGACTGTGTTTGCGGGATTATGGCAACAATGACAACTGCGGAACCATTGTGATTTGAGTTTCGATAACACGATGTATGACGTCTTTTCTTTCAAACATTTTGCTCATTTGAAAAAAGGAACAATATTCTCGTTTGGACCAGAATTTTAAAAAAAACGTACCCAAAACTACTAGAATAGTTGGAAGTTTCAGAAAATCAAATGGAGTTTTTAAAGTACATATGGTTTTTGAACAATCAAGGATTGTTTCACTAAGTTGTGACAATCGTCATCTCGTTTGAACTTCATTAAAAACTACTTATTAGAACACTTCAATGTTCAACAGAAATGTATCGAAGTACAACAGGATATCATAAACAATACTAGCAATTGAGATCTCAAACGAGCATCCGGGTAAAACCAACCAAAAGAGAGTGGCCAATTGAGCAAAGTTTAACAAAAGGCTGAGGTAAGAACATGTGTGATCATTATAGGAGGGTCCAGTAATAAAACAATATTTACGTTAAATCGGACAGAGAAATACTAGAAGAAATTAAAAGAATTGGCTATCAGCTGTTTTCTAGAAGGCTATCGGTTTTCTAGGCTACAACGCCGAATCCGTTCTTGAGCGCGAGCCGGTACCTGCAAAAATGAAGTTTTTGGTGAAGATACGTGTTTCGGAACGTGACTGTTGTCTAACAAAACCGAATAAGCACTCACGTAACAAGCTTGTTTTCATGACGACGCAACTTGATCCTGTACTGGAGGAGATCTTCCAATACGGCATAGGTCTCTATGAGGGTAGCCTTAGCGGTCGTGTCGCTCCGGTTTTTGAAGATGATGTCGGCAAAGCGGGTAATTTCAGCGTCTGCAATGTGGGTCGCGATGTTGAGGGTCTGAAAACGAACATTTCAGTTTCTGACACGTTCACGCAATGACTCAATCACTCACAGGCTCACTCACTCACTCACTCACTCACTCACTCACTCACTCACTCACTCACTCACTCACTCACTCACTCACTCACTCAATCACTCACTCACTCACTCACTCACTCACTCACTCACTCACTCACTCACTCAATCACTCACTCACTCACTCACTCACTCACTCACTCACTCACTCACTCACTCACTCACTCACTCACTCACTCACTCACTCACTCACTCATTCACTCACTCACTCACTCACTCACTCACTCACTCACTCACTCACTCACTCACTCACTCACTCACTCACTCACTCACTCACTCACTCACTCACTCACTCACTCACTCACTCACTCACTCACTCACTCACTCACTCACTCTCCCTCTCTTTCCCTCACTCACTCATACCTTTTCGTCACGTTCGATCCACCACTGGATGTTCTCGTGAAGTCCACTGACATCTTTAACCTTGAGATGGTGCGGTTTGAAAATTGAATGCCGCGACCAATTCTGAAATCAAAAGTTGATTTTCACTTTTCTCCATGCACAGACCCAGAATTCCGACTCGTCACCGGTATAAAACCCATCGATACCCTCACGATAACTGTATTCTTCCCAAAGTTCAGTATCCAC